>VZRS01004831.1:606943-646943 GCA_013398055.1 Ifrita kowaldi
TGAGATACAGACTTTTTGAGAAGTGGAAATCCTTCTGCATAAGTATAGCCCCTGGACAGGGCAAAGGATCCCACTATGAGAGCGCTATTTTTTTCCAATGCATGTTGTATTTCTACATTTTTACACTGCCATCCCTAATGTATATTGTGAAACTCTGCTTGATGTGGTGTTATCTTATCAGTGCCCTAGTATAGCATATGGTATGTTGAGATAGCAGGTCAATGACATGGAAAGTGTTTAAATAAAGTGTAACTTAACACTTTCTCTGTCATGAACCTGTTATTCCAACACCAGCTGATCTCATGCTGAACAGTCTATGGCTGTCCCTAGGTTTAGCTCCTTGCCTTGTCCTGTTCCGAATCTTGCAAATTTCACATACCTATGTCTCTGTCTGACTGTCTTAATATTTTATTACACTGTTTTTCCATCTAATGGCTCTGCCGTTCATCATGTTTGTTTAAGATACTGTATAATTTTGCATCCACCTGCTTTTAAAAATATGCACACCTCATAGCAATTCAAGTGAACAGCCTGAGAGCTTATTGCTTATTTCCATGTTAAAATAAGCTGTATTTATTTCTAGACCTTTTTTTTTCTTAATGGGGCCAGTTCATCTTAAATAATTTGCAGAAGACTTAAAGTTGCTGCGGGCTTTTTTTTGGAATGGAGAATGTTTATCTTCTTACAGTAAAGACACCAATACTTCAGCAAAGGATACATTGTAATGCATAAAAGCAAGAGAGAATGTTTTATCTATAGTGTCTCTAAATTCCTGACTTTTGATTCTAATAGAAATGTTTTGTAATGCATGTCCTGTTTTTTCATTGCTGTTTAATTCTGTTACTGCTGATACTTTTTTTATTTTAAGATGATGCCATGGCAAGGTGTTGGTAAATAGTGTGCATCTGGTTAACATTGTCAGTAACCAAATTGAAAGTCAAGCAAATACTATCATAAACAGATTGAAAAGGTCACTGCAAGTGTGAAATGTTGTTCAGTAGGACATAGTTTGGATTGTCTGCCAATAGAGGAGGATACTTACAATGGATTTTTCCATAGTTTGGCCATGATTTAACAATGTATTCAAGGGAAATATCTGTATCAATTAGCTTTCATCTTTTAATTCCACTCTTCATTTTTATGAAAACCTTTCTCTGTGAAAGTAGTTGTTAAAAAACAGGAAGGAGATTTATGGGGGCTGTTTCACCATTCTGGTTTATATAGGTGCGTTCTCCACCATTCTGGTTTATATGGGTATGTTCTAGTTTTCCAGAAACATATTTGTTTCCAGCAAACTGCATATGGAGATCAAATAGGACTTTCGGAATTGAGGGCTCTGTCCCAGTTCTGCAGTGCTCAGGCATCACTGCTTGGGCTCAATACAAGGCAAAGACAAGTTGCTTTGCCTCAAGTCATTTAAGGCTCAGTATCTGCTTGGGAGGGGCCTTAAAGAGGAATTTGGTTTGCAATTGGTTAGTCCAAGCCATAAAATACTAATACTACCAGATCACAAACAGCTTTTCCCTCTTCAAGAGTAGTTAGAATTCTTGTTATCTGATACACTCAGAGGACTTGAGGGGGAAGAAAGGTGTCAGGGTCAGGCTTATTTCCCTCAAGTAGTTTCCTCATTCATCCCTATTTATTCTCAGGTTGGTTCAGATAGTGTACAGGGTCACTTTTAATTGCATCTGGGCATCTGAAATTAAGTTCTAGGACAGGAAGAATCAGGTATTACCTCTTTTCCAGAGGAGAGATTTGGAGGAAATTCTTATCTTCTTACCTCTGTCAGGTGACTGCTCTAGCACAAAATTAATCCAAATCTCTAGCCCCCAAGATGTTGTGATGCATTTGAATGCAAGTTTGACTTCAAGAGAATCCTTAATTGACTGTATGTCCTTAGGGAGTTTCATAACACAAAGTTGCAGGGTTATACTTGGAACTCTGTTGCTTAAGACTGTTGAAATCAATGTGTGTTATTTTCGGTTTGGGTTTTTGGCTTTTTTGTTTCTTGGGGGGTTTTTTTATACTTTTTATAACTTCTGTTGATGACATATCATCTAAGGTCCATACTTTTCGGCAAGGTGGTTCATCGGGTATTTTTGTAAAGAAAAAATTATTCATCTGCTTACTCTGCTTATTTGGAGATGGTGTACCAGAAAGGTTCCTTGCGGCCCCCTCATTCTCATGGCAAAGTGGAGAATTGTAACAGCAGAACACAGCATAAACAAGTTGACTTTTGCATTTATACATTACAATGTTGCTCATCTAATCTTTTTACTTTAATATTTACTATATATATGAATAAGTATAGTAAAACTCAGACCATCTATTCCTTTGACTTCTGTAAGAAAGTTCCTCTTATAGTCTTGACTGGGCACAGTGCTTTCAGTACCGTATCCAATCAGAAGTCAAAAAGGGAGTGTTAAGAATCAACCTAGTGCAAAAAAGCAATTTTTGCTAGGGGAAGACACCACCTGCAGGTGACAACAGAAGTGGGGAAAGGAATTTTGAGGCCCCTTGAAGTTCCTAGCCTGTCTTGTGCCGAAGGCTGGACAATGAGGAATAAAAATTATTACAGAATACTTACCACCTTCTGCACCAGAAATAACCTCCCCACCCCCAATGTGGGATGCTTTTGTGGAATCTCTTGGCTACTTTTCAAAGCCAGCCATTAAGGAGATTTTTCATATTTCATCCCCTCCCCTCTCATTTTGTCTGTCTTAGTTCTTGCTACAGACCTACAAAACTCACCAGTCCTGAAGATATTTGAGGGGGGGAACAAAGGGGATGCATAACCCATTTTCAAATAGCCACATTTAATCTGTTCACCAGAGCAGGAATTGGGGGTATTTTGCCTTGGAATAATACAGCATTTAAATTTTGATTTGCATGGCTATAAAACTCCTGGTTTTACATGCACTTCAGAATGATTATTGAGTAATTTTTAGTCGAGCTTCAGTAGATTTTGAACAGCTTCACAATACACCATCTAATAGCATAATTCCTGTCAGTATCAGGTATGCTGTTCTTTTCTTTTCCTTAGTACAGGTGTCTTCAAGGAAAGCAAAATAAAAGTCACTCTCTAATTCCTACATCTGACCATTTACTTGGTGAAGACTCTAGCATCAGACCACAGATGGTGTTTTAATTGATCTTCAGCATCACTCTATTCCCATAGTTATGTTTTTTGTTACATGTACATTTTCTGTCTTGTACTTTGTAATTTATTTAGTTTCCTGTGGTAAAGCAGGCACATAGGGCTGGACCCCATTTTTGTGAGGAATGTACTAACAGTTCTTAACAGACTGAAGTTCCTAGTGACTGCCTATAGCAGGATAGGCTCCTAGACTGTTTCTACTCCCTTGGAATAGTCTAGGGAATAATAGCAATCTTCTAGAGATGGCTCTGGTAAACAGTATTGAGTAAAAGGGAATTTGCCAATCAGTTTTCCTACAAAAACAGTCGTTTAGTTAATGAATGTCTTCCAGAAGTTTTAACCCACATGAAGGCTACATTGACAGTGCTTAGGTATCTATGGTAAGTACTAAATGCAAAAAACCAATTTATGACATTAAACACAAAATGATTAACTTCAATGACATAATCCAAAAAAGATATATACAATCTGGCTAGAGCTTCCACAGATAAAGAAATTGGGTTTGAATGTTTCTGTGTGTTGGCTTCAAATGAATAAACTTCTCTTCAGAGACTAATATAAACCCCATCTGTTTTCTCAGGTAGAGAAAGCAGGCTGAAAACTGGGATTTGACAAGCTTTTGATGAAGTTTTCCTTTGCACTTTCTAAGGGGGAGCCAAATTAGGTTTTGACTATGTAAGCTTCTAGTGTGATACCAGAAAGATCAAGATACTGTGATAAGGTCATCCTTTTATAGGGATGATTGTGTGCAGTTGATGTGGCTGTTTATGTTACTCTACGTGTTTTTGCCCTAAATAGTCTAGAGGGAGGTGCTTTATATGTAAGTACAACAAACACTAACCTGAGTGATTCTGTGGTTATTTCAAGCTACAAGTGCATAATTTATGATGTCTTGTGAAGGGTGACTGGAAAAACCAAAAGAATGTCTTATGTCAAACAAAAATCCTAGATCAAGTTTAGAGCTTCATTCCTTCCGGAGTATTACAACTAAGTGTAATGGCATTTGACAGTATTGACTTTTTTTATATGACTTCTTTCGACTGACTCAGCATTCTGAAAAAATAAATAGTGTTCTCCCTTTGTGATTGAAAGGGTTAAATAGTACCAATTCATTACCACTCACAAAAGGATTTATTTTCTTCTCATAAATCAGTTTTATTCCACATTTTTATTATTCCCTTGGGTCAGCTGCTCCAATTGAAATCAATACAAGTGCAAGTGACACAATCAATCTAGATATTTGATTATGGATTTGAGACTCCAAGTTCTGCTCTGTGTGTTTAGCTAGTCTCCTTCTGATAGTGTCCCTGGAGAATGGAAAATTCTTATTGGCATCCATGAATTATGGGCATAGATTCAGAAACCAGATACTGTGATAATCTCCATTTATGTACTGCAGCTAGAGAAAGAATGTTCTAACCACGGAGAAGCAAACTTGAAGGTTTTAAAGCTAACTGTTTCTGAATTCTTTTTTAGTGTATAAAATCCCTCATGAAATAAACTTGATAAAGTCTCATCACTTGTCTATAAAACCCCTCAAACAAAACTGATGAAATCAGTAACTATATGCTGTGTCATCACCTTAAGATTGCAAGTGCAGCAAATGCTTTTGCTATTTGAATTCTTGCGCACAATGTGATGTTTTGCCACTTGGAGTACTAAAGTGTGCTGGGACACTTCCTCTGTTCATATCAGGGTAACAGCGCTTGGACACTGGAAACCTTTTTGAAATACAGAGAAGTTGGTTCTACTCATAGAATGCTTTCCAGAGTTTGGTTTAGGTCATGGGCTGCGTTCTTACTGTGTGTCTCTAAAACACTTAGTACAGCGTGCAGTGTGGGGGATCCAGAACTGATGCCCCTTGGTGCTGTTGCAGAAAAATTGAGTTACAGTAGAGATTACTATAATTACAGCAGAGATTTAACTTACTTAAAACACTGTTTTAACTGGAAGGTCTAAATGAGACCGACTCAGTTGCAAGACTCATTAGATGTTTCTGTGTTTATGAAAGAGTAATGAGAAAAACTAAAACAGTAATTCAAATCAAAAAGGTTTTATCTTGGCAGCTTCATCAACAATTGCAGAGGTTTTTTTAGTTCAAAGCCTCACGGCACTGAACTGAAAGCTCCAAGGGGTAGATGAGACCACACACCGAAGATTCTTTCCTGCCTGCCGTCATGACAAAGCCTAATCTCGGCTGCAGTCATTAACTATCCATGGGGTCTGTGCTAACTTTCTTGCATGAGCTCTCACATCAAGCTGTGGGCTTTATTCATATTTCAGTCTGTAGAATTAATGAGCACATAAATGCACATTACTTAGTGTTTGTAACACTAACAATCACTTATTTCTACTGACAGGAACATGCTTTCATCATAATGATTACCCCTGCTTTGCCTTAGGGTTCTTGAAGTATTCTACAAATTTTCATAGAATCATATAACAGCTGAGGTCAGAGAGCACCTCTAGGGAACAAACAGTTCAAGCTCTCTTTTCCAAGCAGGGTTAGTTAGAGCATATTGCCCAGGACAGTGTCCAGCTGGGTTTGGAGTATCACTAGAGTTGGAGATGCTGAGCGATTTGTTCCAGTGTTTGACCAATTTCAAAGTAAAAAAGTTTTTTCTTAGGTTTAAACAGAATTTCTTATATATTCTGTGTCTACCCATTGCCTTTTGTTCTGCTGCTATATATTGCTGAGAAGTATTTGGCTAATTTATGCACTCAGAACAGATATTTGTACACATTTTTAAGATCCTTCCCCCTCTTCCTGAGGCTAAACAACCTCAGTTGTCTCAAACTCTCTGTGTGTGACAAATCCTTCAAGCCCTTAATTGTCTTTGCATGGACTCCACTCCAGTGAATCCAGATCTGTATTGTACTGGAGATCCCAGAACAGGATGAGCTCTCCAGATGAGTCTCACCAGGCTGAATAGGGAGGAGGAATTCCCTTCCAGTGTCAGTGACAGACAACATACACATTCTATACGTCTCAGGACAGTCTAAGATAGCTCCACCAAATCTGCATCTGTAAGAAGCCTCTTCGAGTGATGACTTGAGTACTATTCAGGAACCGCATCTGGGTCTTTGAGCTTTTAGATTTCTGCTGTGTATGCCAACACAGATTTTGATCCTGCTCTTCAAATATTTTCCATTTTTCCGATTTAAAATTAAAGGCTTCTTTTAATTCCCATGGAAAAAGGAAACAGATAAAGTTTTTCAATGCAGATAATGTGAAATTCTTCTTATTTACAGGAAAATTAATATTTTGGATTCATAATTTTTCCAGTTTCCCACAGTGCTTTTAAATTACCCATTTTGACTCATTCAGCAACTCCTCCTAGTCCATGAGAATGAAGTTTTCATGTGTTAAGAGAGTCTTTAAGTTTTGGACTCAGTTTGATGGACTGTGACCATGATATGTCCATAGGAACAATACATCTGTCAGCTCAGGAGAAGGGGAACGAATAGTGGTTCCAAGACATTGAGGCAAAAAATCAGCAGTGTGCTCATTTGAAAAAAAGAAAGACAAAAAAAAAAAACAAAACAAATCCTCCAAAACAGAATGCCAAAACATGAAAAACAGCCTCCTCTCAAAACACATAAAGCCCCCAATAGTTTGTTGAAAAAGGGGGTATGGCTCAAAGCCAAACTGTTTCACAAGTCAGTATAACAATTGAGATGGCAATTTGAGAACAGTTCATTATTGCAATTCTTAGGAAAAGTGAGCCACCAATAATGTCAAGGAAATATTTTCAGCTGGTTTTCTATTGGGATAATCAAACTGATGGAAAGTGATATTTTTTATTCTGTATATTGCATTCAAAACAGTGGGAAAGGGAGAGAAGAAGAAAAGAAAAATCTTAGGTGGGAGGAAAGCAGTACATTTTGTGGTAGTTATGAGACTGAAGAATAGGCAAAACTAATGGACAAAAGAATGAGCTTAGACACAAAGAAGTGTGCATATTCACAGAATTTCCCCCAAAGATGGAGGGCCAAAGAGACACAAACTAACATAGGGACAGAAACTGGTGACAATGAGGATGAGTTCTAGAGAAAAGGGCCGAAAAAGTGCGTTCATGTTTCATTTTTATTTTGCTATTCTGATCTGATATTAACCTTTTATGTGGCCCAAGATATGAGGCTTAACCTCCTTTTGCTCATAGTCATATAAAGCAGGCATAAAAACAACTCTAAGTGTTTGTGATAGTTAACTAAGTAATCTTTGTATAGGTATTCATATGAACTGTTCCTTGAGCTGGATTTTTGCTACATTAAGTCTTTGAGTAGTCTTCTACAGTAGTAATAGTTCTGCTTCTGTCTGCTTGAATATCATGGGACAACATGTTCTGTAATGTAAAAAAGGTTAACAGGACATAATGGAACAATATGTAAAGTAGGAATTTGTATTAACTACAAATGCAGTGATACTAATAAAATTACTTGGTATTTGCCTACACTTGTGAAATATGTGTCTTTCTCTGTTTACTACATAAAAAGGAGACATCTCAGTTTATTAGCTTTTTCCTTAAAAACATTAATTTTGATCCTGATGGAAAGAATACCTTTAAATGTGCCAAATTAGGGAGGAAAAAAGTTCTTAAATGTGAGATGAACGTGTTTAGTTAGTATTATTTCTTTGCCATGAGAATGGTTTCATGTTGTACCATTTCCTGCGCTCCTGACAGCCTTTGTCACATGAATAAGATATCAGGACGCTAATGACTAATATACAGTATTCTGTGTCTGCTGATGCTATACTGTACTGCTGTGACCTTTGCAATATTATCTATTCTGATTGGCTGTGCATTTCACCTCTTCCCCACAAGTTAATAAGGCTGTAAAAAGGAGAGAACTTGAAATCGCCAGCCAGTCAAATTACAGAATATTGAAAAGGTCAGAGCAGTACAGCACACAGAAAAAAATTATGGAATATATGAGGCATTAAAATTCTTGTGACAATGATTATAACAAGAATGGAAAAGGATACCCATTTATGTTATTTCAATCTAGTGAACCCCGTAGGATGACGGACCCAGGACAGCAGTAATTTACGCGCCACTGACTCACAGGAGCTTAATTCATCTATTTACAGGGGTGCTCAGTAACAGGAATGCACATCTGCTTGGGAGCCCCAGTAAAGTGTCCACCCAAAATCATACTGAACCTTCAAGTACGGATACTCACCAGCTAGAGTGCTTTTTGAAGCTTAGCACTTTTAAACAGTGATTTTGAATGGAATGTATATTTTTGTGTCTTTTTAATGCAAGCATGTTTTATTCCTTGACTTGTTTCAACTATACATAACTTTTAAGTATATTTATGGATATTCTTTAGCCCTCATTTCTTTATATGGATCTTTTCCTGAAAAACTGACATGCTTTGATGGGATGTAAACTAGGGATAAACTGGGAACAGCAGAAGTATTTCTCAAATAGCAGCCTTAGGCAAAGAAGCCCCTCAGATAATTTTGGGGAGATGTAGAGAACTGAGCAGGAAGGCCAGTAAAAGAACAAAATCATAACTATGCAAAAATATGGAAAGATTAAGGAGCCTGGGAAAGCCCTTCATGTCTGCAAAGGGTTTAGTTTTTTAAAAGAGGTTATAGAAAATGGTGTCTCTGAGCCCTCGCCTGTTGGGACTCATCTTTTGGTACAGGTGTTCACATGCCTGAAGTGTTGAAGGATGTGGTGAGCCAGATGTAGGAGTTAGTTTTCTGCCCCTTCAGGCTGTTCATGTTAAAAGAATCATGGGGGAATCTGGCTTGTTGGAGTGCTGCTGTGTGTTCATGGTAGGAATTACAAGGCAGAAATGAGGAGGTGTTCTGGTACAAACCACTGTCTGAAGTAGAACAATGTCTCTTAGGACTTCACCACTGTCTGAGGCAACTGCTGTTTAGATCTGCAGCAGACTTGCTGGTGGGCTACAGGAGGACTTGGGAGTAGGATGGAGAGAAAAACACAAAGGAAAAATGGGAAAATGGAGGCCTCATCCACTTATACTCACAAATTGGGTCCACACTGAGGCAGTCTGGGCAGGAATGGCATGGAGTGATATGACAGGGTTATCACTGTATCGCTTTCTGTCAGGCTGAACCTATGTGTCTGCATTTTCCAGCCCACTGAAAGCAAAGTTTAGGCAGTGAGAAGTGGCAAAGCTGCATATTGCAAGTCAGCCGCAGCAAGACCTGCATTTTAAAAATGTTCTTCTAATATTTTACTTGCCAGCAGCACTGAGTTCCTTGGCTGGGAATTGGGATAAAACACCTTTTGTCTGTGTAAAATTTGGGTTAGGAAACTTGTAAGTACTCCTTAGCTTTTTATTAGAAGCAATGAAAAATTTTGAGCTGCTATGTTGTCTATCTCATTGTAAATTTGCAAGTTCATTTTTGAGCTGAATAAAATGGTTATGTAATTACATACTTCTCCTAATTATTGAGTAATTATATACTTCTTATAATTGCCGAGTAATCACTCTGCTATAACTAGAATTTAATGTTACAACTAATTGTATAATTACTGTATATTAATGTTGTTATCCAGGCAACTTGGAATAGAGTGTTATCCTTTTAATTCATTTTCTGTTACTCGAGACTGTATTTTTAAAATATAGTACAGTTAGCCATTGGAAGAAAGATCTAAAATGGAATAAAAATATCAGCAGAGGAATTACATGGTTTCCTTCCAGGCTCAGGTGGATGAAATTGAAATATTAACAAGTTAAAACTGATAGAAAAAGTTTCACTTTCACATGAATTTGGCATATATAAATTGCTGTTAGACAAATTCCTTTTGTGCTTGAGGTTTGAATCTGTCTTATCTGCTGACCTGTTAACACTGTATTTTTAAACTTTCCCACACACTGGAGGTGAAACATTTGAAAAATGCATCTCTTTTTTTCCACAGCCAGCTGGGTCCTTAAGTGTTTAATGTCTCTAGGACCTTAAGAATATATATATGTCGAATGTTGTTGCATGATCTTCACAAATAATAAGTCACAAACATCACAAAAACTATGATAGATAATAGGGGGAGCATGCTTTGTTGGATTGTATCTTCTCCCAGATCACACACAGGGACAGTTTCACAAAGATGCAGAAGGATAGTTTGATATACAATTTAAAAGTTGAGATCAAGCAATTCAGATGCATTTTTCTAGTGCTGGTTGAGTAGCCTGGGTACATAAGAGTAATCTCAGACAAAGTAACTTTGCTTCTGCAGGATTCTGTATGTGGGATGTGTAAAATGTGGTTGTTCTTCTTGCATGATAAGAAGTTTTGCCTCCCTTGCTGTACCTAAAACAGGGTCTCTCAGATAAACTTCAGTGAAATCCAAAATAAATCCATCGGGCTCCATGAAATCATTCTACCTTCACTCTACTGTAGCCTGAGGGATCTGGTGCTATGGGAGGGTGTAATCCAGGTAGGATTTGAGCAATGAGGAACCAGGCTACAAGGCAGATTTATAAAAAATTTTTACAAAGCTGTCCCCCTCCCCAAAAGCTCAGAAAATAAGCTTGTTGTACGTTACCAGTGGAGTAACTGAAAGCACCAGTGCAGTTCATGAGCACCAAAATAAAGGAATGGCTTGGATTTGTACCCTAAGTGAACCAGATTTCTCATAGGAATCCCAAAATTAGGGGAAAATCCAGATCACTCATCCATGGTAAAATGTAATGTGAGCATGACTGAAATGTACTGCAAATGCACGTTAATGCACATCATAGAAATATGAAATATTTGAAAAATTGTTTCTGATTTGTTAGCATTTCAATTTTAATAGTTCATTTGAAACTTGTATCAAAATGGGTAAGTCTGATGAGCGTCCCTTTAAAAATTAATTATAAGATTGATTTCTCTAGGTTTTTTGTAATTCTGTCTTATTTAGATTTTGTAGAGGACTCAGATGTAAATATTGAGTCTTCTAGCTGTGACAATGTCTTAATTGATTTACAATATTTTTATAGTTATAGTTTGTTTAATCTCATTCTCATACCTGTGGTCTTAAACTTGTGTAGTTCTGCTGTTGTTTGTAATACAGAATTTCCACTGACTTCAGTGTGAGAGCTCTTCATGAAATGATGGATGGTAATAGTAATATTAACTGTTTATATAACACTTCATATATTCAAAATATGAGATGATATTTAAATGAGTCAGCTTGGCTCTCAGATATGTGACCAAGGTCTTCATGAAGTCAAAAAAATGTTACTTGACATATGATTTTTTTATTTTCTAGTCCAACTAGGTATTTTGGAAAGGTTGTTTTTGGTTTTTTTGTTTTTGTTTTTTTTTTTAATTTTTGTAGGGTAGAATATTGTCTTATCTTAAGTTTGAGATCTTAAAAGGGTTGCAAAGGACGTGTAGGTTACTATGGTGTCCTCTGATGATTTCAGCTGATAAACTGAGTACTTCAAATCCTTCTTTTGTCTTTGAGAGGACTGCAGGCCATGCTGGAATGCCTGTGTTACTGCAGATGGTTGTTTGTTATGCATGCAATGGAATTAGCTTATAAACTCCTAAGTTAAGCATTTTTCTAACGAATTCGAAAGGTTTTGCCAGTCTTTCATGGACAGAAGAATTATCATTAATATTTGGAATCTGCAATTATCACACAACTGTTCTAGAACTTCTGTTTGCTGTATGCAGCAATGAGCTTTGCAACTGATTGGTTCATGTGTTGGTTTGTTTATTTTCCAATATCTACAAATACCACAAACTGTTGGCAAAAGGAGAAGAAATCATGAATAATATTTCTTCTTTCCAATAGACCAAAATTTTTTGTGTGTTACTGGTATAAATGGCAGCTCTTCATTTGAGTAGAAATAAGACTTGGTTCATAAAGACTGTGAATTGTAGCAGATGCAAGGTCTAACATTTGTTCCTTCCCTCCCCGTCTTGTTTTTCCATAACAGATAATGCTAATTATTCTCTTGTAAATGATACTCGGATGTTGTGCAGCAGCAAAGAATTCAATGTATGGGTACCCATTAAAGGACTGATTCCATTTTCTAACTACACAGTACAAGTGAATGCGTCCAACAGCCAGGGCAGCTTGATAAGTGATGCTATAACCATAGTCATGCCTCCAGGAGGTAAGTATGAAAAAGTGCTTTTTCTGTGCATGTAACAATTACACAAACACTCTGTTCCACAAAACATTATTTATTATCACAGCTGAGGACTGAAGTTCAGAAGAATATGTTTGCATTAGTAGTTCTTACTCACAAAATCGTTCTTTTTGGCTTCTAATTTGTCACGTTGTTCCATTTAAGAGCTAGAAGATGAAAATACATAGCTGTGTAGTTAGCATATTATGAAGGTGAGAAGTGCATTATGTACTACATTTTTTTTCTGTGAATGGTGGTGTATTCTGGCATGCACAGCTAATCTAGCCCAAGAACACAGAGAGACTCACCTGTGTTTTGTAATCTGTTTTAGAGTAAAAGTTGTAAGTGTTGAAAAGGAGCACTTACTGGATAGACTTAGAGAATTTGTTCAATTATAGTAATGTAAACCATTGGCAATATATTGAATGAGAATCTACAAAATAGTGCAGCTTTTACAGTGTTCTGATTTACGGTGAATTATGCTGTAAGCCACTCTGGATATTATCTTCATAACAATTTGAAATAAGAGAATTGAGCAAGTATGCCCTAAACCTTGTGCAACGATTTGTTTTGTTGCTTTGTTGCTGGTTTTTTTTTCAAGAAAATTTACGTTTATAGCTGATGTAGATGTGTTACTTTTGCATTTTATTTTCATGAACACCCTATCTAATTAGTTTTTGCTAAATAAATGCCAATGGATACAATTAATTTAAGGCAATTTTGAATTTTTAAGTGAGAGTCCAACAACACTTGTTTTTGAAAGATGTGTGGTGTAGCTGTTGAGCAAGAATGGTGTAGAGGGACATACATACAAAAAGAAGAGAAAACAGAAAAAAGAAAAGAAAAGAAAAAAGAAAAGAAAAGAAAAGAAAAGAAAAGAAAAGAAAAGAAAAGAAAAGAAAAGAAAAGAAAAGAAAAGAAAAGAAAAGAAAAGAAAAGAAAAGAAAAGAAAAGAAAAGAAAAGAAAAGAAAAGAAAAGAAAAGAAAAGAAAAGACAAACCAAGACAAGACAAGAAAAGAGAAAANAAAGAAAAGAAAAGAAAAACCATCAATGTTACAGTTCAAAAACACAGGCTTGAAACAATTTGCTTGCAAACAGATGGATTGGGTTTGGGGACTTCAGGAAAGGGAGTAAATACAATACCGAGTTTTTATGACAGATTACTGTGGAATAAGGAAAAAGTCCATTCCCAGCACATTTTATACTTTTCCAATCCGATTGTCAAGTTGCACCTACTATTAACAAATATACATTTTCATATAATAATAAAACTGCATGTGAGTTTTGCTGCTCATTTAAGTCTGAGCAGTAAGACACGGATATTTCTAACTCCAGCGTCACATTTCAATTTTGCTTAGCAAAATTTGGTAGTGAAAATTTCACCAAATGACAAAGTAAAGGATCTTTAAAGATAAGCAAGGATGTGCACAAGTTTATGACAGCCACTAACTTACACTTTCTTTCATCATTAGATTGTTGTTGATTACAATTAGAAAACTTATAGCTTTGAAATTATCTTTTTTATGACCTTGTGGTAGTTTAAAAGCAATACCTCATTGGTTAAATAGGTTTTAGTTCATGCTTCCTTTTAGTTAATGATCTGAAAACATATTATCCTGATTTACACATAAAATCATGCTGAAAAGCATGTGGCATTCACTAGGATATGTGTGTTTAAGTAGAATTAAATTAGCAGTGAGAGTTATTAAAGAAATCTTCCATACTATTGTCCAGTGGACTGTGATCTGTAGAGAAATGAATAATAAATGAAGCAGTGCATATGAGAAAAGTGCTCTCACACACTGTGTTTTCACTATATGTGTACACGTGTACAGACACACGCATATGTATCTAGGACAATATGTGTTTGCTTTACTATGATGTTTATTGTAATGAGTCTTTGACACAATTCCATTGCATGCTAAATTATGAGTATAATGGTAATTTTATGCTGGGCAGTATTCAGTGCCTTCACACTTTCTAAATTGTTAAATGAAATCTAGATGCTACTTAAATAAGAAAGATTTTTATTTTTTACTTCAGTGCCCAAGATTTCACTTAGAAGTTTTGTTTGATCAAAAGGTAAAGAAGGTTTTGTTATGTACGAAAGCACAGCCTTTAAATGAGTGTTAAAATGTAGCATTGTCTTTTCAAGGATAACAAAAAAATGCTATTTAAGGGATCTGCACTGTGGGGAGCAGTTCATGGAGCTTGATGGAAGATTGTCTAAGAGGGAGAGTGATACAGCACAAAGGAGTATTCCATTTTGAAGTTATTGCTGATCACTGTTTTACAATTATGATACAGGTTTTTTTCCAACATGCATTTCTTTTGTTCCTTCTTTTTAGACTTTAAAACACATTGCACACAATATAAAGAACACCAAATCCTTAGTGTTACTTGATTGAATGTATCTTAATTTCTTATCAAGCTGATTTGCCATGCTTAAAGTTAACGCTTAAAAAAAACTATCTTAGAAATAAGGAATTTATTTTATCTAAGCTCTCGACTAAAATTGCAGTGCAGGTTCAAGAGTTCTTGGAAAGCTTAAAAAAATAAAAACTGAATCCAAATGTTAATCCATAAATATGAAACTTTCTTTCGACCCTTACCCTGTAGTGGTCTGGAGTTACTAATGGGGTTAGGATTTCAACTCTTAATGGGACTTGGTGCATTAGTGTTTGGTATGCATGGAATTCAGCATTCAGTTTAATAAGTGGTTGACATTGGTGATGTCCCTTAATTTGCTTAAATCTAATTGGCTCTTTTATCAGTCAAACCTGTATGGATTGGCAATTGATCAGAAAGGGTCAGCCATGACTGTGCATGTACTTAAATGCTGGAACCACCAGTTAAAGTCACTGTTGCATAATAACAAGCTGAAACCATGAGAACAAATGATCTTCAGAGTTGGAAAGCAAAAGAAAGCGGAGAAGTTTTTCAGGATGCTCAAGTTCAGAACAAAGGCATTATGGAGTATATAAATTTTAAATACACTGCTTTTTGCCTCAAGACTTAAAGCTTTTTTTTTTCCAGATGAACTGAAATCTTGTCTGAAACTGTCTTTGTTACATCAAAGAACTGCATAGAAAGCTAAAAGAGATGGAAGAAGCATAAAAGGGCATAGTTTAAAATGATTAGTGACAAATTTCATACTGCAGAGGTAGAAGTAAATTTTTTTGAGTTTTATATTTTTTCCAAAAAGAATAAATTTGTTCTATTTATCTTGTCCTAAACTGCTTTGGTAGAAGCTGTAAAAAAATAATATACTAGCCCGTGCTTCACATTAATTTGAGGATGCCAGCCAGTAAAAGATCTGGAAAACAAATTGTTTTAGGATTAAATTAACTAGATAAATGAATTGAAGTGATATAGAGGATATAAAACTGCAAAATTCTGGGAGACAATCTTTTGCACAGAGTTCTTGGTTACGCATTTTTCTCCTCAATGAGCGCTGTTTCTGATGTAGTGGCACATAGAAGACCCCATTATTTTAGAATTGCTTTGTAATAAGGGATGGTGAGCCAGCAGAAAGGAAATTTGCAATCACTGCTGATAATAGCCTATACTCTAGTTAAATCCATTTATTCCCTTCCTCTGGCCACCAAAACTCAAGTATGGAAGGGAATGGGAAGAAGATGAATTATCTTGAAAAAATAGGTGCAAAAAGAAGGACAGGCTGCTGCTCTGATGGGAAGCAGGAAGGTGGAGGCTCAATCATCACCTACAAAGCAGGAAAAAGGACTGGATTTCCAGTCATGACAAGAGGTCTGAAGACTGTTGTGGATGCTAATTCTGTATCACACTGCAGAGTTATCTCCCTGTGGTTTCTTTTACTGAGGATTACAAACCATTAACTTGGTGCTGATTTATCTACAGAAGATCGCCTCAAAGAATTGATACATGCTTCCTGTGTAAAACATAAAAGGAAAGATACTCTGAAAAAAATTGCCTAAGTAGTGAAGTGCCTCTTTAAACTCTGCCATGATTTATTAAGTATGTTGTTCGATTATGTGCTCTGTCCATGATTTGCACAACATAGGAATGTCTGGCAGAGAAAGGTGTAAGATTTTGCCTTAGACCCTTAAGCACCTGTTTCTGTGTGGAATACTGCATGCCTCTGCCCAGGCTTTCTTCTCAGCAGCAAAACTTGAGCCTGCATACCTGTAGCTGTTGATGTTTGTTCAAGATCTGCAGGAGATGGTGTCCTGCAACCAGAGGATTTCAGCTACTGTTAGTTTAAGTTGCAACACCTCGGAGACTGGGTTATATCAATATCAATTCAGATACTGAACCTCATCATAGGACCTCTGATCTAATTATGCAAACAAGTAGGAACCACATCATACAACTTATATTCACATCTGAAAGCATTTGCTCATGCAAGTTGATCACTGAAGCCAGCAGGCCTCCTTAGAGGAATGAATATTCAATAAACAAAGCAAACTGATGCTAAGTCAGAATAATTTAGGAAGAAAAATCAAACTTGAATATGCTAGAATTTTCCCTATGAGACAGATCTGTTTTCCCATTTTTTCTAGTATCACATTGAGTCACACCATAAAATTTGTTTTGAGGGAATGTCCTTTGCTTCAAATTTCAGGTATTTAAGACATCATTTTTTTTCTCTCTTTTCCTTCTCCCTCTTTTTCATTCCCTCTCTCTCCCTTCTCTCTTTAGAGAAAAATCCAAGAGGAAGAATCCAAGAGGATTCTTTTTTGCTATATCATTTGTGTTAACAGAAAGTTCTTAGTGAAAAATTGTGGCCATATCCTTTGTAGAGGTAGTTTAAGGAGAGACCAGGATAGAGTAGGGAGGGCAAAAGAGCTTTCCTGCATCTCTCATCAATGACCTGGCTAATTACAGTGTCAGTAGCAAGCCGTGTAAATTGTCCATTCCAGTTCCTTTTGTCCAGAAAGATGATATCATGGGGATATAAGGGTGAGATTGCAAAAGCACTTGTGTGGAAAACTGGGAGTTGTTCTACTGAAAGAGTAATTCTTCTCTAATCTCTGCAGTATTGAACTGATTGTCATTTTCATTAGTGCTATTGTCATCTTTTATCCCCCTCTCCCAGGCTGTTCAGCACACCTTTTGGTGAGCTCGTACTGTGTCTGTTCTTGATTTTGGGTGCGTGTTTTGGAATGGCAAGTGATGAGAGAAGTAAGTCTCATTCCTGAACAGTTGTGTCTTCAGGCTCTGGCAATGGGAAGCACAGAGGTGCCTTCTTTGCTGCTCACTTTCCGAAATTGCAGCCAGTTGGGGCTCAGCCTAACTCCTCACGTCATAAATGTTGCTTTAAATTGAAGCTTAATGTAAGTCCCTACTCATAAAACTGGGTAGTTTTTCCAGCAGGCAATGACACTCCAACTATGACCTTTTCTTCTGATTGCCTCCTTCTCTATTCCTTTGCACCCTTCTCTTTTGGGGCTGGGCAGATCTCCCATAGTTCCTGCTGTGCTCTTTCCATGCTTCAGAATCAGGGCACCTGCATTTATCAGCTCTTTGGTTGCTTTGTCACTTCTAGAGCAGCATGAAACAGCTGGGACAAGAAGATCAAATCAGCAATTTTAGTTGCCTGGAAGAACGTGGATATGTTTGCTTGCTTAGGGAGAGCCAGATGAGACAGGGAAAACTATGCAACAGCTAATTGATCGTCTATAAGCCGGCAATTAACCTCACAGAAGAGGTCTCACTCAGGTCTTTCCAAAACCTTAGCCCTAGCGTGAGTTCCAGGCTGTGCTTAAGACCTCTTAGAAGAAATCTGTGCTAGAGAAGACTCCATGCTGAAAATCTACAGCTTAATTGCACTTCAGAAGTACAGAAGAATATATAAAAAGGGGGGAAATGCGCTGATGTGAAATTTCGAGGTAGCTCATTATTTAAAATTATTACCTACTATCATATTAACCTATTTCAGACCAGTTTCAATTGTACACAAAAAAGGACACAATTTAGATGAAGTGTGGAATTTTTATATAATCTCAAGCTTATTCATGCTTGGGGTTTTTTTACATTTGATTTTTCTATTCATTCTGAGCAAATCTGAACTAGAGTTTTCAGTACCATAAGTAAAGTCAGCATTCTTTATGTGATAAGTTAGGCTCTGTTGAAGGAATTCTGCAATAAAATGCTGTTGAAATTCCTGGTGAAAATGTAGAGAAGACATTTGAAAAATCACACCATGAATTTTGTCTTTAGAACCGTTTTCCAGATATATATAAGTACTAGGAGTCAGACATATTTTTGTGTTACTTTGCTACTATGATTTGCACTGCTTTTCTAAAAAGCTCATGTTTTTATCCTTTGTTTTTTTGACAACTCCTTCCCCTATAGGTTTCAGAATAAAATTTCATTTTCATTAACTGTGAGAAAAGGCAAATATCTGTGAATTGTTTGTTTGTTCATTGGTTTGTTGGGGTTTTTTTGTCATGTCATTCGGTATTTTCTGCACTTGAAGCATTTAGATTATAGAAGTTAGCCTGGTGATCATAAAGCATTTCAGTAAAGTGGCAAGGTTTGAAGGTTTGAGCCCCTTTGCAGAGGGGGGCCCTTTCAGGAAGTTTTGGAGTTCCTCTGCCTGCAATGCACTCTCTACACCTTCAGCAAAGTTCTGTCACCCTGTTGCATATTTGTCACATTTCCACATTAGGGAGAGAAAAAGCTTCAGGGGGGAAAATTTAGGGGTTTTTTAAAGATCTTGCTGAGGTTTAAATGTAGAGGGAATTAAATCACTGTTCTTTTCCTCTCTTTAGCTAGGGACAAAATCAGAGATGATCTTTCTTAAACATCATGGCCATAAAAGTGGTTTCACTTTTTTTTGCTGGTTCTATTTACAGTTAAAAATTAGTCTTAGTAACTCCGTTTTGGAAGTCTTCTCTGTAGTTTGGAAAACAATCTGAAATTGAATTTTAAAAAATCTGAAACTTTATACCTGAACTCTTAAAACACTGCAGAAATGAAGTATTTTTCCTTCATATAGCTAGTTATTTGTTCTGGTAGTGTTTTAAGTTTGACTTTTCCCTCCTTTTTCTTAGTGTAGCACTCCTCGTTCTGCTCCATCTGTGTTGTTATCTTTAGGTTAGTTGGCTGAATATCTAAGGAGAAATAAGCTTCTCTGTAGAGGCAGAAAGGGAGAGAAAATAGAAGTTGAGTGAGACTCACACATTAGAGTCACCACTTCTCAGGTGTTCCTATAATGCAGTGTTGGTGTGTGCTACCCTCTTTCTTTCAACAAAGGCACCTAGAAGTGTCTGTAGCCCTTAATGATTATTCCTGGCATTTGACAGCTTTTTCCTCATTGTTCTTATCTTTCTGAATGTTATTTTTGTGTCTGCATGCACATGCAGGTACACACACACAAAAATGGATATGATGCATCAGTATATGCATGTTCATGTATACATGGTTGCTTTCTGTCTTTTTTTAATCTTTGGATCTCTATGCAGATCATGCTTATTCCTCTGACAAAGAAATACTATGCTCTTAGATTAATTTCAGCTGAGTAAAATGAGAAAGGGAATTCATGTATTTCATGTTACAGGGGGATATGTCCAGTATTGAATTATATTAATCCTTACTGTTTGTATGCTGACCTATTCACTTTTATGATTTTTGTGAATATATGTGCTAATTCAGATTTCCAATAGGCTTCTCAGGTGACTGAGGATTGCTATTCCCCTTTTACAGATAAAGGGAGGCATGTGTTAGCAATGGAAAGTGAAAGAAAATGTTACATTCTTCTTCATGCTGTAAAGTATAACATACATGTCACAAAGTTTGTCAGCCTTTCTTCTTGTCTCTTAGCTTAGGCTGGGGGATTGCCTCTCTGTGAAAGGTGTCACCACAGTTTATGCAGCCAGTGTGAACGGAGAAAATGCGTGCATTCAGGATGACCGATTTTACGTTATCTAAACATTTCTAGTAATACATATACAAAGAAAAGAAGTTGAGTAAGTGAAGAGATGGCATTATATAAAGAAAAAATATTTCTCTTTTCTCTGTTCTTCTTTACATTGAAGTTCTAAGTGCTTACATACTAAGTAGCCTGTTTGAGAGGGTTATTCATAAGAAATTGATACTGCTGTCCAAAATACTAAATTGATGGTTGTAATCTGAATTAATCAGCTGTAAATTTTCTGTGTTGAGGATTTAGCCCTATGTTTTAAAAATGAATGAAGGAGAGGAAGTTTCCCCTGGCTCTTCACTTTCTGTCAAAAGATTGAAGAAAATCTGTATTTTAGAGAGTAAGTATTGCCAAGGTATTTACCTCAACCTGTGATGAAAAGTATGTTTATTTTGGGGTAAATACTCTGAAATGTCTTGTGGCACAGGAGGCAAAACTCATTCAGCCTGGTTTGGGTTTGAATAAAGCACGATGGTGTTACAAAGACTTTTAATCAATTAGGCTACCTGATTTTGAACAAGACGACAGTAGTCAAGGTCTTTTCAGTAAAAATACTTGTGAACAGATCATTCATTGTTGTATATAGACACACTACCACCAATTCCAGTGTGTTCTTCACTATTATCTAAGGAAATGAAGCCCAGAAATAATTCATATAAATGGTTTATTTGTTAAAAGTGTCTAGAACAGGGCATTAACTTATGAGTAGCTACTTAATAAGGCTGTATGAACATTCCTATGTGGATAGCTTGACTATAAAAGGTTGCAATCCTTTTACCCTATTCATCAGAGAAGTCAACTGCATATTTTGAAAGATTGTTTCTGTGTGGAAATAGTCTTGTCTGAATTGCTTTTTATTAACCCTAAATATTAAATATTTTGCTTTAGTATATAATACCTAGATCATAGTCAGTCAGTCGGCCAATCCATAAAAACAGTCAGGGATTTTTGCCACAGTTAGGTGGAATGGAGATGTTACCTTTCATATTCTTTCATAGCTTATCTCTGTTAGAACAGTGGTTGAAAAAAAGAGACCTGGATCATTCATCTTGTCTCCCAGTTGCTGTGCAGGGTACTAATTTCTGCGTTCTTAAGCAGGGAATGCAGAATACTGTCCATCTATCCAGCTAAAACTCTGCTGTTGGGTGTAGGGGGAAGTCTCATTTACTGGGGAAAAGAGAGCAGGTGCTGTTGTAACCTGGGGCTGATGACACTTCCCAGGCTGGGGTGAGGCAGTGTGCACGGCAGCAGCACTGAGGGCAAGAGGAGAAGGTGCTGAGTTCCAGGCATTCATGGCTGTGGATGTTGTTAGTTCGTCAGTGCGGATACTCAGCATGAGCATTAGAATGTGATCCTATTGCTATTTTCTAATACAGCTTAATTTATTGATACTGCAGCTGTTGGACTGGACTGTAACATGAAGTGACAGCCATAGCATTGCGGTTGGCATTTGGAGGAGTGATAAGAATTCTTGTTTACTTTGTAAATGTGGTAGTTCAGATTTGTCAGCCCTGGCCTCATGTGTTACATAAGAGAATAATACACAGTGTTTTGTTGTTGTTTTTCCTAATTATATCAGTTTTATTTCCAGAACTAAATTTTTGATTCTTCTCTTTTCTATTGTGCAGATCATACCCCCAAGAGTTTTGCACATTGATCAACGGCAGGATTCGGTTATATAGGAAAAAACGCTCCATACTAGTAATGATGACAGATACAATTAAATTAATTCTTTGCTGTCTCCTTTGATGTACACAGATTTTCCCCATTAATATTGATGGACTTCAGAGTCACAAGCACATGTTGGGAGTGGGGGGGAGAAAACCCCTGAATGTTGTATTTTGCTCTTTGTGGAGCTGACTATATCATTCTATGCTTAAATGTAAGGAAAGCTGCTGACAGTTTTGATATATTAAATTATAACTGAGAACTAATTCAGGGATCAAAGATGCTCTTTGGGAGACATCACTTTACTGGTAGGAAAAATCATTACCTTTTTTCCCAATCTCATGTATTTGTACTGTATGTCTTGGAAATATCATTCCCTACAGTTTCTGAATCTTGATGTTTAATTTAACGCAAAGGTCTTTGAGCAGCACAGTGGGAAGGGGGGCTTCTGTTAGAGAAACCTCGTAGAAGGAAATTGAAATGTACATGTTTTTTCTCATTTATCAAAGAAGACCAAAAATCTAAACTGACATTTTATATCAAATGAATTATGAACTGTGTACCTTGTACCTAAGGGAACAACAACTAAATTAGACTTTTGTTGAAAAGAGAGAGAGAATAAAAATAGGCTTTTAATAAAATATACAGTCATTTTTGGTATTTTGTCTGAATCTGACATGTACTGTACTTTGCAGACGAAAACTAGAGATTATAGGTTATTTCAAAATCTATATGCTTTGAATGCCATGGAGTGAATTGAGAAGCAGGTTAAGATGACACACAAACCAGCGTTTCTACTTAATAGATATTGTTGCTTTGATATTTTTGTTTTCAGCCTTGTCCAACTCAGGTGAACAGGAAAAGATAATATGCTTTTTAATAGCATGAAGATTGGAGCAAAATAGTTTATGGTTTGTTAGGGGTTTTTTTTTAGGTTAATTGGGTTTTTTAAGACTTCCATTTATGAGAATATGGTTGCTACCGAAACAAACTTCTAGGGAGCAAAATTTTACAAGACACTTGATGGAACCTTAAGAAGTCAATTTTCAAAGAATTATGTACTTGGTATTCTACCAGCATGACTTCTACAGTCTTTAGGTGAACAACATTTCTTCCAAGCAAAGACAAGACTCCCAGTCTGTAAAGTTAGAGGTTTTGACTCATTTTGACAGTGAGTCAAAGTCTCTTTGTGTTTACCATATATATCATAAAGAATTAAGTAGCAGCTGTGAACAAAAGTTAACTCTGTGTTGCCTTGATTGCTAGGAGCAGAAACATTAGAGAACCTCTTTTCCTCCTCTTTCTGCAAGTAAGGGAAGTATTTGAGAGGAAGAAAGTCTGTTCTGGCTGCAGTTGTTTCGTGGCCAAAAGATAGTCCAGTGATCTGGATCTCACAGATACCTGCAGGATATTCAAGATAATAATAAGACTGCACCACCCACTGTGCATAGTGGCTCCCTAACACCAGCTAATCTGTCATCTTGTCAGATCCATTTTCTATTTATGGGCACTCTCAAGCTTAGTTTCCACCAGAAATAGTAGTATTTCACACCATCCATTATGTACTGCAGAGAAATTTATGGATTAAAAATAACTACAGATAATTTTATTGTGGAGCTAATTTATTTGCACCTCTGCATTGTTCTCCAGGCTGTACATATAGGGATACATAAAGTGAGGCTTCTGTCAAAATGCACATCAGCTGGAGTTTTCTACCAACAGGGTAGCCTGTTCTTTAACAGTCCACCAGCACATCCATAATGCAGGAGTGCAGTATGAAGAGGCTTCTTATGTTATGAGATTTCTTATTTAGTGAGAACATTCACGTATTTTCCAGTGTCTCATTTTCTTTAGCATTCAGTTCGGGTTGCTGTATTTTCTTTTGCCACGTTGGATGGAGATACAGAATTATAGGACCATTTAGGTTGGAAAAGATCTTTAAGATCACCAAGACCAACCATTAACCTAACATGACCAGGTCCACAACTAATCTGTGTCCCTAAGCACCACATCTGCACGCCTTTTAAATACTTCCAGGGATGGTCACTCCATCTCTTCCCTGGGCAGTCTGTTCCAATGCTTGACAACCCTGTATAGCTAATAATCATTTGCAGAGGCCATGTCCACTTGGTGCTTTCTGGTTTTGAGTATCCTGTGTTATCCTTTTTCCTTCAGTCATAGAATAAATAAATACTAAAATTAATTTTTAACAGATTATGCTTCAGAATGATGCATATGCTCCTTGTAACATCACCACTTCTGTGTCTTTTCCTTTTAACTTTCTCTTCTTCTATGATGTTAAAATCTCCTTCAGAGAACTTTTTGGCTGAAAAAGATTTAATTGAGAAATCAACTCGTGCCGTCTTCTTTCCTCAAAACTGGAAGTTATCTAATTTCCAATAACCATTTGTTTAGTCTGGTGGAGATTTGAAAGTTTTCTTGCAGAAGTTTAATCCTATTGTTGTGTGTACTCTTTCCCAGGACACACAGAAATATGCGTCCTGGGAAACATTCTCTGTCTTTGCAAAACTTCTATGAAGTTGGAGATTCTTGTTTGTCTAGCCCTTATTGTTCTTTTAGCTACGTAGGTTTAAACTTTCTTCCCTGGGCTTTTCCCAACCACGAGTGATAAAATTTGATTTTTTTTGTTGCTTTTGGGAAGTCTCTGGATTTCCAGAACTGTCTAAGAACTGTTTAGTTTCAAACAGGAAGCAACAAGTTTAAAAGCCATCCTACAGTTCTCTGAAATTGTGGCATCAACATTAAGAAAGAAATTTTAGTTTAGCCAGGAGTCTCCTCGCCAGCAATCTAATGACTCTCACCAGAGGTGTTTCCATCAGTGTGGAAGGTACCATACTGGCCTCTGGTTATAGTTCTCTGATGCCAGATATTAATTGTAAAAAAAGCTGTAAAATTTTGAAGATGATGTCAGATTCTTTCACCTTTTTTCTTTAAAAAAAATAACAAAAGAACCCAAACCCCCAAAGAACCAACTACAAAAAAGTCCTCTACTACTACTACTACTACTACTACTACTACTACTACTACTACTACTACTACTACTACTACTACTACTACTACTACTACTACTACTACTACTACTACTACTACTACTACT
This sequence comes from Ifrita kowaldi, assembly GCA_013398055.1. Lineage (NCBI taxonomy): Eukaryota > Metazoa > Chordata > Aves > Passeriformes > Cinclosomatidae > Ifrita > Ifrita kowaldi. The sequence goes on from VZRS01004831.1 coordinate 631,899, forward strand.
ACTACTACTACTACTACTACTACTACTACTACTACTACTACTACTACTACTACTACTACTACTACTACTACTACTACTACTACTACTACTACTACTACTACTACTACTACTACTACTACTACTACTACTACTACTACTACTACTACTACTACTACTACTACTACTACTACTACTACTACTACTACTACTACTACTACTACTACTACTACTACTACTACTACTACTACTACTACTACTACTACTACTACTACTACTACTACTACTACTACTACTACTACTACTACTACTACTACTACTACTACTACTACTACTACTACTACTACTACTACTACTACTACTACTACTACTACTACTACTACTACTACTACTACTACTACTACTACTACTACTACTACTACTACTACTACTACTACTACTACTACTACTACTACTACTACTACTACTACTACTACTACTACTACTACAACAACAAAAACCCCCCACAATCTCAAAAAACCTCCTGAACTTAATCCCTAAAGGTGATTCATGCAGGAAGCTGGAGTTGTTACATGAAGATAGACAGGATCTTTTCCCTCTGCTCTTGCCACATCAGTCCCCCTAAGTTAAAACAGGCACATCTGATGGTTTCTTAAAGCTATTTCACAGAGATATTTCATTTTCCAGTAGCCAGAGTCACAATTAACCAGCAGGAGCTGTTTGTTTAACTGCAGTTTCTGCCTAATCTTTTAATACCATTCCTTAATGCTTTTCTTTGTAGTATTTAAAAAAAAAATAATTTTGTTATATGGCAGTTCTTGGCTAGCCATCCTTTTAAACAGTCCGATGAATAATTAGTTTTACTGGGCAGTTATAAATTCTAGCCAATGTCCTTACTACAGGTATTAAAATCATTAATCATTCCGCTAATTGCTTATTGGCATTCTTTTGTAGCTTTTAGAGTTTAGTAAAGTTCTTGCTGAGTAAGATGGACAAACCTCCACCTAACATGAGGAAGGAAGGCAGGTTACTTCTTATGGAAAGGTGAGGTGACAAATCTGTAAGACATTTTTATAGTGTTGACCTCAGTAAAATGTAACATTTAGGAAAGGAGCATCTTTCACATACATTTCCGCTTGAGACCCATGCCCAGGTTGTAGGTGTTAAGGTTGCACATGAAGAAAAGTTCATTAAAAGAAAGGGAAGGTCTGATTGTTTTGGATTTTATTGGTTTGGTGGTTTTTTGGGGGTTTGTTTGTTTGTGTGTTTGTTTGTTTTTTAATTTTGGGGGTTTTTTGTTTGTTTGTTTTTTTGGTTTTTGGGGGTTTTTTGTTCGTTTGTTTTTTGGTTTTTTGGATTTTTTGTGTGTGTTTTTGTTTTTGTTTTTTTCTTTTTTTGCTAGAACGATATTAATGAGGAATAAATAAGCCTGCTTTGGGATTTCAAAAGGAAATTTTCTTAAACTTTGGGTCTGCAGGTCATGGAGTAAAGCCCAAGTTGATTTTTAGGGCCCTACTAAAATTATGGTATGCAGCTGAGAATACCAAATAGTGAAAGTGCAGAAAAATCCACAGTTAGAGTTTACACAATCCAGATAAAGACAGATTTTACATTTTTTTCAAACATCTTATTTTTATTTTTCTGAATGATATTGTGCCACACAAGTATAAGTAACATTAAAGATTAATGCTAAAAGTGAATAGATTTACAAAGCCACTTCTTTTCAAATGAAATTGCTATTGCAGCTGACAGCAGAGGTATAAAACAGGATAGATCATGAAGAGAACAAGATATTTCTGTATCCTGTTTATGTTATACTTCTGAAAAGAAAATTTCAACGTGAGATTTGAACAAGTTTGGACTTACTCTAAGTTTACAAAGGCTTTAAGCTACTCCTTTATATCTCTCCATTTGCTTTTTAGCCAAAACATAGCTTTCTTTCTTGCCAAGATAAATGTGCCAGAGAGGGGAAAGCAAGAGGGCCGCCATGAACCCTTCATATTGTATGTTCCAAAGTGCAAGGATGTGCATTGAATAAGGGTGTGTTGTCCTTGGTATATGTATTGTTAGATGGAGCTATATCTGTAACTGAAAACCTCCATCAGTGAAATTATAAAATCAGAAAGAAAATCCAAGAATATTCTGTGCATTTTCTAGTCGTTGAGAGTGTGAAAAACAACATAGTTGCACAGACATATATTAAATGAAAAAATCAAGAACAACTGCTTATATTTGCTATTCACTGAGAAGGAAAAATAACGGGAAAGAGTTAAAAGCCAAACCAAAGTAAACTTCTATGAACCCATGAAGATAAGAAACAAAAAAGGCAATCTTCTGCTTTGCCAAGAGATAAAGGTTTATAACTAGCATGCTGTTCTAGTGATGACATATGGCCCAGCATCACGGCCTCTCTTTCTCTGAAATGAAGCTAAAACATGCACCCACGTTGAGAATTATGAGGAGCGCAGTGACTGGAATTATTTGGACTGAGCAAACCACTAGATAACAGGCATACCTGAGAAAATCAGAAGAAACGAATGTCAATGTGCAGAACATATTGCGATAAAAAGTACCATGATGAGATGATCTCAGTATGGGCACCTAAAAAGAAAATGAATCAGGAGAACCAAAGCAAGCACTACAATGAGATAAAGAAATGGGTTTTGTGAATTGAACCTGGAAAAGAGGAAGAGTAGTCATGACAGAGCAAGACACTCATCTAAAGGCCGTCGGACTGGAACTTTTCCTTGCTGTTTTGGTACAAACGGTGGGGACCCTGTTTTCCTCCTTCCCTGTAGTTAAATACCTGCAGTTATCATTTGCATACATGTGTATGAAATATATTTTGATAAGATACAAATGCTAAATGTTTTTTATGTGCAGATGTGGCAAATTGTAGAGTTACATATTCGTAGCTCCAAACTCTTCTAGCTGCCTATCTGGAGATATTATGGTGTAGCGGATTCTGTTCATAAAGCGGGCGGAAACAGCAATTTAGTGTAGTGGTTCGGTTCGAAGTATCCATTACTTGCTTATTTTCCTTCTGTGAGATAAGAATGAGGAGAAAGCAAAGCAGGCACAAAATTTAAAAGAATATAAAGAAGTTTATTAACAGACGTAAAAGGAAGAAAAAAAGGTCAGCCTAAACCTTCAGAACACTTCTATTCCCCCCACCTTTCTGCCTTCTCCCACTGACAACATAAAAAGACAACCCTTGAGATTTTCAGTCAGTTTACTCCCTCTATAATAATCTCTTTCTCAGTTCGCTTAGGGAGAGGAGTCTCTCCTGCTCATGCTATGGAGACATCTCCACAAGAAACAGTTCTATCGTGGCTTCAATGTCACAGCAAGACAGCCACCGGGGATGGTTCTCTGCTTGCATGTGAAAGTCCCTTCCCTCGACTTACAGCTTTCCCCACAGCTGCTTTCCAGGGTTCCTTCAGCTAATGGGGTACCATTTTTAAGGATGAGTTGTTCAGAAGCAAAAGTCCTCTTCACCTATCTCTGGGAGCATCTTCATCTCTAGGAACAGAGGTCTTCTTCTTCCCTGGGAGCAAGGGTCTTCATCACTTTCATCTCTCTCTCTGTTCAAGTTTCTCATCAAATCACAGCTGCTTCAACATTTGCTTATTTCAGCACAGGTACTTTTGCTCAAAATTGCAGTTCGAACGGTCCACCCCCCATGCTTTCATGAAATTACAACAGGTACTCTGATGTATCTAGTCCATCACCACAGCCTTACAACAGAATTTCAGCTTCTAGGTTTGAAGCATCTCCTCATTCTTCTCTCTTGGGGTTTCAGCTCTTCCTTTTTCACTGTCTTTGGTGTCTCTACGGTGTTTTCTTCATGTTCCTTCACCTTTCCCTTTCCTTTGACTTGGGAGAGGATTGATGCCTGCAGGCTTCATCTGTTCTAAGGGAATCTTACAGCACTAAGAGAGCTAATCTCACCCGGACCTTGCAGCTGGAATTCGCCTATCGCTGTTGGCCACATGATCTTTGCCAGGGAGCAGCCTCAGATGAATTTCGGCCGCACTAGGCAGGGGCTGGCCTGCACTGAGGGGGCTATGCCGGGTGTCCAGCTATGGATGCTGAAAAAGCTTTAGCAGAGAAATTTTCCAGCTCTCTGCAGCATTTTGTGAAAGCTCTGTCTTTCCCATGAAAATTATCCAAAACAATGTTACAGTTTTGTAAACTCCTTGCACCTGCAAGTTGTTTTGCAGAATTGTTATGGTTCAACTTCAAAAATATTGAGAAATGGATGTCTAAAATCTTGGCCAATCCCCTCAAGGGGTGGCTGGCCAAAGAACCAATTACCTTATGCCATGTAACACGCTTTTTGCGATTTAACTTATAAAAGCTTTCAGTCAGTTCAATAAAGCGCTTCCATATATCCTGAAGCCTGGACTCTGTGCTGTTTTTCTACCCGTCTACTCCGCGACGACATCCAGCGAGCAGAAGCAGCTGAGATCTCAGCCAAGCCGTGCCATGGCTGACCCAGCTAGGCCTGGCCAAGCAGGGCCGCGGGCCCCCCCAGTTACCTGTCCAAAAGCCAGAAGTAAGAGAGCTTTCCCGGGGTTTGTTCGTTCTTAAATGTGGATCACAGAGGCGTGTCAAGCTTCTTAAGTGGCTTAAAAAAGTTGCCAATATTCTAACTAGCCAGTTGATTGGTTCTATTGGGTCTAGAGGAAGCTGTAAGTGCCTCTTTGCAAAAAATCACTTCCGTGGCTGATGGAGCCCCTCCTTAACTAAAAACACAAGCTATACTAAACCATAGGGGTCAGTATATCTGATCACTGTTAAAAGTGGTGACACTTCACTTCAAAGTTGGGTGTGAGTTTGCACCAAGTTTATAGATCTGTAATCGAGCTCTACTGGTTTTTCTTCTTATGAAAGATTAATAGTGCAGACATTTTTATAACCAAATAATCGTTTATTGTACTAATAGTAGTTCACCTTTTTATAGTCCTATTCAAAGTCATCTACTTTCAGAAAATTTGCATTTCAGATAAATCCTTATAATAAATACAATGAATACCTCTCAGAAAAAATTCTTTCAACATGGAATAAACATTTAAGCACAATCATTTCACACAATGCTTGCTCCTAAAATAAACAAATACTTACAAAGCTGACTATTTTTGCACATGTTATTTAGGATGAAGAAATTGAGGCAAAAAGTTGAAACACTTTTCAAGGGCTGCTTAGCACATTACTGACGGAAGTGGGATCAGGTCTTTCTCGATCCATCTGCTTGTACCTGAGTATCTGGAATACAATATATCATTGTCATCTTGAAACAGTCTTCAGTTTTTATTGTTTTGTGGAACTGTTTATTAATTATTTGATTAGAATTGACATCTGATTAAATATTTTATTCTGTTTCTGCCTTTGTAGTCTCTTGATATACAAAGCATGACTTTCTGCCCTGCTAAGTGAGGATTTACAGGGCTAGATGTTGATTCAGTAGGTTGCAAGTGGAGTGCTTGCCCCCTGAGGGTCATATTAAAACTCGAGGGGAGATTTTTGAGCAACACTGCATCTTAAAGGCGATATATCAAGCTGATAGATACATGGCTCTTCTGTTGAGAAATTCACAGTAGAATTATTGCTTGTTGCCAGTTATTACTTGGGTAGTAAGGAGTCTTTCGGGAATATGGATTGGATAAAAAGGGTTAAGCTGGGGGAAATGTTACACTGAAGACCTTGGTGATGAGGAATGCTTGAAATAGTCAGAGGATGTTTTGTGTGCAAATTAGAATTACCATTTTGGGGGGTAAGTGCTCTGCAGTTTTAATGAGCAAATCGTGATTAGTTTAATAGAGCACCTTTCTCATTATGACTCAGCAGAGACTTGACGATTTATTTGCTGGTACCTCCTGCCCCATTCCTTTGGAGAGCGCTCGCTCGTACATTGCTGAGGAAATTCTCTGTGGGCTACAGGAAGCCTTTCAGAAAAATACAATTGCTGTATATTGTAACATGTTGGTTTGAAAGTAGTGGGCTTGCCTTGTTCTACAGGTCACTCGACTTTCACAGTAGAGATTTGTCCAAATTTTCTGCTCTTCCCTATGCTGTGCTTTTGTTGGTAGAAGAGATTTGAACATTTAGCTGAGATTACCTACGCCATTAAAATAACATCCACAGTGTGGAATTGTTATTGACATTTAGACAGCTACATCTTTGTTTTTTGATGAACGCTCCTGTGTCGCTATAATAACCACCTCTATATATACATACAGCTTAATCAGAGCTTTTACTTTGTAGATCTCAGAGAGCTTTACAAAGAAGGATAAGTATTATTATCTCCATTTAACAGATTGGTAAATGAAAGACAAAGGTGAAGTGGTGTGTCCTGACAGTACTGCAAATAAATTTAATGCTTTTGCCTCCTCTGTGAGTTACCTCACACTGTCTCCTCAATAACATGAACTTTGACTTCCTGGCTCAATTACTAGGTCAGCTAGATTAATTTTTAGATGTAGCATTTTTTGCTGTGTAGAATTTCTGTGTGAACATAAAAAGCTGGTGCATTTTAAGCTGCAGACAGTTTAGTTTAAAATGTCTAGGTTTGAAGGGATATTGGCTCTTCCTCTTGGTATCAGCTTAGAAAAACTCTTAAAAACCCTTAACTAAAAATTTTTGTGTTAATTGCATTGTCTTTCTTGTGCTGTTTCTGTTTGCCTGTTAACAACTTCAGGAACCACCTTATAAAGGATGCCAAAACAATGCATGATTATCTGTGAGTACTGTACTTTACATCCGTAATTTTTAAAATCTCTTATTGCACAACTTAAATCCAACACTGCTTATGTTGCTGCTAAACAGAACAATATTATGTAAGGTAAATAAATATATTCTCCATTTTACTGTGAGAGAGAACTTCATGTGCAGAGACATTTGGTGTACAAATGTTTGTTTTTGATGGCTCAGCTGGAGGGATATTTGGGCTGTTTAAGTTAAACCAGCCACCTTCTTCCCTCTGAATTGAGGTGCTTACAAGCTCTTGATTGGCCTTGAGGGTGTTGCTGTGGCATTTGCTTACAGTATGAATTACAGTAGTCTCAGAGATTTTCTGGATTTGAAAACAGGATGATTTTCAGGCTTAGTTGGGATTTACTGGAGCCTTATTGCCTAGATGTAGGTAGCAGTAGGAAGGAACATCCGAGCACAGTCAGGCTGGCTCAAGCCCCCATATTATATGTTTTCTTTTTTGCAGTGACAGAGAGGAGCAGAAGGGAATGAGGGGAGCTGGAGATTTTGTTCTACTTCATCTTGTCCTGAAAAAAAACAGGAGGGCTGTAGGGCTTGTGGCCAACTGTCAGAAGTACCTGATAATAACTCCAGTACTCCAGAAGCCAGCTTTTAGTGAAAACTTTGGGTGAGAACTGACAGACCTTGAAATTAATGTAAAGGGAACAAGTCTCTTAGTTTGGAGCAGGACCTGTCTTGTGCCTTTTCCTGTAATACAGTTTGGATCTGGAGATGAAAAATGCCGAAGTGCCCCATATGTATAATCAGAGTCAAAATATCGGATGCTAGTTCACTTATCTGTTAATGTATATGTCAGTAGAAATAAAAATTATTATATGTGACTGATGTCTTTCTTTTTCAGAGTTGATGCATCCTTTCACCTGTCTCAGGGAGAGAATGACTCAGTGTATCACAAAGTCTGTTTCTTCCCTCTTAGTAACCACCTCGTATACAGGTGGTAAAGGAAAATCATAAAGCTTACTGTAAATTACTGTTTGCTCATCTTAAAACTTAGGCCCTGAGGCTTACAACTACACTTTAAGTTAGAGATCTGTGAGGCTGGTTTTTCTCCAATAGAGACAAGAAGAAAATAACAGCAATGAAGAAAAATTTCTGTTGGAAAGACCAAAGGAGAAAAGGAAATGGTAACCACTGGACCATGAAAAGCAAAACTATTATACAAGAGTTTAAATGACAAAGGCAGTAACTTTCCAGTGTTTTAGGTCTAGAAAAGAGCTACAGAGCAATGGCTACAGATATGTGTTATATATAAAAGTTACAGATGTGTTTAAATACAGAAAGTTTCTTCAACAGATTGATTTCTTGTTAAAGAAAAAACAAAGCCATAAACTCACAGGTGTAAATTGGCATAGTTCTTTTTACTGCGTGCAGTGAAATTTGCAGCAGTTAAAGGTCATTGGTGGTATCATTACTGACACATTTTGGTCTGCAGTTCCTTGGACTTCATAAAAATTAACTTCCGTAACAAAATAGTGGGCTAGAGACTGAGACTTCAGAGAATCTATTTTGTTTTCTACCTAAAGATGTTCTTAATATTTCTTCTGTTTTCTTTTTAAATTATTATTAATTTATAAGGGTGAGAAGGTATCTGAATGAGAAAAAGGCTGATCAATTTTACTCATGCTGGGTAACATTTCTGTGAGCATTTCCTTAGCTTCTCAGGGTGGCAGAGCTGGGCACAGGGAGAAGTTGATAATATTTGAACAGGTGGTAGAAAATATGTTGCTTCTGAATTACTTTTGGTGTTTGGAGGTTTGCTTTTAGCAAGATGATATTCACGTATTGGAAAGAAGAAAATTAAGAATCAGCATTGTTCAGTAATGAAAATGTTAAACTAAATGGACCATGTTAACATTACTGTTGATCCTGAGGAACAGTTTTTCCAGTATATGAAGCATTTTGTTTCCACGCGGCATATGTTCTCCATGGTTTTCTCTGCTCTAATTCATCCATGTTTTTCAACAGCTCCAGATGGCGTGATGCCTCCAAGGCTTTCATCTGCCACTCCAACCAGTCTTCAGGTTGTCTGGTCTACACCAGTTCGCAACAACGCCCCAGGCACGCCCAGCTACCGACTCCAGATGCGGCGGAGGCGTTCAGCTGGTGACATTTTAGAGTACGCAGAGCGTAGCAAGACCACCATCCACTGCTGAGCAGGACAAGTCCCCTTACCTTGAATATGGCTCACCTTTAGGGTGGCTGGTCTTGTTACAAGATGTAATGTTTTAACCTTTCTTGACGTGCTGGGATGTGTTCTGAAGTAACTCATGCTGTTTTTCTTTGCAGTTTGCTTCCCAGCCCTACTGCTTCGTTACAACACAGCGTCAGAGACCTGCAGCCCTACACTGAGTATGAGATGAGAGTGGTTGCTTCCAATGGTTATGGCAATGCTTATAGCAACTGGACTTCAATGACTACAGCAGAGGACAGTAAGCAGTCAGATCTTACTTAACTCCCTTTAGCAGAAAATATAAATAACAGTCCAGCTGCCATTGTACATAATTTCTTTAAGTTATCTATCTTTCTCACTTACACAGCAGTAATGTATTTCCTTTTCTAGTAATAATTTGAATTAAAAACTCCTGAAGGACCAAGTATCTGTTGTCTTACATATTCATTAAAAAATATGGATGTTTACATATATATTTTGTGAAGCAGTATCTTATTTCTGTATATAATATCCCTCCAACAATATATGGTTAGTTTAAGATACACTGGTAAGTACAGCTTTATAAGTGGTGTTCCTTTATATTCAGGGATTTGATTCTGATTTCAGTCATATCAGAGAAAATAAGTCAAAGTTAATAGTATATGACAGTTGTCTTATCTCTGTGTTGAGAATACTCAAGCTACCACAGAACTTTTCATTCCCAGTGATCTTTGTTTAATTCAAAGTGGTGACCTACTGGTCTGAAATTGGGTTTGTCACTGTCAATCCCATCACTTTCATTGTTAATAGTTCTACAGTTCTGCAGTCTCACTCCCCACAATTTGTTCAGCAGTCCCTTGATTTAGCAAACAGCTGTCAGTGTACAGGTACAACCAGTTAGTTGACAAGACAGGAGTTTGCACCTGATTCAATATGTAAGCAGAAACATATGACAAAATTTGAGCTTGTTGTTCATAATACAAATAGAAAACACACGATTTCCAGGTTTTTTTAAAGAAACTGAGCTGTTAGCTTTCTTGGGCAAGGTAGCAGGATATTTAATATTGGTTTAGCAAATATTCGGTGCTCGTGATGCAACTTCATTTTAGTCCCTTCTCTAAATGGACGGCTGTCTATGTTGAGAAAACATTGAGCAGAAAATGTGTTTTCCCACAATTGTAAAACATTTTTTCTTTGAAGCTGAGTAAATGATTCAGAAGAGAAATTTATCTGATAAATTAATTTAAGCTTCAAAGGTATTAATGCTTCTATGAGCACACTACCTATAAGGAAACATAAGTTCTGAACTTGGTCTTGGAACACCAGAGCTGTTATCTACCTGTAGAAATCTTTGTTGAGATTCAGTTATTTCATTACATTGTTTGCTAACAAAAGTGGATACAATATTATTGAACTTGTCTGCATTCATAGTCAAAATGCAACCAGTCTCCTATGACTATTTTATTCAAATTGCAATAATTATTTAGGTCTGGTCTGCTACTTCACACAATGTTTGTTTTCACATAGAAGGAGGGCAGAAGTACATTTCAAAGGCATCACTTGTTACTAATACTAAAATTATTTTTGTGCAAAGTAATAGGTATACAATTTTAAAATTCTCTTTTGAGGAGTTAGGGATAGGGTGGAAAACCTTCACAGGAGATGCATTCCTGTACAGTCTTCTTGAACACAGATGTAGGTCACCTGCTGCATAGAACTTGAATGGTCTGTGTGCATTACCATGAAATGCTACCCTTTGCAAAACCTCGCTGCAGATATGCCCTAAGTTAGTGTGGAAGGCAGATGTTGCCAAAGGAAACTTAAGAACAAGAAAATGAAAGTATAATGCTTCTGCCAGTGTTTATGCAATTAAAATATTTTGAGATTGAGAAACAACTCGCCTCTTCGGCTGTGGCATCTTGTTCCTTAGCTTGAAACAAGCTTCTGTTGTTCACTTAGAAACTCCATGTCTCCAAGGGTAAAATTATTTTCCTTAAAATGTCCTCCTCCATTTGTATTGATACTGCAGAAGAATACGTGCTGAGGTATCCCCAGTATCCAACAACACTTGTCATTTAAAAAAATGTCATTTAAAAAAAACCCACCCAACTTTCAGAGGTGACAGAGGACTCTGTGGTGTCATTGTGGAGAGCTGCCATCTGTGAAAGGATATTCGGCTCAATTGCTTAAGACTGAATGATTGTCATTGGGTCTGAGCAGTATTTTTGTCAAGGTTTCAACATGTTTCTTGTGAAACTGCCTATACTGACAGTTTGTTGCAGAAGTACACTTAATTCCTGGCCCTGCTAACCAACAGACTTTGACTTTTTAAAGTACAATTCAATGGTGGAAATTTCCCATATCTCTTACTCAGTCGAAATAGATGTGTGTGTACATTTCTTATTGAATTTTATTCAGTGAATATGTCTTTTTTGTTTCACCAAAGCATAAAGTATCTGTAGGCAAAAAATATAAGCATGTGTGTGTGTCTGTGTGCACACACACTGGGCAGCAATACATGTAAGTCAACACATCCACTTTTAAAGTCAGTAGAGTTCCAGTAACACAAACTGATGATTTTACAGTGTATCTGCATATTATATTTTATTTATGATAAATACCTAGTAAAATAGGAGGATATTGGAAATTATTAAGGAAAAATTAGCAAATGCTGCCATAAAAATCTGTCGTATGTGACAATGAATTGTCTTAATATACAGATTAGTAGGTTTGGGGTGTTTTTTAATGCAAGGAAAAAGATGCAGTAAAGAATTTTCAAGTACTTCCATTTACGTGATTGTGACACTAGTAACTGATTCCATGCATTTTTTAAAGTCTAACCTGCCCATGCCAGATAACAATAATATACATAACTATGAATATTTTAAAACCTGCTAAACATGCATTAATAAAAGATGCTTGTTACAGTGATGTTGGTAAGTATGGCATCAGACTATTTACTGCCAGAATATCTACAGATAGAAACAATTGCTGAAGTTTCTGCATTCGAGCTTCCTTGCAGTAGCTTGAGTGTAAATTTAAGATAGCTCTCTTGAAATCAGTGGAATGACCACTGAACTGAGAGTTCAGTGTGTACCATTGAACTGAGAGCAGAATTTCATACATTGCATTCAGAAATAAAATGAAATCTTCTAGATATAATAAAGGAGATACAAGTTAGGTTTTCCCTTTAGATATGGCAAGCCTTTGAGCTCTCCAGGAGTTGCAAATACATTGGTTACAGTTACCTGAAGCTGCCCCAGTGACAGCTGCTGGGTTCTAAGGGTGTAGATTTAGGACTTGCAAAATTATATTGCCTGATAGCAATCCACACGGTGTAATTTTTGATCAGAGGGGTATCTCCCAAATGAGAAAAGTGCTTTTTCTAGTGCTTGAGAAAATCCACCATGACTTGGATAAGTTTTAAAATAGTAAAATATCTACTTTAAAGAAAAGCTTCCTGCTACTTTATTTGCTTTTGAACACCCCAGAACCAGTCTGCAGCCCAGTGAGTTGCATACAGAAGGACATCTCAGTCACCAGCATGTTCTCTGCAGTGGCTACATTTCAGTTCTGTGGGTCAGTGTACAACTCCAGTATGGAGACCTCTTACTAAAGGCCTTTTAAAAATGTCTGTCTTGCACTAGGAGGAAGAGAATATTTTGAGAGTTGCCTAGGAGGCAGTCCAAATTTTTATGTTTTATTTCTTGCATAAGTGGCTGCAAGTCCATCCCTTTTATACGTAATGAAGATTTAGGCCAGCCAGTGTTTCTTCACAATAAGTAAGGTCAAAAGCACACAGTAGTCACTGGAGATCATTACATATTGAAGTTGCGGGAGATAAAAAAACAATTAAAAAAAAAANAAAAAAAAAAAAAAAAAAAAAAAAAAAAAAAAAAGGAGAGGTCCTGCAACGTATCAGCTGAGCTATGCCCCTCTGGCATGCTTTGGTTCCAGGATGAAAAGCCCTAATCATAGGGGGGAGATCTCATCACAGTCTAAACTTCCTCATAAGGGGAAGAAGAGGGGCAGACACTGATCTCTTTGGCGACCAGTGACAGGACACGAGGGAATGGCCTGAAGCCATGGTTCTTCGCTCAAAGGATGTTTGGGCACTGGAACAGGCTCCCCAGGAAAGTGGTCACAGCACCAAGCCTGACAGAGCTCAGGAAGTGTTTGGACACCACTCTCAGGCACATGGTGTGACTCTTGGTGATGGTCCTGTGCAGGGCCGGGAGTTTCACTTCTATAATCCTGATGGGTCCCTTCCAACTCAAGCTATTCTGTTATTCTGTGATTCTCTTAAAACTTCCTGCTGTAGACAATAAGGAGAGGCAATGCAGAGCAACAGGGTAAATGATGCAGTTCGCCACCTTTGGAAGCCCTTGCTTTCTCTGCTGATGATATTTGTTGTCTGAGAAGACAGGTCTCGTACTTCAGCTATGTAACTGAGGTACATATAACTGAGGTACATAAACTAATCCATAAATAGTTGATGTGGATGTGTTCACATGTGCTCAAGAAAGAAAAATGGAAACTGAAGGAAGAGAAGACAAAACCTGGTGACGTGATAAAGGGAGGAGAAATCATGTGAAATACCTGACAGAGTGAATAGCAAAAGGACAGAACAAATTAAGCTGATGTAGTAGTGGCACACATGATAAGGTGATCATATGATATATAGTACACACTGCCCATGCATGCCTACAGATTAGGAATTAGAACTTTATTGACTGGTAAGAACTGAAGTTCTGCAACCAATGCGCATTTAGAGCAGTAGAGGACAACAAGTCTGAATAATCTGAAGACAGCTCTTAATACATATTTGAAGGGGTTAATGTGAATTGCATGTCATTGCATGAACAGCTTAATGACTTTTGAGTTCTGTGATCTCATGTGATAAAAGATTCCTGTGGTCCCTTGTGCCCAGAGCTACACAATTTGGATTTGCTGCTGGGTACAGTCAGTAGTATATGAAAGACACCACATTTTGTTAATATGTATAATTTCATTGTCTGTGTTCCTGAAAAGAGTAAATGATTCAAGAGAAAAAGGCACAGAATTTTTATTCTGCTTAGTGGGAGAGTTTGCCAGCAAATCAGGTATTTCTCATTAGCTCTAAAGGGCAGTAGTGCAGGTACTTGTCTTAGTATATTAAATGTAAATGTAGATTCCCCCAAAATACATCCATGAGAGTATAACTCCTTGCTTTCCAAGTCTCACAGGAAGTAAACAAATGTGTGATTCTACTCAGGGAATTAAAAAAGATTAATGACAGTTTTGTCCCTTTATTTGAAGTCAAGTCTGAACTTTTGAAACAGATGAGCAAAATAGCCTACCATAAAAGATAATTTCATTTGCCAAAATGAAACTACCTTCTAGTATTAATACTGTAATGAAATGGTTTGAAATATGAACTAAGGACAAAGATGCCCACTTTTCCCATCTTTAGTAGTTACTTCTATAAACAATTACATCCATGTAAAAAGCTTTATGATTTTATTTTCATCATTGACAGGCTGAGCAGTGTAGCTGTCATACTTTGCAGTCTTCCCTCCAGTGACAACCACATTGACAACATGTTATACTCCACATTGATTTTACAGTTAAGGAGCTGATTGTGATATATAGGGATTTTAAGAATTCAGCTGAGAGGATGACTTTTGCCTTTTATCATTCCATTAAAATTTTATAACCATCTTTTTCATGTCATTTCATCCATGAATTCTTACTTTAGAAAGTGATAGCTACTGCTGCGAGCATAACTTTTTTCATGTTCAGAGCTTTTTATTGTATTAGCAAACTATCCCAATTATAGTTAATACTCATGTTTTACATAATTGTGGTGACCCTTTCAACCAAGCAGTATCGTGCTAGTTGATTTGTACATAGAATTAGATGATTCTGCTTGCCATTTAAAAAGAAGCTGCACCGAATGAGTGTTGGGGACCAGGATTTAATGCTTTCCCATCCAGTGGGGCCAATTAAGCATCTCTCAAATGTCTTGTTTGAACTCAGAAAGTCTTAAAAGTCTCTCTTTTAAAAGGGCAGTAGGGAATGTGTGGGTAGGTATGCTAGCTACCAAAATACGCTTTTTTGAGGGGAAGGGGAGGGACTAGGGGGACCCAAAGCTGAAGTTTGACAGC
>VZRS01004831.1:651943-809938 GCA_013398055.1 Ifrita kowaldi
TAAATATTTAAGTTAAAATGTTCAAATAGTTTAAGGTGGCAGCATTGAATTGAGAAAAATTACTTACATGTATGCCTCTCCAAATATCTCACTTCTGAGTGTCTCTTCTGCTAAATTCTGTCTCTCATTGTACAGGGCATTGGTTCTTTGCTGATATCGACAGAAATTCTTGTATTTATCAAGTCTTCCAATTTACTTAATATTGTTCTATTTGATATTCATCATAAGCGAGAGAAAGTCAGGAACACTTGGTACGGTTCCTGTGCAGTGAGTATCCCATGGCTGAGATATTACTTCAGTTCTGATTTCTAACATTCTTAGACTTCTTAAAAATCTTAACATTTCTCACACTTGTCCGGGTCAGCAAGACATTTATTTAATTTTTTTAGCATTTAATCTTCTAATAATAAAGTATTTCTTATATCTTTAAAAAAAATGAAGCAAAGCTGTAGTTGCAGAAGAGTTCATTGCACTTCATCACCGAAGAGATAATAGACAAGGCTTGCTGCACCCAGCAGTTTTCTCGCCTTCTGCATGTTTGCAGATGGGAGCACCAGAGGAAGCACCTGGAATTTCATCTTACTTGTCGGTCTTCTTACAGATCTGTCAAATGGATTAGCTTGCTAGTGGTGGTGTTGTTTCCTTCCCTGCGTTTTTATGGCAAATTCATGTCAGAGTAGTAGGGCTCTGAGACCACTCAGGGCTTCTCTGTGTCCCTGAGGCGGTCTTGTGTGAATGCTATGTACTGGGAGAGTACAAGAAGAACAAGGAAGCACCTGTTTGCAAAACATTTGGGGGTTTTGCCCAAATTCTCTTGAACTAGGGTGGAGATCTGCAAACTCACCGTGTCCCTTCACCGCAGAAATTGCTACTTGCAGAGACAGAATGACTGCAGTATTCTGCAAGGATTGCCACTTAGTGGTTAAAATATTTTCCTGTGTGGAAATAGGATGGATTGGTATGGAATTGCTTTACATTGGTGCCCCTAAGAGTCCTAGAAAGGCATACTTTCCCTCCTGAGTAGCTCAAGCCCAGCACACCTGCAGTGCACATATCACCTATGTAATGTTCAAATCAAATTTGTGAAGTCCTTTGTGCTGTACGGTGCTCTTATCTCAGTGTCTACGATGGTAGCTCTTAAGCACAGGGTGGAAAACAAGCCATCTCTTTGGGA
The DNA here is from genome assembly GCA_013398055.1 of Ifrita kowaldi. NCBI lineage: Eukaryota > Metazoa > Chordata > Aves > Passeriformes > Cinclosomatidae > Ifrita > Ifrita kowaldi. The sequence continues at coordinate 653,118 of VZRS01004831.1, forward strand.
AGGAGATTTTAATTACCTCTCGCCCTAGAGAGAGCTGTCCTCCCAGGTTAGAGCAGAAGATATTGGAAGGGTGCTGTGGGAAAGATTAGCAAGAGGCTACTTTACCAAGCCACAGTTGCAAATCAATAGAGGCTTTCAGCTGTCAGTGCAACCAATCCCTAAACCATGAGTGCAAATATTTACTGCTACTGAAAACAGAGAGAATTTACAAAAAAGAGAAACGTATTTCCATTCCTTTATTTAGTCATTGAATCAATAAAAATGATTTGAGGATGTGAAGAATTCAAAGTGCTCCCGGACAGTAGTCACTTGAGTATACAGCTTATTTTCATAGACCAAAGCTTTCACTCTGCAAGGAAGAAAATATCGGCACCGTAGGTCACTCTCGGCATAAACACTTCTGATGTGTGTGTGCTCCTTTAACATTTAATTTTAATCAAAATGGACCAATATCTCTCCATAACATTTAACTTGCTTTCCTTTGTGCAACAGAAAGTGTAAGGCTGTTGATAATTTTTAAAGTACCCATTTCTGTGGCACCTGCATGATTTTTTAATATTTGCTGAATTGATAATGTTCATGGTAGCGGAGTATAATGCGCAATAAACTGCTTTTGTGGCTGATTAAATGCCAAAGTGAAGTGGAGGTATTCAGCAACTGCAAAAGCCGTTTATTTAGTATATGCCAATGCCATGAACATTATTCCTGTTACACAAGATTTGCTATACCCTAATGTACAGAAGTAGAAAAGAAATTGTTTCCTTTTCTTGTGAGGGTTGCAATTGGTGTGCTGCTTCAATCTCACACTTCACACTGATATGACATTCAGGAATGTAGCTAGGTTGAGTAGCTTGAGAAAGAAGCTGGTTTACACGGTGAAAAATTATTTAATAGGGTTCTTTGTGTAGGAAAGGCATTATGTGGCTGAGTACACTGAACCAAATTAACTGTAGTATGCAAATATTCCAACTTTGGCCTTATAACTTTTGATAGGAGGAATTCCCTTTTGCTGCTGTGGTTCTTCCTTGTGGATTTTGGCCTGGAAAAGGCATCTGTAGTCTTAATTGTTGGCTTAACCAGAGACATGCTGGCTCACATTGCTTTTATTGCTCCCCCTCACTGACCACTGCCACCAACTGGACCACTGATAGATAAAAAGCTGCAGCCATTTCCTATCATCCTTCATGTGACTTTTTTCTCAAGATAGAAGTTGGCATGAGTTGTGCATAATCCTGGTGTTTCTCTCCAGGGGAAACATTTTTTTTCTTTTCAGTGTATAAAGAGTTTATAAGAGAATGGTTTCCTCCTGGCTGAATGGAATAATTGATGCATTGTTCTGGTGCTGTGCCATTCCTTCATCATAACATCATTTACAGAAACTTCCTGCAATTTGATTAGATGCAAAATGAGAAAAATAAAAAAAAAAATTATTATTGCTTCTCTCTTAATATATGTTATATATGTTGCCTGTGAGGAACGAAGGGCCATGGTGATTCTGTGGCACCTAACCGCCATTCTAATCTCTCTTTTTTGTTTGTTTATTTTGCATATTGATTCAACAATGTCATTGATTTTCCATGGATTATTTATTTTTCTGAAGTATTTCCTCATGAGTTCTCTGTCTGAGGAAGGGTTATAGGCTTCTTAATTCAATTGTCATTCATGTTTGCTGTTACCCACAGAGATGACAGTCTCTTACTTTGCCATTCACCTGCCATTCTTTTCTCTGTATAGAAGAAACTGAAGCAGAGAAAGCTGCTATTCCACCCTACAGATTGAACAATGTCATTAGTTTGCTGTCCACAGGATCTTCAAGAGTTGCCATCTGTACTCTTTCAGTGCAGTAGATTATCATTTATTGCCACAGCGATAAACTTTTCTAGTAGCTATTTCTCAAATTTCACTACTAAATTGGATATGCAAGTGAGCAAACACAAATAAACAAGGCTCTATTTTTATAGTTGTCTTCTGTTCTTCATTAGCCCAGAAGCTGGATAGTGGACTGCTAAATGCCTGTTGTTCTGTAAATAGGCTGGGATTAAAATACACAGGAGAAAGATTTCAGCTGTAAGGAATAGATACCACTGACACATTTAAAGCAACAGACCCTGTAGTTAGAGTATCATCCATGAAAAAGGTGGTGTTTTCTTCATCCATTTTCCATTTCCCACAGAATTAGTTATAGGCACATGTTCTGGAGCTGGGTGTTTTTTTTGTCTCACGCATTAATGTTTGCTGTCCTGAGAAGCTGCTTCTGATTACAGAATGTTGGAAGCAATGGTAATTACTCCAAGGTCACTGAAGTCGGTGACTAACAGTGAGGTGATCCTTCAGTGCTCCTCCTCTGCAGGTCCTTATGTGGCAGAGAATAAGGCTCTGAAGACCCTTCTTCTATTCCAGGCTAAAACACTCTGTTGCTATCTCATTCTCCAAACACTTCAGTCTGCAGTTAGCCCAGAACATAATTTTGAGAGTGGAAACAACCCTAATTCCTGAGCTGTGTCTGCTAAAGGAAGATGCAGTAAGCCCAGGCAACAGCTTCGTGCTGGGAAAGGGAAAAAAAGGGCCTGGACTTTGTTCACCACCCTTCCAGTTCTATGCAGGTATGCCTGGTGCATCGGGGAAATTGTTTAGGAGCGATCAATCCTTGTGCGAAGATTGCCTTGTAATGCTGCTAAGGTCAGTGAGACCTTGGTTCATTTGACACATAAGTGCTGCTTGAGTGACTTAGGATATTCCAACACCCATAGGAACAACCTTAACTTGCACACTAGAGATTTTCCACATGTTAGGCCTGTGATTTCTTGCACAGCTTACTCATTTGGTATGGATTATACAGCGGGGTTTCATCAGCATCATCCCTCTGCCTTTGATAAAGTTGAAACACTCTAGTGCAGGTGTTTAGGATCATAAATTAATGTTCTTTTGGTTTTCCCATTACTCAAGCAAAGTTCTAGGAGTTTTTGTAGTAGCAATCTGCTACTGCAAACTTGATCATGCTGTTCTTCTGTGGTAGTCCTTGCTGAAGCTGGGTGTGACTCCTGTGCATGGTGTATGAGCAGAGCTATCAGTGACCTTTCTCAGAATCTGCACTTCCAGTATGGTCCTGGCTCTTCATTGAACCCACAATAATTTCTGTTAAGACAGATAAGAATTTAGGAGGCAATTCGTCTCCCAAGTATTTTGGGGGAGCTGGGAGGTTGTCAGAGGGCTATAGTCCAGTGGCTGGAATGCAGAATTAGGGTAGCAGATCTTTGGAGTTTTGCTTCTTTCTGATACGTGATTTAGTCTGGGATTTAGTCTTTCTATCTCTAAAACTAAACTAAATAATAATATTTGCAATTTGAGACTTACAATGTGCTTTGAGACCAACAGTGGAAAGCTCTCAGTAGTGTATTTATTACATTCTGTTTGTAGAGGTTACAAGCAGTATCTAGGAGAAATGAGAATAAAATTAAGCCAAACACACTGATTTAAAAGCAAACTGTTGAAGCCAGGCCTGAACAGTAAAATAGCTTACATGTGCCAATGCCTCTCCTCAGATACCTTGGAATTAAGTTGCAGGGTTCCAACTGCTGTCAAAAAAGGAAAAAAATTCCAAGGTTATAACTGTTTAATGGGGGGAAAATGGCTAATTTCTGTCTCTTTAAATTTTGTGGTGGAGAAAATAAGGTCCTTTGATCTTTAAAGGAAAGCTTCCAGAGTCATTACATTGAATCAGTTAATCTCTCCCAGTAGTTACCTTATTCTCTCTTCCTCATGGGCATCCTCTTTCATGGTCTCAGTGCTGAGCTTCAAATCAATGAACAAACTGTTACTGCTTCCAAAACAGCCTGTCTAGTGGGCTTTCCTGCTTTCATGCATTGCCAAGCTCTTACCTCAAACCTTGGCACATCAGAGTGGAAAAGAGGTCCAGTAGTGCCACATGTGTGCTAGCCAGGCTGGCTCCATCATCTTCAGTTATGGGTCAGGCAGTCCCTTGCCTCTTGACAAGAGACGTGTGCTAGGGATTGCATATCCTGTCATTCCCAGCTGACACAGGTAATTCTAAGCAGGTCAAGTGACACAGCAGGGTTAGGGAGTATCCTTGGTCATCCCATTACCTAGTTTAAAAAAAAAAATTAACAAAGCAACAACAGGTCTACATACTTTTGTGTGAGATATCCGTGCCCAGACAAAAATAAATTGCATTGTGTGTGCTACTGACTGAATATACTCTTTGTTCAGAATGGTTTTTATTTCTCTTAGGAAAAAGATACTAAAATTTAAAGAAATTTCTAAGTGTAAGCCCCACAAAGCATCTATGTTACTTAAAGTATGAGATACTCTATCTGCTAGAGCACAACAAATACTGTGAAGCAACACCTGGGAGTTTTTTCAAGTGTACCAGCTAGTGCACACTCTGTGTAATACTCAGGAGCTGAGGTTATGGAGCAGCCTCTGTTCTCCTGCCATGGTATTTATCTGTTCCTTTATGTGAAGGAGTTACAGGGTATGGTGAATCTTGCACAAGCTGAATTAGAGTAATTTTGTGGGTTTAGATGTAAAAGCTAGGCATCGAAAATGAAATGTGATTAGAAAATAACTCATCGTCTCTTCTAGGAAATAAGTTTTGGTACAAGGTGAACATTTTTAGACACTTGTATACTCTGAGAGTGTAGTATTAAAAATTTTCCAAAGTCTTTGGTGTATAGTTCTTTTATTAGAAGCCACCTTGCATTAAGCAATAAGAAGTCTTTTTACACCAATGCTGACAGATTTGCTTTATTAATATTCAGATAAAAAGACATCGAATATGTTATCTACACTGAGACAGAATTTCATGATAGGTACTCCATCCTTGCATGTCCAATAGTTATACAGGCTCTGTGGGCACCTTGTTCCAGTTTCTGATTATGTAACCCTTGCTTTTCTTTGCATTTGCTTCCCTTGTTTCAACCTGTGTCCCTTGCCTCTTGCTCCGTTCCTGGGGTGAGGGGCAGAAGAGGCCTTGACTCGTGGGAAGCACAGCTCAGCAATAACAAAACCATACCTGTGTTACCAACACTGTTTTCAGAACAAATCTGGAACAGCCCTATACTAACCCCATTCTACTATGAAGTTAACTCTTCCCAGCCAAAACCAGCACATACTTGTACTTGAAAACTTTTTCTGTTGTCTGTGCTAATTATCCACTCTTCTGTTTCCTAAGCTTATCACTAGATCACATGAAATACTTCAAAATGAGAGTTCTGTTCAATGTCTGTGAGAATGGTGCAAAATCAATTCTTGCCTTGTGTAAAATTTTGCGTTGCTTTATCAGTAGTATTTTCTTTATTTGTTTGAACATGATTTGGGGCTAAAAGCAACAGGAATATGAATACAGCATTTGATAATTAGCCAGAGCTAAGCCTTTCCTATGTGGGCACCAATAATCTTGGTTTTGCTGTCTTTACTCAAGATCACCCTGTTTCCAATTCTCTGTTTAATAGTATTCCAGAATCTGTTATCAAAATCCTTCAGCTTTCTCCACCACTTTGCTGCCAGGTTTCTTACAGTCTGATGGCCTAAGAGGTCCTTCTGTACCTGAGGTATAACATTTTGTAATCCCAAGGGCCTTTTAAGAATCATTTTATAAATCAAGCTTCTCTGTTTCCACAGCCATGTGTAATTGTACACATACATTTTTAAAGATACTTATGTTGGAGACTGGAGAAAATTAAGGAAAAAGATCAAATTAACTGAAACTAAAGTATTGTGGTATTACTATTTAACACTTCAATATTGTCTTTGTTCCTTTTGTTCTATGGATACCTAGGTTTTAGGTATATCTAGGTTTTTTCCATTTCTGTCTTCTTTTCTATGTTGGATTCAATCCTTAATTATCTCATGCCTGGGAGGAAAAGAGACAGCAATTGTTATAAATGAGTGGGTAAATGGCAAGGAAAACAGTCCCAGAGCGAAGCAAAGCTCATATGCTTCCTGCACTGGGATTTCTAGGGAAATGAGTATTGATAGAGGCTTCTACACTACATTTATGAAACTTTGAGATTCTTAATACATGTTAAGTTACATGTCCTCGTTGTGCCAGTCTGAAGTCCCCTCTGTTGTAGTACCATGGCAAAAAGCCTTAAAAAATAATTTAGAACATCCATGTACTTTATATTGCAATTATTGGAGTGTGATTCCTCTGGGGAACTGGTAAGAATAAATGTGTATATATATATATATATATATGTATAAATGTGCTATAAAAACCTCAAACAAACGGAAAACTTAAACCCCACCTAACCTGCATGAAATTTCCAGTCTTTTTGTGATAAAGTTTTCTCAGTATAATTTTATAGTTCCTAAAATGGAAAACTGCGCCTGTTCTTTGTCTGATATTTACCAGTGCAATATGTTAATTAAAAATAAAAGGGAAAACCTGCATATTTCATCATATAAAGAGTGCAGAAAAATCTGTTTTCTTATTGGAGCTAATGCAGTTACATCTTTCTGAAAATGGTGCAAATACAAAATAAGATTTGTTTTCACTCTTCCACTGATAGTCGAGCACACTAGGTAATAAACCCTAAGAAAATAAGTGACAGTTAGTGATACTTATTATAATTAGTATACTTTTGCTAATGCATCTGAACATCTCATGGAATTTTGAATGCCATGGAGCAGACACATTTCACTGGTAAAGCAAACTAATAGATTTTTCAATGGTGACAACTGTTACTGCAGACGTCACTAAAATTAAAGATTAGATTTTTAACTGATTTCCCTTGAAAAATAAAAGTCTGTTTTGATGGAAAAGAACACCTTCAGATCCCTCTTGTGTCCATCTGTAGCATGTTGTGTCTGTATTTCTGCAATCTGACTGTAAGAAATCTGTTATTTTAATTTTTTTTTTTTCCTCTCCTCCTTCAGGTCTCCTGGAAGCCTCCCCTGATACCGAATGGAGAAATCCTTAACTATGAGATTCGCATGCCTGACCCACGCATTGTCATCACTGGGAACCCTTTGTCGAGGTTGAGTCATTTGGTGACCAATCTTGTTCCCTACACGAACTACTCTGTCACAGTGATTGCTTGTACTGGGGGTGACGGCTTTCTAGGAGGCTGCACAGAGAGTTTGCCTACAAGAGTGACCACACCCTCGACAGTTCCTCAGAGTGTCAGTCCCTTGTCCGTGACTCCAATCAGTGAATCCTTTATTGCCATCTCTTGGCAACCACCACTAAGGCCCAATGGTCCCCATCTGAGGTAAGCCGAGACTGAGAGAGCAGTTTGCTTCTCCTTACCTAAGTCTGACTCATAAAATTCTGAGCGATGCAGGCTTTGTCATGTGATCTCTTAATTTTTGGCTTTTTGAAATTCCTCTTTAGGGCTCAGAGAAGAGCCAGGATTGTTCAAATAAGTGTGTTGTCTGTGCTGGAAGGCTCTGGGTCTTTCAGATCAGTGCTGTCTGAAAAACCAGAAGGAGCAAGCACAGGATGTTCTCAAAGTCAGAAGTGGTTTGGGCTGCAGCATCAGCCACCTTTTGGTTATGAGTTCAGGCAACAAGTTCCACCAATAAAATGAGAAGAAAAAGAAGAGATCTTTATAAACATGAGTAATTAACACATCCAATATTCTCAATACTCTGGGTTATTCCACATGAAGAGAAAGTGACCATTTGGAAGGATGATGACATGAAATAATCTTCAAAAATTAAATGATGAATAAATTTTCAATGAGACAGTGCATAAGAAAAATGGAAGTTAAAATGCTAAAAGTGTGAGGGCATAGCCAAAATAGGAAATGCAAGGAAGTGCTGGGTATAGCAGGCTGGATTTCACCACAGGAGCCAAAGAAAGGAATTGTTGCACTTGGACACGAAAGAACTACGCAGACGCTTTGTTAGGAGAGAAGCAAGGAAGAAAGAGAGAGGGTTAGAGACTCTGCACTTTATTATATATGTTTTTAGAAATCACTGTGGATTGGAGGGAGAAATTAACACTCCTTAATTACACTGGTTAAAGGGAAAATTCATTAAACATTTTTGTTTAGGAGAATGGAATGAAAACAATAAAAGACAGTTAACAAAACATAGCTATTTTTACAAAAAATGCGTGAAAAACTGTTACAGCAAATAAAAACATCAAAAAACTACAAAACTCAAAGCAACAAGGAATCTTCTCTGAGATTTGTCTGGAATTATGGGATCGGAATCTTGACTTGAATGTTGATTACTGTTGATGACTGTTGATTACTGTAGATACACATAGCAAAAATACACATTTGAGTGCATAAAGGTTTATAAAGAGAAATATATCTTTATATATACATGATAAAAAATGTCAAATCTTTCATTCTAGTGCCTTAACGTATCGTGAAACATTGTGCATGGAATTATAGCTCTGTACTCCATATGTTCTGGTTAGTAGCTCTCTTCTAGGTGCACTGATGGGTTCAATAATTATCATGTAATGCCATTTCAGTTGCGTATGTTATTACAGCACAGTAGCTTGACTTTTTCTTCAGGCTTAATTAGGGCACACTACAACTGAATGAAATGATGATTGCTCTACAGTAAAATTTGAAGTTTCAGAAAAGCAGTGTCTGTTATTCTGGGGTTAACAACATGACCATTTTACCATAGATTAATGAAGTAATTCAGCACGACCTACATCTGCAGATTTCATTTCTTTCATGGTGTGCCATGCTGCCCTCAACAAGAACAACCACTGAAGCAGCTGCTCTGTACAGCATGATGGAACAAGAAGTCTGCAGCAAGCAGAGTAGCAGCAGCAGCTGCCAGTGGGGGTGATTTACACATGATCGCCACTCAGTGTTCAAAAAGATTTGATGTTTTTCAAGACTCGTCTATGAAATATATTGGACAGAATATGCCAGGATGGTTTCCTGTAAAGCTGTAATGATCTGTCTTTGGGTTGACACTGATGAACCACTCATGTGAGAGCTGTTCTTGTTACAAAGTCATCTGATTTTTTTGACAGAGTTGGAGTTTAATTAGTTTTTGCTATTTAATTTCTGAAGTTACAATCCCAGCTTCCGCAGTAATTCAGTTTGGCATCACTAAGTGGCACAATGCTTGCTTGTACCTGTTGAGCATTATTCCCTGAACTCAAGGGCAAAAGTTGTTGGAAGTTATGCATGTACTCCCTAGCTGCCATAGAGCACAGGAAGTGTCAGATCTCTTGTAAGAGCAGCTCAGTTGATTTCTGGTATTGAAGAAATATTAAATCACTATATGCAGCACCTGTTAAATACCTCTTAATTCAGGGTCTCAATCTGGAATGGTATTGTCCAACATGTCCTTATCAGACTGGAGATGATCCTAGCTTTAAGAAGTGTCAGATTACACCCAAAGCCACTGGTCAGCATGATAATTGCAACAGAGTGGTGACACACACCAAGGTGTTCTGCAGAATAATTAAACATTTTTACAAGTATGCACTGCAAATGAGAGTGTTTAATATCTGCCTGAGTATCCACGTACTTTGTCTGGAATTTAGAACCTTTCCAGAATGGGAGGGAGGGACAGGATGAAACAGAGCACCTCAGCACTTCAGAGAATCAAGTTGTGTATTTAAGTGAATATATATGACCCTAAACTGCTGAGCACCAGTAGAAACACTGCTGTACCTATAGTTTTTTTAAAACTGAAGCTCACCATTGAAAGCAATTTCAGACTGGTTCTATAACTTCTATAACTATAAGAAGGGTACAAGCATCTGCTGTTTGTCTAACAGAACACCACAATCAAACTGAAACAGTTATTGAAAGAATAAATTAAACAGTCCTGAGGAATGTAATAAAGAGTAATAATCCTTATTATTATCCTAATAATCAAAATAAAGATTTTGAACAGATATATCTGTTTCCTTTAGAGTGTAGTTTCCTTTGTAATCCCTAGAATGATCAGGAAATGCAAACTATAATATTATCCCCTTTAGTTTGTGTAGGCACTAAGTGATCTAATTTATGTTAAATTCCATAAAGGTTTTGTGTAAAAGATGATGTAGAGTTTGTGATGCCGCCTGGGTGGAAAGCATGTTTTCCAAATCAGGCAGTCTCATGGCTGACCTGATGAAAGATGGGCTTTGGCTGACCTGCAGTTTGGAACAGAGACAGGAATACTGCTTCAGATACCAATTAAAACCAGGATGAAATAGTTTGGTCTTTCAAGCTCACATCATGAATTTCTACCCAAATACAAAGGTGCCTTGCTAAGGTCTACAGATGGATGGAACACTTAACTCATTTTGTGCCTGTTTTCTCCTGTAATTTCCTGTGGTTATTTGCAAACACTTCAAGTACCAAGGCACACTTAAGCTACTAATAATAGTAAAATAGTAATGGCAGTGTTCTTTGTTTCAGTACATTTGCAAGAAAGAGACATAATCCTTTCATATTCTGGAGGAACCTGTGCTTATCATGCAAGTCTGCATAAGACACTGTTACAGGGCTATTTGGACTTGGTCTTGATAACATTTCCACAAAGTTTAAAACCCATAAATCATTGAATAAACTAGTTTGTTTTTCAAGAGGAAATGCTTCATTTTCCATTTTCAAAGTAGTTTCCTTTTTTTTTTATGTAATTGAATGTTTTAAATCATGAAACATTAAAAAGAATGTTTATCTGAGGAAGTTTACAGCTGTAAAAACAAAATAATGTGTGGCTTTAAAAAAAAACCTGGTTGGGTTCTTTTTTTTTTTTTTTTTTTTGTGTAAGGACATTAGTTGAGATAATCCTGGTGTTCTGCTTGTCTTTTGTGTTAGATATGAGCTCCTGAGACGTAAAATCCAGCAACCACTTGCATCAAATCCCCCTGAAGATTTAAATCTGTGGCACAATATTTACTCAGGAACTCAGTGGTTTTATGAAGATAAGGGTCTTAGCAGGTGAGATTACAAAAACTATAAAAACAAATGCTGGCATTTTGTATAGTGTATGTTTAATAGTTCAAAGTATTTCTTGTGTCTTTATGTAGTGAACATATTAATTATGTAATGAAATATTTTTTGTCATCATCTTTGGTGTTAATCATTCTAATATGCAGGGATTTATTATTAGTCTGTCATTCTTGACTCATACATTGTTTTGCTTTGAAAAACAAGTGAAAATAAAAATCTTATGAAATTTTAGCATTGATATGCTCATGCAATCAAACCATTTAGATTTATGTGTACAGATGCTCCAGATTTGTGTGTTGGCAAAGTTATAGCACAGCCAGAATGCATGTTTGAGGGAAACATCTGAAACTTGTTTTCAGCAATGTTTTTTTTAACCTGATTTTATTGTGTTAGCTTTATCACAATTAAATACAGGGTGTTCAGAGCTGGGAAATGGAGTGCGTGCTCTGTTCCTCAGTATGTGACAGACCTGCTGTGTGGGGTAGAGCAAGACATTTGCCCTTGATCAACTTTAGTATCTACATCTTGAAGTCAAGACTATTGCTCCTTAAGACAAAACGCACAAATGAAGAAATTGTAACGGAAGATTCAGCATGGATTCTGCATTGGGTTTTTGTAGGTAGAGTCTCAGGAAAACCCTCACGGATAGTTCCAGGGTGTGTGTGTGTTCTCTGTGCTGGCATGCTTTATGAGAACTCCACATCAATCACTGACCCTCAGATATCTGTACTTTCCTTCTACTTCTGTAGAAATTGTGTGAGCATCCCTCCTGAGCACAATGGGAATCAGGAGAACGTGACCTCTGCTCCTGTCAGAGATACACTGAACTGAGCTGAGGACTGCTGCCTCTGCCTTGCTACTGCCTACTTGCTGATAATCACTGCTCATTTCCAGCTTTTGCAATAACTGCTCACAGAGCTGTCCTTGTACCAATCCTGCTCAAGTGTCCATTTCTTTCTATCAACCATGCTTAAAAGTCTGCATAGAGTTGCCTTTGGTTTTAGCTTTGCATATTTCAGTGGTGCTGGTGTGTGCAGCAGTTATGTCAGTGTTTCAGAGGGGGCAATACATTCAGACAGAGCCTCAGTGACCAATCACTAGGCACCATGACATTTTGGGTTGAATGAGCTATGGCCAAAAAAGTGTGCCTAACCCTGGGACATACCTGAATACTTCTCTTGGGGAGGGTTCTGCAACTGCAGCTATGTTTTTGCAGCTAACAGCTCAGGATGAGTTTGTGGCTGGAGAGAAGATGCTGCAGAGGGACTCAAGCACTCAAGCCTTCTTTTTCCCCGAAAGAAAATTCATATATCAGCATTTATTTTCATTTGTCATACTTTAAACATGTTTCAGAATTACTGAACTTTTCAGATGGTTTCTTCATTTCTAATAGGCTACGACAAACTCATTTTCATTGTTGAAAATATGGATCAAAAAAACAAATCTCAAATTCTCTTCAGTAAATTTCAAGACTAGAGTCCTTTCTTTTTTTTATTTTATGTGTGCTGCAATGTCCAAGATAAATCTCCATGTTTGCAAGTGACAGAAGATACAGAGAGAGAAATAAGATGTGTTTTGTATATTTTCCCTGTTCGTCAATGCTTAGAGTTGAAGCTAGTGAGGTCCCATTAATTTGCTTTCTTCTCTGTGGGGCTGCTAAAGATTAGCTCTTTTGAAAATCATGGTGTTGTTGTAAAGTGTCTAAAATAAATTAAATATAAAAAAGCAAAGCAAATATACACTCTGAGTACTTTTTGTACTAAAATCTCTAAATATTAGGCATTTACTCTACGCTCCCTTATTGCATTTGTAGACGTTTATCCCAATGTGTTGCAGCTTCAGTGAAAATTTGAACAAGATGATCCTGAGTTTCTGTCTTTGTGCAGTTTTGTGTGAGGCTTTTTATGAGGAAATTAAATTTGAGATTATGAAATCCCACTTAAAGAACATTAATATGTCTTTTGATATAGGGAAGAAAAGATGTCGTGACAGTCACTTGGTTTACCAAATACACATGTAGTATTTAATAAAGCTGTGTAATTGGAATATGCAAAGTTATGAAGAAAATTACTTTATTAAATGAGTTTGAACTCCTAAGTGCCTTTTTTTGGATGTTTTTGTAGTAGAAGAGTCCTGACTGTGTGGTGAATCCCTTTTACAAATGAGACTCTGCAAGTTAAAATCAATGGGTTTCCCAAAAGAGGAAAAAAGCCTCATTTGATTAAATTCTGATCCAAATTTGGCAGGTTGCCACTGCTGTAATTACATATTGAATTGAGCTATAATCTCTCAACACCTCACAAGCTACAACTATAAAGAAGTGAAATAATGTGTTTTATTTTTGTTACCATGTTAATCGTGCTGAATTATTTCCTTAAAATAGATGCCTCTTATGAAGTCTTCATTGGTGCATACCATACAGATGAATTTTTGTGCAGGGGGACAAGAAATAACAAAACTTTGGCTCAGGCAGAAGGTTTACAGCAAATATTTTCTATGTCTGCATTTTTTATTCAGTTTAATTATTTTTAAAATGTCTCAGGTACACAACATATGAGTACAAACTCATAGTGCACAACGAGGTAGGATATACATCAAGTGAAGAAGTGATAGCTACTACATTAGCAGGATTGCCAGAGAAAGGAAGTGTCCTCGTTGCACGTGCTGTTAATCACACTGCTGTGGAAGTGGAGTGGTCAAAACCAAGTAAGTGTGCTTAGTATTTATTCCAGTAACTAGATGTTAACCTGCCATCACTTTCCATGGCCTGCCTCACTCTCAGAGGAAACACAGTCCTTGCCTTGATTTATAATGTACCTAAATGTCCTTGAAAGGAGAGGAAAGAAATAGGAAAAAAAATGTGCACATTTTGCTCTTTCTCACTCATGTTCATGTTTATTATGTGCTCTTTCTGCAGAATGAGAATAGTGAAAATGAAGAAATAGTTAATGCAAACTCATGAGACATATAAAGCAGTATTACACAAAATTCTGTTGTCTTTGAGGCCTATTTCATCCCTTTGTATAAGAATTTATATCTACATTCCTTCACGATGAGAGGATCCCCATTCTCTTTCTTTTTGCTCTGCTCCTTAAGAAGAATTTAGCCAATTTCTCTAGTTGGTTTGTTAATACAGCAGTGGGGAATTTCTTCATGACTTAAATGCAAATGTTATTGTAAGGACTGGATGCTGAATTGCAACAAATGTAGTCTCTTTATTTTATAATTGCATGCCTGAAGTAAGCATGCTTATAAAAACTGACAAATATAATAGATCTGAAGCAGCTCACTGAAGTTTCATTACCTTAGTAATCTAAACCCCTGACCTTCTAGATGTAGGTAATGCAATCTGGTTTTATTTTCATTCATATCTTAGAAATATCTTCCATATATGTTTGTGAATGTAGAAATTAAACACCAAGATGAGGCCATTCATTATTTGAAAACCTTATCATATTTTATTACTTCCTATGCTGCAAAGAAGTGTATTAACTATTTTGTATATCAGTGTTTTATTCTTTTTCATGATACTAGTTTTCAAATTATTTTTATACTTTCTTTGGGAACTTGGGAGCCCTCAATATAAGTTGCCTTGCTATCTTTCCCTACTGAAGGTTTCTGACCTCTAAGGATTTAGGCCTTGTATCGGTACCACTTAAAAATGGCCTCTCATTCTTGATTAAAAGTTTAGATGACAAACCCGTAGATTGTTAAGTCTGGAAGTATGCTTTTGGCTTTTATCAATGCTCTTTCCCAGTGAGCTGGGTCCTGTTCAGTATTACAGCGTGTCATTTCAAGATGTGTGTGTTAGTGCTTAAAGTTTTTGTCGTAATTATACTTTTCATCTTGATGCGTAGTGAAAAAGCAGTTGCATTTAGTCAGACCTGAACTTAAACTGTTTGACAAAGGACAGATAAGATAACAGATGACATCTGAGTCAGTGAAATGTAGAAGACTTGCCTGGAATCTATGCTTATCCATCAGCTCAGACCAGTGAATATCCTTCCCTGTGTAGCCAAAAATTGTACTGTTTCTTCTTTCTTTCTCTGGGGAAGTTAATGCTGGCTAAAATACATTTTAGAAAGAAATGTGAGGATTTGGGGGTTTTTCCCTGTATGTATAATGCTTCTGAGTATATTACAACTTTACATGTAGATGACGTGATCATGCTTGTTCTGAAACAATAACACATAGCTTCTCACTGTCACTGTGGCCAAAAGGCTGTCTGGGTAAAGGTGAATGTCACTGGAATTTATGCCATAGGCACAGATCCTTTATTCATGGCTAGAGGAATAACATGGAAGTGGAGTGGGCTCTGGGAATATTGTTCGAAGGGAAGGAGCAAAAATGCCTGCACACCACTGCTTCCAGTGGGTTTTACCTATTAATTTGTTTATTCCATTGTCTTCATGGGGATGTCTAGAGAAAGAAAGCTTTCTCCAGTGTTGGATAGGATGCTGAACCATTAATGACTTTGACAAGTTAGGGAGAGCAGTCTGCATCACTCCTTAAAAGGGTGAAATTGGAGGCATTTTATGGAACCTTTCCTTTTTTTTAAGTAAGAGGGTCTGCATAAAATTTGTTTTACTCTTCACAATAATGTTGTTGATAAGAAACTTGCTGGCTGAAAATTTCCCAGTTGATGTCCCAACGTTTTTCCTTTCTTTTTCTAGCACTGCAGGATTTACAAGGAGATGTTGTTTACTATACCCTCTTCTTGAATTCTACTGATGAGAGACGATCTCTGAGGATCCAGGCTGATGTAAACTCTGTAGTCATAGATGATTTGCAGCCCAACACAGAGTATCAGATATTTTCTCAAGTCTTTAACGGAGTCCACAGCATCAACAGTGAAGTTGTGCATGTGACTACCTCAGATGGAGGTTGGTTAGCAGTGAATGCAGCTTGGCTTAAAATCTGAGAATGAAATTGATTGATTTTTGTTAGGGTTGAGATCAGTCATCCTTCCATTATAAAATTTCCGGTATAAAAGGAAAAAGGTCTAAAACGTTAAAATGCTTAAGTGCTGGTTGTCATCATGTGGTGGATCAATAAACGGTCCCACTGAGAGAGAAGCAAAAGCTCTAATAGCAGATATTAACCCAGTTTGTTCTCATCTTCTCCTGCATATTCCTCTCTATGTGCACTAAGTTTGGAACTGAGTTCATATCAATAAATGGTGGAATTTAGAAACAATTAATGGGTTTTTTAAACTATTTGCTCTGTGAAGCGACGTGCTTTTGACGTGACAGTTGTACACAGGGTCTTTCCTGAGTCACTAGAAACTCTGGGTGTAAGTTCAGCCTCTAAGAAAATTCTTTATGAGTCATTTCTATGCCAGTGGGCAAGTGCAGAGCTGGGGGTGGAGGTGGAGGATAAAATAATAATAAAAAAAATTGTGCATCTGAAATGTGTTTAGAATGGTCTTTCTAATCTTTTTGCTTTATAAAGTCTCATTATAAACATTATAATATCATTACCTCAGAAGCAAGTGTTCCAGGTCATTAGCAAAGCACTTTAAGGGAGGATTCCATTTCCTTTCTCATGCCAAAGGTCAGCACCTTTTGTTTAGAAAAAAGAATTGATGGTAAGGGCAATTTTTCAACTGGTAAAGATGGGTTCTTATGATAAAAATAGGTCTTTGCATGGTTATTTCTGACATGCTTAGATAATTATGTAATTTAACGCTAAGGAAGGTGTTGGTTTTTTTCTTTTTTTTTTTAAATAAATGTTAGACTTCATCATTACCTATAGTAATCAACATTTGAAACCATTTACATAATGGCAATATTGCATATTGCTTCATCTATAAGGCTTATAATGTCACATTCCATCAGACATAAGATATTTTGGTCTCAGGTTTTGCTTTAAAAGCACAATGCTCTATTCTTTTTTTCTCTTATTTTGAAGAATTAGGATTGGGGAGACATAAAAATAATATTTGCATATTGGCAGTGCAGATGGGTGAATAATTTATCATCATATCTCACTGGCCACATACTACTGATGATTGACACTGTGGTGCTGGTATAAAGCATTTTACCATCAGCTCTCATGATTTCTAACTGAGAGTATAATAAGCCAATTTACAGAAGACTACAGACTGTGATAACTTCATCAGAGGAAAGCAGATAAGCAGTGAACCCTTTGCTAAACCTAAATACTAATCTGCATTTGGTTAAACAAGTGCTTTTGCAGGGACAGCTGGAGTTTATTCAGTTTCTTCCTTTATTTCTAGAGCCTGAGGGCATGTTCCCTCCAGAGGTTGTCATCATCAACAGTACAGCTGTACGTGTCATCTGGACATCGCCTTCAAACCCGAATGGTGTTGTCACAGGCTACTCTGTCTATGTAAATAACCAGCAGTACAAGACTGGAATGAGCGAGCCGGGATCCTTTCTTTTGGCAGATTTGTCTCCCTTCACCGTGTATGATATACAGGTTAGAATATCTTTTCTGGGTTGTGTAACATACTTTAATTTTACTCATTTACTTCTACTTGGATTTCCAAGAGAATATTGTTTCATAAATTTCTTTACACACATGGACGTGTGTTTGCACTGACGCTTGTGTGCATATCCATGCAAGGCATACATTTATTTTTAGCATATTTTGGTTTGTGTACATTTTTCATAACACAAATTTCCATTATCTCTTTTTTCAAAGTGTCAAAACTCCATTTACTTTCCCCTAAATGCTCTGTGCTTCAGCATTAGCAAAGCCCCAACATATATTACAAAGAGGCAAAGATTCTACTCCTACTCATTAAAAGAAATTACAATTGTTTATGAAACATCAGGCATGCATGATATATCTGTACGGTGAAATAATGATGTTGCATTTGACATCCCATTATCAATTTTTTTCCTTATCCTTTTGAGGGGGAAGCAGAGCTGATCTCTGAAATCATCGAAGTGCTTCCTATGGTCTTAATACATGCAACATTTTTTCTCTGCTTTTCCCTTTCTCTCTCGTTGCCTCTCTAGTCACATATCTAGTGGAAGGCAATATACTGTGGGCAGAAACATAATAATAAAAAAAATAATAAAAAAATAATCTTTCTGTCCTGACTTTGTATTAATGTATTCAAGAAATGGATTTTGACACTTAATTGTAACTAACCCTGTCTATTTCATGAAGCTTTGGTTTACATTATTATAGATGAGACAAACTTAGTAGTACTGTGTATACTTCATTCTGAAAATTTGCAGCCAGGTACTGCATGCCATAAATAAACATCACAGACAGGCACACCGGAACAGATTTCCATGTTCCAGCCCCTCTGAAGCAGCAAACCTCCATCCATGAATACACATATGACTTTCTGAATGCCACTTGGAAACACATTTGTCTTTTCTCAATAACAATGCAAATTCAGTGTACTGCCTCACTTATAGACCTTCTACATTAATTTACCATGGCCACCTTCTGTTGCTTGAGATGTTAATTATTCTTCTCTTCTGCTTTGCTAGTATTTATATTTGCATCAATGTGATAGGTAAAACCAAACTAAGATGCCTTTATTTTTTTTCTTTTGATTATTTTTCTTCTTTTCATGGAAACAATACTATCTTGGATGCATGTGCATCTCACTGGTAATCTTACTGCATTCTTTTTATTTTAATGCTTTTTTTTTTTGAGTAACTTCCCTGTTGACAATGCAGAAACAATGTTATGATCCTTCACTACCTATTTCACTTTGCCTCTTCTTAGTTTAATCCCAAGAATTGAAGGAATAAGACTTTATTTCTGTGGCATTTTTCCATTAAAAATTGTATGATTTCTATTTGCATTTCTCACTTTTAATTTACAGAATAGACATGAAGGGATAGAGAACACTAAGGGAAAATTATTTATATTTTTATGTCAGAATATATGGTAGGAATAGAAACCTTACTGAAGGCCTCAAATGAAAGCACATTTTTACTCAGTATTGTGTACCAGGGTTTACATATACATGCAGAAAAACAAATTCACTGCAACTCTTTTGGTGATAATTTAATAGAAAACAGTAATTAATGCGAGAGGGCTGCATATACCCTTCTTTTGAAAATGGTGTGGGAAAATGTGATACAGTGCAGTATATCTTTGGCAGATATACTTATCTCAAAGCTGCAGTATTTTCCTGGCTGTATGGAATCTGTTAAATAGGAAAGAATTACATCTTGGGTGAAGAGAAAGCCTGAACATGTAGCAGAGTTGAAAAATTCCTGCAGTTGAGTATGTGAACCTCATGTTCCTCTCCATCAGATTGAAGCCTGCACGGTGTATGCCTGTGTGAGGAGCAATGGGACCCAGATCACCACTGTGGAAGATGAGCCAAAGCAGCTGTCAGCACCCATTATTCACATAATTGGCTCAAGGTACTGTGCTGTAGGTGGCTTTCATGTCTCGGGGAGATTTGTAGCGGGAATGGGAACCAGAATGTAAAGTTGTCTTCTCAAAATTGAATAAAGTGCATAAAAGAATTCAGCATACATTTTGAAAACATTTTTAGTGGTTGTTATCTTTGGTCTTGGACTTTTTTTGCCAAAAGTTCAATCAAAGAAGTCTCACCCTTGGTTGATTGTACATACCCATTCGGGTATCACTGTGCTGCGATAATAAATAAGGCATAAGTGGAAATAGTTAAAAGTGTAGTGGAATGAAAATTATCACATTCTGCTGTCAGTTAAGAAGAGGAAGATTAATGTTCAGGGAGCAATCCGATGCTGATAATGGAAACTTAGAATAATTCTGGGTAAGAAAAAAGTCACCTATCACAGCAGTAAGAATTAGTAAGCTATCTGAAAAGGCGTGCATATCTATGTCTCCTTGAACCACTGTTTGCAATCTGCCTATCCACTACATCCACAAGCATGGGCAAACTTCCTAATTGCAAAGAGAGCATCAAATCTGCAGTCCTTAGAAGCAGCTAAATAGTAACTTACACAGTGATTCTTTGGGAGTTCATATCTTCCAAAGACAAAGTAAAATGAAACTTGCGAACATGTTTTTCAGAATCACACCAAGAATAAAGCAGTTAACCTCCTGTGTCTGTATCGTTCCTGTGATTTTCCACTTCTGATGGAGTATGCTCATTAGAAGAGTTTCTTTCATCAAAAGAAAAAAAAATCTTTTCAAAATAACTAGTATATAACATCTGAGCCTTCTGAAATGGCCTGCAGAATGGAGTTGCTTCTCCAGTCTTGCTATTTGTATATTTTGCTTGAATTGAGCATTTGTCTCTGTATAAGGGTGAAATTAAGCTTGCTATTTTTCTGTCACACATATAGATATAGTCAAATCTTGTTTGATGATAAGAACTCAGTTCAGGGTCTCATCTTTTGCCCTTGGCTTTAACTTATGTATGCCTTTGTCTGTATTGTCTGTACTTGTCTGTACTGCAAACACTTATGCATGTTTCTGCTATTATATATAGACTAAATATGTCATAACACATGAATGCAAAAGGATCAAAAATGCCTTCCTACTTTATAATCTGCTCAGCCAGAAACAGACTGTTTCTACACTGCCTTTTCCTACATGTCATATTATCATCAGCTGTTCTTATATCCCAAAAGAATACTAACTACTGATCGATTGCCCGGACATGTCTGGCCATGGCCTACATGTGCCCCGGGTAGTTCATTTATTTGCCACGGTGGATTTGCTAGAGTGGAATTTAATCAATAGCTAATTCATTAATTCTGGTCCTCGAGTATGTAAGGATTGTGCAGTATAAAAATGACTGGCTGGCTTCAGCTTTGATTGAAATATGACAAACACTACAGCTGACAGCCTTGGCAGGTGCTGGGCTGAATATGAATTTTGCTTATTTATCCTCCGTAAAAGAAAAAGCTTGGGCAAAAAACCTCCCCAGTTTGTGTGCACAAGAGAACATTTTAATATATATCATCAATACATCAGAGAGTGAAAAAAGGCATTTCTGGAGTATAGACTCATGGGATGCCTGAATTATAATACAGCTTGTGCAGTTTATTGTCTTTAATTGGAATCATGGCGTTTTTCACTCTTCTGAATCAGTTTGGAGGGCTGTATTATTGATGAGAATGCTGTAGGATAATGTCTTTGTAGCATTCACAAATAATTGTTTTAAAATTTGCCTCAAGGTGCTACATGACAGAAATTGTAATTTCACCCACCAACTTAGAAGTCTTTCTGATAGCAACTCCATCCACACTGCTCTAATGAAGGTTATACCACCAGAGCCATTATAAATACCTTACTTTTCCACCCCTTACAGTTAATAACTCAGCTTCAGGCTGAAACTTGGCACAAAAGGTCGCAGTCCTGATATAATTATTTTATAATGCCAAACTTCAAACAGAAAGCAGCATGGGACCCAATCCTGAAGTCCTAAGTCAGCTTCTGGTTTGTTGTGTTTCTTGCCTGCATTTAGGGTTTTTTGGGGGAGAGGTTGCATTGACCATGTTTAGGTAGAAACAAATGCCGTTGAAATCAAGTATGCTTTTGGTTTGTTTTGTTTTTAATTAGGACCTCAGGATAGACTCTGGTAGACAAGTATTTTATTTTATTGCACAGTTTAGAAATTCTCTGAGTACTGAATGCAGGTGGATGCTGCCTGAAAGTTTGTGTAGTGGATTTAAGTCTCATGGTGTGTTGGAAAACTGTTCATTCTGCTTTAAAACACTCTTCTTTCTCTTTTTCCTTGTATCCAGCAATTCTGTTGAGTGCTTAATTCAAAGGTTGATGGCTCAGAAAACACCATGTGGCCTAATTTAGGGAATCTAAGAAAAATCCTTCATGGGTTCATGAAGAGAGGACCCTTTAAGCACCTTGGAGGGAACCAGAAATCCTGGTCAGGGTGTAATGGAAAGCTCAAGGGAGATAAGGCAATGGGAGAAAAGTTAGGTGGATTCTTTGGCTTGGTGTTCAGTATCATGGGGCTTTGGCAGGTTTCTATATCAGTTGCTCTTTGTGGGTGAATGAGGAGGAGGCATTATTTCAAATGAACATGCTAGTTAAAAGATTTTAGAATAAAATGGGTAGAACACAGCAACAAATTATTGGGATTATGGTAGTTGTTCATGAGTTCCAAAGGACATCAAATATGAAAGTGTCAAACTGCTGTGCTGTGTTAAAAAACCTTTAAATTGGTCTAATTGCTGGCCAAATGGAAGATAAGAATATGTAGTGCAGATTTCACCTAGGCGATATTGGGAACTAAAGACCAGGAAGTCGGATTTTCCATACTGGGGAGATGGTCAGAGAGCCAGAAGACAGCTGATTGCTCTCCCCACTCTCATCATGGGGAACACGAATCACAGAAAGATTTCTCCAGGAAGTTTGTAGCAACAACAGAAGCGTGATGCCATTTATCAGGCTGTCTGGGCTGTGTCATACTGCCTCTCCAATTATGTCAGCCCTGCATCCATGATGCAGCAGGTACTTAACTCCTGTGCAATAATGTTGCAGCAGTTGCTCAGGATGTGTGATCTGATGAGGGAAGTATTTTATCCACTAGTCATTAATAATAGCAGTGTTCCCTATCTCAAGACTGTCAGGTGAATCTTGTGATTTCTTTTTTTTTTTTACTTCCAGCTCCTAAAGGTAAAGTCATTGAATCTTTGATTTTTTGAATTTAACTCTTGCATGTGATGAGGCTAATGGAACATTCATTATCAAGATTCTGAAATCAGGCCTTGATATATCTTTAATCTTCCTTGTTAAACCTTTATTACTGTGTCGAGAAAAAAAAAATAAAATCAGGAGTCCTTTTCTGCCTTATGGGCACTTGAAGCTGGTGATGAAGCAGGAAAACCCCAGAACTTTATTTCTACAGTGTTTTATCAAAATATATCTGAAGGGATATCAAATTTCAAAAATACTGTTATTTTTCATGTATTTCTAAAAAAAACTATTTCTACCTGGAAATGTCAAAAATAATTATCTTTATGTGCTTGAGCCAAGTGATTTCACTTTGCTCTCCTTCACAAAAGCAAATATACCTTCATGGATAAGTTTGAAATTGTTCTTTATCTCCTGAAAGTGCTTTCATGGACCTTGTAGTGTGAAGCAGATTGTTTCTGTGAGTCTGGCTAGGCTGCCTTGCCTGCTTCGGTATTTTCACCTCAGTGACAGCAGTGGGACTCGTCTGTCATTGGAACTATCATAAAAGGGCAGATGCTTGGAGTGTTCTCTGTGCAGACGAGGATTATACCCCACCCACCAGGTGTTGCACTTTTTTGTCTGTGCCTACAATTTGTGAGTCTGCTTCTGTAGGTCAGGCTGTGGACACTTCCCAGGATAGACACAGCTCCAGTGTATCCCACAGGGAGTGACTGGATAGAAGGAGAGGACAGGCAGGTTCTGTCCCCGTGTTCCTGCAGCTGTATCAGATGCACCACATGTGACACAGCTGCCGGCACACTAAAGCGCCCATCGTGTCCCATTAAATCTGCACCTACTCAGGAAGGTTTTTAGCTCAGCCTTCAGATGAGGGACATCAAAAAGCCTCTGCAGTCCCATGAAAACCCTGCTGCTTTTTTTTAAACTGAGCTATGCACTGCTCTTGCTGTGTTGCCACAATTTGCCATGGGTGGCAAACATCAAGTGTAGACATAACTGAAACACCCCTAAAATTGTGAAGGAGTCTGCTTTTCTAGAAGCCGGTTCTGGAAGGTCATACTGAGCTTTACCTCGTTGGCAGTGGTCAGTGAACTCCCATTCCACACAACTTCCTTGTTCAGCTGCAGGTTTGCATGATATCAGGCTATGTCCACCCCAAATGTGTATCTATCAAATAGTAATAATGTGGTTGCTTGTTAAAGGAAAGCGATACATGCTGAGCTCTGCAGAAAAGGCAAAATGTTTGAATCATTGCATTAATTCTTAGGCCTAATTTGAAATTATATTAGAGAGAAATATAACTTGAAAAACTGCAAAAAACTGGCACAATACTCTGAAAGTATACTCATGAGGGTCTGAATGAAACTTGGAGAAAGTAAATCATTAAAAAATGTGACTGGGAATGCTTTCTTTGCTCCTGTGATCTATGCTGTGCAAAGACCAGGAAAGTTACAATGGCATTTATAGAGGTTAAAGTACTACAATTCTTTTCCTTTTCTTTTTACCTTTTTTTTTCCTGAAGTTTGTACAATGTATTTTCCTGCTTTTCCATTTTTAAGTGTAGCATTATTGAAATGTGGGTGAGTGCATTTGTGTGAGTATGAGTTCATGTGTACATGATAGAATAGGTAGAGAATACAAAATAGCAATGGATGGAATATGGAATTAAATCTATGGTTTAGATGAAGACCTTGGAATGATTATGGTGACTCTACAAGGCACCTAGGAATTTATTTCCTCATAGGTGACATTAATTCCTGTTCTGCAAAGGCTTATTGCTGTGTGTATTCCTCTGTTTATACCTCAAGGAAGTGAAATAATAGTTCACTTATTTTTATTCCGTTAAGATGTCAAAGTTTATCTCAGCAGCTGCTGTTTCACTCTAGCATTTTCACTTTAAATTAATGCTAATTTCTGATGTCACTGGCATTCTGACAGGGACTGTGTAATTGGGACATGGAGATTAAAAAGAGGTGCTTGGAGCCTAACTATGCAGTGTTGTCAGTCCTCCTATTGATCTACATGTAGTATTGGGATCTCCTTCTCTCTACCCGAAGAGTCACAATGAAAGGAATTTGTGTCTTATGCAAGACTCCACAGTGATTATACAAGAAATGAAGCGTTCATTTGAAATAACAGTGGAAAATTTGTATTTTTGTTTCAAATGTCCCTTTTCTTTTTTTTTTTTTAGTTACTGTAATACTTTGTGAGTTTTTCGAGGAAATATCTACACATTTTTAGTGGTGATAGCCAAGCTACGGCTGAACATGATTTAACAATATCCCTTAAGATATTTTCTTTCTTAAACTGTTGATGGTCTGATCTCAAACCTGAAATCAGCTACAGGATTTTGTTTTACAGACAGTCTTTGCAGGTTGCTGCAGCAATAACTTTTGCACTCAGTCAGAAGTCTTGAGTCTCAGTCGTGATAAGCACTTCTGTTTTTTAGTTCTAATTTTATATCAATGAAAATATTTAAGTACAGAAGGGAGCTAGTGCTTACTGATGCTGTAATGAGTTTTAATTCTACACTGAAGAATACATCTCAAAGCAATTTTTTTTTTTTAAGCAAGGAAAAGGCAAGATTAGGAAAAGCCTGTTCTAAATGGTGGCTGAGCACAATGTGAGTAAGCTGCATTGGCAACAGCACAGAGGGAAAGGGGTGGTCTCTAGCCCCCCACTGCCCATCCTTTACCAGGTTCCTGTCTGAGAAAGGAACAGTCACACCAGCCCTGACAATGGCTATGCACCTGGGAAGGCGTATTGTATCCTTTCTCCTACCACTGAAATGAAAGGAGTAAAATGCTAGAAAGTTTATTGCACATAAGCTTCCAGAAGTCAGAATGAGATGTCGTTTAAGCAGCAACATTTAAGGACTTTGATTGCGTGTGTGATTTGTTTTCATGGTGTATTAGCATATATTGACACTTTAAAAACTTTTAGACCTTTGTTTATTAGAACATCTGTGGAATTTGCTACCCAGAAGAACGTTTTAAAAACTTATGTTTCACTCCATGTGGTCTAGCGTAAAAAAGAACTATTATATGCAAATCATTTAATGTAAGTAGCTATAGAGGCATAAATACAACCAAAAGTTGGACAGATGTTGATTTTCTTATTGCAGATCTCTTCAAATCAACTGGGTATCTCCAGGACAGCCAAATGGCATTATCCTGGGATATGAACTCTTACGTAAAGCGTGGCAGAAGTGTGCTTCATCAAAGACTCCAAGGAGCAGCAAAAGTAATAGAATGTGCATCTCATTAGAATGTAAAAAGGATGAAAATATCTGTGGAGAAGTGTGTTACCATCCAGAGTCAGAGGTACTTCTACATTCTTAAGTTACATATATAATGAAAAATAATATTTTTAGGAATAGGTGTGTAAAGCAAACCTCTCCAGTTGTCAGAGGAAAGGAAGTGGAGGGTTCTGCTTCTTTTCATACTTTAAAATCAAGGCTCTGAAAGGTATCTTGAAACTCTTTAAAATCAAATATGGATGTTTGAGCTCATACAGGGATAGCTGCGTGTGAGTCAGCTGATGACAGGTGATTCTGTTATTTTAAGTCTTTGTTGACCTCATTTCTCCTTTTAGGAGAAATTAATTGGTAAGCATTTATGAATGTGTTCAATTGGTTTGGTGCAGTTCTGAAGTGAATCTCCAGATCGTTTTCATTTATTACCTGCTGGTAAAGGGTAGAAGTCATTTTAATACATGTGAATTAAATTCCTTGCACAGGAACCTGTGTTTCAAAAACCCTTCAAATATGTTGCAGGTCTGGATGGGGACTTTGCTTTCCCAACCACTAGGTGGACCACCTCACTTCACAAGCATGTATCTGAAGTTTCTTCCTTTCAGAAAGCTTTGCTCCATATGTCTAGTGCAGACGTTCATCCCAAGAATTCAGGCTATATAGGTCTTCCCAAGTAAATCATACAAGCCACATGTAATGAAGTTTGAGGAGTGTCACCTCTTGAGTCCACTGACACAATCTCATTGTGACAAATCACATGATGGGTACACATAGATCTCAGTACATATTTTTGAATCCTGCTTGGGGCAATTGGCACCAACTTGGGAGGAGCTGTTTACTCTTTTAAAGGCAGAGAGGCCCAGCAGAGAGACCTCAGCAAATTAAGAGAGATGGACAACCACCAGCCTTATGAAGTTTAACAAGGGAAAGTGCTGGATTCTGTGTGTGGGACAGGGCAACCCCTGTACATACATGGTGGCTCATATGGCTCCTTTTGCATAAAGTCATTGCACTTGACCACTGAAAGGCCACAGGAGATTCCTAGCTGTATGTAGAATTTGAAAAATGCTAGAAAAACTATAAAGCTTCTTGCTGTGTGGGGAATCATTCCTCAAATCCTGCATGGCAAATGGTGGTTATTAACCTGGCTTGCTGGGGGTTTTTTTCTGCCTCTTAAATTATTCCTTGGCTTAATGCTTAATGACCAGATTCTTCAGTAGAGAAAATCTATTTAGATTCAACTACAAGTGGTTAGCTGTTACATGACAATGATGAGCAACTCTGAATGGGATCTATCGTGATTTGTCAGGTACATTTTTAAATTATGGCTATTTTCAGGTTAATCTTCATATGAGTTCCTGTTTAGGAGTAGGATCAATAGCATAGCAGGAGTCTGTAATGGTTTTTATTGACAAATGAGGTAGAAAACTCTTAGTTTGAAAGTAAGATTTAATGTCATGAAATAGTGTCTCTATTTGTCAAAGACATCATCACATGTTCTGTGACTAAAGCAAACAATATGTATTCACAAGATTCCCTGTCAGACAAGACAGTAATTAAGGGAGTGAGTTATTTGAGGGGTTCAAATCAAAATATAAATTATTCCAGCCAACACAGCTTAGCTTTTGAGTTCCCTTGAAAGTAATACTATATTTAATATAAGTATTTCTGAAATCTCACAAGAGAATTATGGGCAGCCCTTTTCTCTAAAGGTAAAATTATTTATTTCAGGTTTCTGGTACGGTAGACTTTTACTACATCTTGACATGTGCGTGAATTAAATTTATATTAAATTAGTTTTCAAAGTTTTCCTTTTCATTTTTATTTTTTCAGTCTTCGTACATTTATGGTAACTTTGAGCTTGGAGAGTGTTCTTTTTTTTATAGCTTCCTGGCTTTCTAATTTTTTCTAATTAATTTTGCATTACATTGTTCTAGTGGTCTCTCTGTGTTCTCTGAGCCTATGGTTAGGAGTGGGTGCTATTTGTTAAGTAATGGATATATAATAAATGGCTGGAAGGTCCACAGGAAACTGAAGCACTCTTAGATAAAACGACATGGGAGTAATTTTTGCGGGTGAATTGATTAAACTTCCCCTCCCAATGCTTGGTCTGGTTTGCTATATGTATCTGCACTAGCCATCCAAAATGTGCATAAGAGACATCTACAGAGCTCTTGGTGCCTTTTGTGCCATTTAAACTGGAGTTCTTGACAGGGACAGCATAAGGCAGTGGCAGTCCTCTGTCAAATTTTTCTAGAAGTCGCTGTCAGGCTTTATGCTGGTGTTTGTGGTACTTGGATTTGCCAGTCTGCTGGACAGAAGTGAAAAGCTACACTGACCAGTGTATACTGGTTCCAAAAGCCTCTTGTCCCAGTGCCAGCTGCACCTCATAGAGCTATAGAATGGAAGCGACTTGGAAGTTGGGTTGGAAGGGAGTTAAAGACCATCTAGTTCCAACCCCCTTCCATGGGCAGGCCTTCCACTGGACCAGGTTGCTTAAAGTCCCATCCAGCCTGGCCCATTCACCATACATTGATTGTACAGCCAAATGCGAAGAGACACCACTGAGAATCAAATGCTGAGCAGCTAAAATAGTGTTCAGATCTAGAATAAAGTTTTTGGTTCATTTGATGATAGACTGGTCAGCAGAAGAGGGCAGTTGTATATAAATAGTTCCAATAGACAAATAGGTTGTGGAGTTCTCACTTTTGCTCAAGTCACTTATTGCACCTTGTTTACAAGACAAAAACTGGATCTAATTTCCCTCTTAAAATTTTCTTGAATTCATGAGTATGAAGTGAGAGGAAAGCCAGACCTCTTGTACAAAAGTTATTTCAAGATATGTCCTTGGTTATTTATTAATTTTTCCTTAAGGATTTATGGATTACATTTGGTATCATCAGCTTGCTATTGTAAGGCTCTGCAGAAAAAGAAGGATTTGTTATGACTCCGCTACAGAAGAGATCGCCAAAATATAATCCACTCCAGTAGGAGAAATACCAGGGTGTATTGTCAGTGTGCAGCAGAGTGGGATGCAGGGACTCTTCATCCAACACTGGCTGTTGGGTGCAGCCAAGCGGTGCAGCTCTGTGTGAAAGGCAGTGGAAAAGAGCCCGGCTGCCAGGCTGCATTGCTGTGTGTGCTGCCTTTGGGATCCATGTTAGTGCCTCTGCTTGGGGCTGTGCTCTGCAAATAAACCAAGTTGTTCTGAGCCTTCTGGGAATTCTCTAAAAGGGCAAGTGACTTTTTCGCTAGGAGGGACATGTGTACATGCACATTCATGGGCTCATGCAGGCCTGATATTAAGCCCAGTGAAGACCAAACATTCCTCCCATTCTAAATAATCTTTGCATCAGATCCTTACTTCTTCTTTCTAGTTGTTATCCAGTTTTCTGCTTCAGTGTTAGGATTCTTTGTTGTTTTAACTAAAGCTAACATGCTGTTGTGCCTAGTATCCTTACCCTGGTGTTTAATCAGACTTGCATGGATTTATTTCTTGAGCACAGAAAGAATTTAGAAATATTTTTGTGTGTGTATTTTTGCAGAAGAGCTGAAAGTACACTGTGATGTTGAATTTTGTCTGCTGCCAGGAAGGTCTCTGTGTCCTGTGTACCTTTTACGGTAACAAACTGTGCTGCTTGGGTATTTCCAAGTTGCCAAAATTGTCAGTCTTTCTGTAGCTGTTCTCAGTAAGATGTGATCCATAACTCTACCCATATGAGAAGTCTTAAAAGAGACATTCGCTTACAGAGCACATTCCATGAGGTTTGCAGAGGTACTTCAATTAACAAGGGAGTGTGCCCGAGCTTCACCCATCAGGTAGCATCATCTCAGTATCAATAGGGAAGGCATTCCTGCATTATCCATGGAGCTACCAAACTGTTCATCTGTTGTTACTGACACCCTGAGGTGAACTCTGAAAATAATGAGACAGGTACAGTGAAAATGTAATTAAAGGAGTGGCATAAAGGCTAATAATTTCTGCTCACTTTGCATCCTGAGTATGAACATCAGTGGTTAAAAGGGTCCTGACTGAAGGTGTTAACACAGCTTCAGCACTTTTTATTTTCAGGTGCAACAAGCTGTATCAATCTGCAGTTAATGAACTAATCAAATATAACTGACATTAGTAGGAAGTACAGGCTTACCCCTTTACTCATTGTAATTAATGTGCCATTTATTAAAAACACCAGCAGGACTCTTTTTTAAGGACAGGAGAAGCAAAACAGTGGCTTGATGGCCAGCTTCGAAAGCTGTCAGCACTGGAAGGTAACACATCTTGACACTGGTGAAAGGCATCCCATCAATATTTATGCAAAATTTACTATTAATGTTACCAATATTGTGCAAATTCTTTTCAAGTTCTTTCAGGCTTAGAGGACCTTTAAAAATATTACACTTCTTGTAACACACCTGAAAGACAGGAAATGAAACTCAGTTTAGGAAGATCATATATAGTGATTTGTAGCAGAATAACAATAATTTCTGCTCATGGATTTTAGATTAAGTCTGTATCAATTATCAAAAGAGAACAACAGTTTGAGGAAAGAAATGTATGAGTAAGTATGCTTAGCTAAAAAGGGTGTCTGTAGAGATTCAGAGATAATTTAAGTAAAAAAAAGAATGAGCCTTGCTAATTTAAAATATTCCCTCTCACATGAGAACATGATGGGTCAATCATTACTCTGGTGTTTGCTCCACAGGCAGAAATTTTTAATGAACTCCTGTAGCTAATAGGAATTCCTGAGAGTGTTTTGTGAATTGCTATTTCACAAAGTGGCTCTGGCAGCAAGCGTTTGACAAGAAGGATAAACATGGCTGCCTAGCACATCTGTTTATTTGAGTAAATCAGTCTTAGCTCAACTGGCATGTGTCCATAAGGCCAGATAATATCCTTCAGCAAAGTCTTCAGCAAGCAGAGGGATCAGGGATGACACACTTGTAATTAAAAGAGAGTTGCGTAGATAAGTTTGGAGTATTTTTAAAAATTGTTACAATATTGTGTAATCCTGCCTGCCAGATTTGGTATCTCGTTACTCAGAGCTAGTGTCATGGCTGACTGGGCCTTTCTCAGGCATCATAATAAGCCTTTCTTTGTGCCCAGCCCTTCCCAGTCCCTGTGCTCCTGGATCACAGTCCCCCTGTGTACTTGGGTGGGAAGAGAACGACAGGATTGATTTGTGCGTTCGTTTGTGAGGTTACTGATATTTTTAAGGGCTTCTGTGACAGCTAAGGATGAGCATCTTGTATCATCTTCATAGAGAATAAAGATGTTCTGGTTACCAAATGTGTGTTGAGCATTTGACCCTCTTTACAAGGGTGAGATCTCCTACCTGCCCAAAATGTTGGTGGCACTGTATTTGTTCACTCCAAGGCTTCTGCTTCCATGTACAGGATAGCACCACCCAGTTGGGACTGTCACGTTTAGATGTAAGAGGATGAGCTAATAATAACCTTTTGCCACTGTAACTTTCAATCCATCTGATTTTCTTTTTTTTCTATGACACAAGTTTAGCATTACTTGGATGGTTGTGGGTTTTTTTATGGATTGATAAGGCAGAATCCTTGGGCTGAATATCGATGCAAATAGAAAGTGTCTCTAGAGGACTGCCAAAAAAATGTTTCTTTAGCAATTTACAGCTGACTGCAGAGGATGTTATGAAACTACATAATAATGGCACCAACTGTATCAGTTGGCAATGCCAGATGAGAGTCTGAATATGTTTTAGAACTGACTGGACCCCTCTTTGGAAACTCTCTGTAGGTTGTTGAGAAATACTGATGTTCTTACGTAATTTTTAACAAGGGCAAGTAGCTACTGAAACTACTGTAACACATCTGGATGTACAACTGGGGATTTTGTGTGGGAATTGAGGAGGAAAAGGAGAGACACCAGTAATAATGCAATCTTACAAACAGTGTTTCAAACTGAATGCTGTGGAGTTAGTACTAAAATGGCCCTCCCAGTATTGGTGTGAAATATGCAGAGCAGCCCTTTCTACAGAGGATCTCAAGAGAAGTGACATTTCTTAAAACCGGAAGCATCTCATGGAAAGTAAAATGACTGCTCAAGCATTGGAGCCTGGATAAAGCCAAAGATGTGCAACTTTCTTTCTCTGAAAGGTGGAAAGATTGCTTCAGGTGAAATTTGAGTGGTGGCCATCACTAAAAAGAATGAAAAATGAAAAAATGGGATGACAAATGAAATACATGAAAAGAAGAGGTGGTATTGGGCCAGACAGATCACAGAGGGAGACACCAGACAATCCTGAGGGGTACAAACTGGGACCAAGAATGCCTGAGGAAAATGTATTTGGCCTTTTTTCATTCAGGCATGTACAGAATTTCCAACTGGTGTCTCAAGCTCAGGTTGCAGTAAAAAGGGTAAGACAGAGGGCATTCTTACAAATGTCAAGAACTGGTGCTAAAAGTGATCAATTGTGAGCAAAGTGGCACAATAGGACTTGGGTTTGTGTTTTTCAGAGTGCTTTTAAGTGACTTGGAAATACAGAGAGACCAAATAAACTTTTAGGTTTCTTTGGAGCCAATTGTAAATGAAAAAAACTCAGCCTGGAGTGCATGCCAGTCATTACAAAATATGCAAAAGCTAGGAAGCAGGGAAGAGGTGTAAAGCAGAGTTTTATTTGACATCTTAACTAATGATCTGGAAGAAAGAACAGTAGGTTAATTAAATTCATAGATTGGATTATATTACCAGTGACAAAATGGACAGCAAAATAATATAATAGGGCCTACAGACATCCAAAATTCCTGAACAGAAAAGGACAAATTTTAGCTACATTGGTAGTGTAAAACAGATGCTGAAGGGGAAAGCGTGCTGGAAAAGCGGAAAACAGTGTCACAATTCAAAGCATATAAGGTTACAAAATCTAAAAAAAAAATGAGGAAACAGGAACGTCTGCTCTCCTACCTCATGTTAATTGTGGGTTACCTATTGTTTATGTATTGTAAATTGCATCTTCAGAACCTAACCTAATACTCCCAAGGATGATGGAATAGTGGCCAATCAAAAGCGAACAAAACAAAGCATCATCCTTCTGAAGTCAAAGAGAGTTTATGACATCAGAAAAACAATATTTTTTGTGTATATATTTTTATTACCATTATAATTATAATACAAAATTGATGCCCTGAGCCTATTAATGTACATTTTTTTAAGGTTTTTTTTTTTTCAGGTAGTAGTTAAAGTACCTAGGTAAACAAAAGATCCTTCAGAGGAACACTGCCTTTCTTTGTTACTAAGCTAACCTCATTTAGGACATGGTAAAAGTCAGTAGTGGGAGAGGTCCATTCCAAAAGAAAACAAAGGAGGAACTCTGCTCTAACATCTGTGCTCTCCTGCCAACTCCATTTCATGTCTAGCTGCAAGAAGCTGGTGTAAGTTGCACCGACTGAAGGTTCCAAGTTTACCACTTTTATGGTTATCCTACTGACTGTGCTGTGTGATTTGCTGGATATTCAGTGTGCTACTCCATTGACACAGGAGTAAGTGTACAAATAATTGTTTGATTGTTCAAGCATATAATTTTCTTGACAGCACCCAGAAAGAAGTCCACAGTTAAAAGGCCTTTTCAAAATTCATTTCCATATAAATTTTATTTTGAAAAAAAGTCCTTATATAATTACTATTCTCTTGAGATCACCTTGTCTGAAGAACTGTGGTCATAAGTAAGCGATTGTGCACTATAAGAAAAAAATTTCACTTATTTTTATGTGAGAGAAAACCCAAGAGCTCATATTGGGAAATACTGTTTTTTAGTTGTAAGAGTTTCATCATAAATGGAAAAAAAAAACAAACCAACAAGAATTGGGGAAAAAAAAGGGTCAGGTGATGGTAGACTAAATCCACATATTGCAATCTACTCCACATTGAGTGACTCAAACAGCCTGCAAGGCATATGAAGATGATTCATATTAATGGACTATTTTATTAAGGTGCAGTATGGTTGAAGGCCACAGAATAGCAGCATTCTATCAGATACACAGTAGTTTATTGAAGTCTGATAATGCTGGAGGGCACAGAATTTTAGCCAAGTTACATTTTATTTGGCTGCCATCATATTAGTGTCTGAACTAGGATACATGTTTTCATATACATTGTTTTGCCAGACAACACATTATGTTCTGTTTTACAGATATTGCCTTACTGATTTTCTCTTTTTCCTTTTTTCTTTTTTTTACTACGTCTAGGTATGTTGTAATGGGATTCTGCACGACAATAAACCTGGCTTCCAGTGCTGTGAGGACAAGTACATTCCATTTATTCTTAATTCACCAGGGGTTTGCTGTGGTGGGCAGATACATGCTGTGCAACCGAAACATCAGTGCTGTGGTGGTTATTACACCAGAGTTTTAGTAGGTAAGAGACAGCTCCTTTCCGCAGCTTGAATGAAACAAAATAGCAAAGTTGATGTATTTGTTAAACCAAGGAGAATGAAAACAATAAATGTGAGATTTATCACGATTTCTAGATGTCTTTGAGAGTTGTGTTCAGTGAAAATTGCACTCACTTTGCCTTCTAAACACAGTACACCCTGTTTATACAAGAAAGGCTTAATTGATGAAACCTGATGATTGGGTCATTTCCCAGAGAACTAATTTATGCCAAACTATACTTAATTGCAGTAAGTGCTGCATAATGGGGAGGGCAGTTCTGCTTAATAGGAACACCGTCAGGCAATTTAGTGGTGAAGTTTCGTTCCCTGCTTGACTTGACCCCACATGATTTTCCATAGCCATTTCTGTTGTGGAACAATTGTTAGCATTTGGTGTTGATATTCTGGATTACATCATTTCTACTTGCTTCTACATTGTCTACCTTTTGTTTCTACTAATGTTACACATCAAAGTATACCTCTCATGTGCATTAACTTTGATAGTAATTTATCCTTTTCTTATTCTCGGAGTGGTTTGGGGAGTTTGCCAAAACTGTGCTTTTGTGTTACTGTCCAGAGTTTGGTTTTCCAGTTTGTTGGTGGTTCGTTGTTGACAGGGAAAGGGAGGAAAAGGGGGAGGAGAGATCCCTTTCATTGGGGCAGTGTTCAGAGCATATAACTCTTTGTAGGCAATTGTCAGGTCAGGAGCTAAAGTGCTTCCATTACTCACGAGCTGGCATACATTCCGTAGGCTCAGAAATGCTTGACATTTTGCCAACACGTTCAGCACATCCCAAGTTCTGATCTTTTGAAAAGTAATTCATATATCACAATATTAGAATGCTTTCCATGATGTCATCAGAAAAATGCTATCACATGGAAGAACCTGAGAAGAGCATTTTGCTGACCTCATTAATCTCAATGTACTGAAATTGAGAGATTATACTGTGACCTCTGTCCCCATCCAGTGGTCTGTGTTAACTAGCTTAATGTTGTTTACATCAAGAAAGAAAAGCACAGTGGAACAAAATGTCTTATGTCTCAAAGTAGTTCTTGTTCAGTCAGCAGTCCACAAGCACAAAAGAGTGAATGTTTCAATATGATTTTAAACAATTTTTTTCTAAGTACACTTGCTGCATTATTTTTCTATACTCTAAAGGGCAGCAACATGAACACTGTTGGTCACTTTTCTCTTTTTTATTTTTATAAATATGCTAATAACCTCAAGCTAAATGTTAATGTGGGTCATTCTTTGATAAGGATAACAATTAACTGGTAAGACTGCATAGTAGTTTTCAGAGGCAGAACATTTTCAAGCCTAGCTTGGAATGGATCCCATTTTTGAGAGGTTAATGAGAAGGTTACTGATCCTTTGTGTCTTATGTCTAATAGTTCTTTAAAAAAAAATAGTTTTCGTTCCAATAGATGTAAGCTACATTCTGTGTTTTAATACTTTCTCTGTGTAGCAACTAAATTAGCTTCCGAGGAATGCAGGAAAATATGAAGTACCTAGATGGATTATATCTATTATACTCTAAAAATTTGTTCTCATCTTTTATTTTTTTCTTTTTTGTTTATTATTGACTTTATTTGATAGAGTTATTTGTACAGGAAATTCTCTAAGCATACATATTTCCCAGATGTTGTTTGGCCAGCTCAATAGCTCAGGATGTGCTGAAGCACACTGGGCTCGGAGGCATGAAGATTACAAATTAGGAAGGCAGAATCTCAGTTTCTGAAACAGTAGTGCACAAAGAAGTGCAAACATCCCTCCCAGAACTAAGATGGGAGGCAGAACAAATAATGCTACTACCACCCAGGCACCTCTTTGGCAAGGAATGTGGGGAGAAATGAAAACACTGTTCTCCCTAATCTGTTACAGTCTCAGCACATGTTTATTTCTGACAAAAGCTGCACTGAGTTTAGAGCTCTCTAATTCCCAACCTTTCATAAGAAAAGAACTTGAGATATTGTTTTAAACGAGAAAGATGAGTTTTAAAAAATCAAAACACATTTCTTTGATTAACATTCAGGAATCAAAATACTTTAATCAACTCTACTACCCATCTTCAATAGCAAAACAAAACCACTCCTTCCTTCCAAATGACATTTGAGCCACAGAAAACATTGCAACACAGAAAAATAATATAGAAATATTAGAACATTCAATCAGATCAAGTGCAGACACTAGTTTATGAAAATTATTACCATTTATCAAAATTTTTGTATCCTTTATAGCAGTATGTACTTTGTTCATAGCTCACAGCTTATTCCAGTCCACCCCACCCCACCATTACAGCGTCAGTCTCATTGGAAGTCTTATCCTAAGGTCTTTTCCTGCAAAAGCTGAGCTTTTGCTTAAGTAGCAGCCAAGCCCATCAATTGTGATGGTGGTATTTAATTTTTAAAGTGAGTTTAATCCTTAAATTCTCTGTGAGATGAAGTCCTGAGCGAGACGCAAACATGAAAAATGCTTTAAGCATTGTGAATTAATTCACCAAAACAAGTTTGTGATGATTTTGAAGGAGACAAGAAAATTTTTTGCCAAGAATAAGTAGGCTGATGGTTCTGTTAAACACAGCAAGAATATGCTCTCTTTACTGTGTAGCTGCGACTGCAAACGGTTTTCAGCTGTAGAATTGTCGTATGTACAGACATTATTTTCATTGCTCTTCTCAGCTTTGTTTCTGTCATGCTTGTGTTTTGATTTCTTACGGGGTCTTGGGCCTGAATTAATGAATGCACATTTCTTTAATCATTATTACAAATGAATATAATACTTTTATAACATTCTGAAGTA
The DNA here is from genome assembly GCA_013398055.1 of Ifrita kowaldi. Classification (NCBI taxonomy): domain Eukaryota; kingdom Metazoa; phylum Chordata; class Aves; order Passeriformes; family Cinclosomatidae; genus Ifrita; species Ifrita kowaldi. Next base: position 690,048 of record VZRS01004831.1, read on the forward strand.
CCAAGTGGTTCTGTGCTTTCACGTGGAAAGTTCTGTACATGAAGCTTTGTGAACTCAGACTTGTTGCTATCTGATGAAAGCCTCTCAGGAATTTCAAGGGCTATAAATGGATAAAATCTTTGATTGTATTCTTATATTGACAGGAGAAGTATGCTGCCCTAATGAAGAGGAAAACAGAGTTTCTGTTGGAATTGGTGACTCCTGCTGCCAGGGAATGCCTTACTCCACATCAGGCAATCAAATCTGCTGTGGTGGATCCCTGCATGACAGTTTCAATCAGCAGTGCTGTGGTGGAAGGGTCGTAAGCATGGATTCGGTCTGTTGTGGTGATGAAAAGGAAGGGACTGCATACAGACCTCTCACAGGTAAGTGATAAGTCCTCAAGAAAAAAAGATCTTAATCTTTCTAAATCTCTTTTGACACCAGCTGTCCAGAAGTGACACACTCAGGTTTAAAGTGTGTGGGCAAATTTGTTCAAATATTGTTGCACTTTAGTCACCTATTTGGCTATGCTACCAAATGCTGAGCACTCAGTACCCTTCTTTGCCTTTGTGCGAAAGCTGCAGGGGCTGGAGAAACCAGATGATTCAAAAGGATTGAATGATCTTTTCTTATGCAAGTCAGGAAAAAAATCCCCTCTCAATGAAGTTAGATTGACCACGTTGTGCCGCCATGCATCCCAGTGCAGGGATTTTCCATTTGCTCTGGAAATGTGGGGTTAGTCACCTGGAAACTGAAGATTGCAATGCTGTCTGCTTGGTGGTCTATGTCCGTCTCGTGTGTTCATCCCTTTCATGCGGGTAAACCTTCTATAGTTTAAGAAAAACTAATCCCCAGCACTACTCACTGGCTCATCTGGTGTATCCCATTAATTTCTTGCAAACACTAGGAATTACTCCATCATTCAGGAGTACAATCTGAACCTTACTTCCTCGTAAAATGCTCTGTGACTATCTGATGACAGAGATTGGAGGTATTATTACAAAACCTATTCAGATATTTTCATGTGTCTTTTCTTTCCACGGTTATTAGACAAATTACATCCCATCAGCCTTAGGCTTTCTCGGCCTGACAGAAAGACTTCAGAAACTATTATGGTCTCAAAGGGGAGCCTGATTACAAAGCACAGAAATAGTGAATGTTTAATACCAGCTATGCTTGGCATACAGAGCTGAGTGATGGTGTGTGCCAGTTCGAGCCTCTAGTTGTACAGCTAAGAATCTTAATATATTACTAAGAATCCAGATCTGAAGGCTGAACTCCTCCTTTCCCCAAAAAATAAGCTCTGTCTTCAGCTCACTTTTTGGATTCCCTGGCTCCTTCAGTGGCTGTGGTATTAGGAGCAGCCTCGTTGGGTCCTGGCTGTCAGGACAAGCTAATCAGATGAGCATTGACATGGTTTCTGTGGTTTCCATGCTATCCTTCCCTTACAGTGGTGACTCATGGTGTGTATGCTGTGAGCAGCACTGCTTGCATGATTTTAGCTCCCTCTCCCTGTGATCCCTAATTGTGCTTGATCTACAGCATCCATGCTCACAATACCAGCTTTGAGCAAGGCCCTCTTCCATAGCTGTGCATTGTGCGGCTGCCACAAGACAGGGCTGGCTCATAAAACATCTCTTTATGTACTTTATTACTTAAACTCTTTTATTTGCCTGCAGGAGCCCTTTAACAAAATCACATTGAATTGACTTTCTCACACCAAATCAAATCTCCCTGGTCCCAGTTCAGTTGTCTTTGTCAATATGTATTTTATAAATGGAGTGAATTAACAGATGCTGTTGGAACAGAACTGCTGGGGTAGCGTTTATGTTTTTACTGCTCTCTCTGGGCAGATGAGTTGTGTAGGAGTGTAATACAGGTATCTTGGGATGAAAGTTATGTTCTTCATTTCAGTATATATGTATTCTTAACAGTTTTTTTTCCCTTAAACATATATATTTAAAAAACCTTTATATCCCTCTTTTAAAAATGTGTTTAGCCCGTAGCGCTCAATCATTTACACTATTTTTCTCAAGAATGTGTCGGGATGACATTTTTTTGGCTATTAAAAAAGAAAACAGTGGCTTTTTTCATCGCTCACGGGTTTTCTGTGAGGACTTTACGCTGTGAGCCAGCACACAGCTGAACACAAATACAGGTTTGAAAGATGAATTAGCACCACAGTTGAAAAGAGATCGTATTCTTTTGCATTAAGCATAGAATAGATTGTGGTTTCTTATCATATCATATAGATCATGTTCAATTGGTTTTTGTTTAATTTCTTGGAGTAATTCAGCCTTGCTAAATACATCATGAAAATGCACAAGCCAGGCACAAAAATCTACCTGCTCCCTATCCTAATTATTGTAATGATTCTAATGGAAAAAATACTCTTTCATAAAAACATAATTTACTTATCATTGGCAAATGGATAAGTAGAATTTTGCGAGAATATGGTAATTGGAAAGCTGATCTCATTGTCTGGAAGGAGAAGAGCTAACAGGGTGGCTTTATGCAAAAACTGAATTGCCTCTGAAGCACTGTTCTGCACTTGGCAATGAATATCATAGCTAAAAATCTAGTGACAATTTGAAGCTTTTGTTTGAGAGCTTTAAGTCCTCCCAAAAAAAAGCATACAAGAAAAACTTGATCACTAAAAGTGCAAGCCTTGTACACAGTCGCATTTTGTTGCATGACCAGTTCAAAATCAGTGTCTTTCTGCTGAGTCTAGACCCAGGTTATCCCTGAATGTGGGTTTGAGGGCTTCAATCATAGAACTTTTTCATTTGCCATTGCATACCTTTTCCAGAGATTCTGCCCTGCAAAAAGAGATATTTTGTCCATCCCAAATTAGTTTTTTTCTCCTTTATTTATTAATTTCTCTTTTCTTAGGCTTCCTTTTTCGCCCCTCGTTGGCCTTATTTAGTGGGGTGACCATAGAGACATCTACTGGCAAAGGCTGGCAGTGGTGTACATTCACATCCTAAGCCCCACTGCTGCAGTGTGATTATCCAAAGTTCTCTATTTCTGGCTATAAAGGATAATGTCAGCTAAAACCACTCTTGGATTTTCTCTCTCTCTGGTTTTTTTTTTGTTGTTGTTGTTGTTGTTGTTGTTGTTGTTGTTGTTGTTTTTTATTCTTTTAATGCCACTATACTGACATCCCAGACTCATGAAAGATGTTGCTTTGTCCTGTTGTGGTTCCTGATCTGTAATGGTTGCAATACCCACATGTAAGCCAAGGATTTTTGGAGTAGTTTGCAATGTACACTGGCTCTGTATTTTGTTGATCCTCTATTCTGGCTCCAAAGGCTAAGCCTTTTAATACTCATTTTTCCCTTTTGAAAGCATTGGTTTTGCAGATTTACTAAATTAGTAATTCATCACTCAGCTAGGTTTATAAATTTTTTCAGTTGCTGGGGATGAACATGAAATAATTGTTGACAGAAATCAGTGTTAGCAGGAAGTATCTTTTCCAGCCTATGGATTTTCTTTTTTCTGTAATGCATTGCGTGCCTATGAAACATAAATATATAAAATATGACACACACATTCCAACTGAGTTACAAACAAATAGCATACATTTTGATATTTTGCTGAATTCAGCAAGGGTTTATAGGAATTTCTGGATCCTTAAGCAATTGAATAAAGTGATTTTTAGAAGGCAAATCAATCCATCAATATTACATGGTCCTATTTTGTTTTTCTTGGAGCATATTTAAAATTGTACATTTGAGGTGTCAAGGTTCAGGAGTCAAGTGCTACATGTGATAAATTAAGGAAAGGTCAGAGGCTATGCAATGCAGTTTCAGAAGATTGTCTACCTCTGCCTTTGCAGCTCATTCATGCTGAAGTGATGCACTCTGGGAATTACTACCAAACTCTGCTCTGCAACATCTGCTCTCCCTAAGTGAGTTAGTGCACGTCAGACATCTTTATGTCAGAATATTGCAGTGATGGATGCAGTCTTCAGAAAATGCTGCATAAAAATCTGGTGTGCCGTTCTGGCCATTAAGTGAAATTACTATTTAAATTAATGGCGCTGTCACAGTTTATCTGTGCAAAGAATGAGCGCTGATTAGGGTATTAAGTAATTAGCAATTTATCACACTGGAACAAGGTTGATAATAATTAAAGAAGTAATGGTTTACCAAAGAAACTAGAAAGGGAGTCACTTCTTGTTATGTGAGTGAAATCTTGGCTGAAAAATTTAATTCAGTTAAACAAAGATGAGGTTCACAGCGAAAGAATACAGCTTTGTTTGTTTCAATAGAAAAACAGTTCATTATCAAAATTTTAGTTTGCCTGTCAGAAGTCCCTTGGGGCTGTCTGAGTTGCTTATTAGTATTGAATTGAGTCATTTTCTGCATTAATTCTCTGTTTAAAATTGGTAGAATCCTAGGACAATTTGAAAAAAGGGTGTGAACAAGAGGAAATATTTTACCTCTTGAAGAGCTGGTGATCACAGTTGGATTTCTGTGAATAGAACCAGCCCTGAAAAAAGGTAAAGTATGCAAGTAACATCACCATTTTTAGTCATTCCAGTGATTGGAATGAAATGTTCTGAATACTTTAGCAGGACCATACCTTTAAAGATTAATTTTCATTATGTATGACTTCTAAGAGAGATTTGCTGCAATAAATGGCAGTGAAAAAAGTGGCCACTCTTGCACGTGTTTTAAATGCCAACATATGACAGAAATTACGTCAAACACCAACACTTTGTAGATGTAACAGTATATCACAGCCCTGTTTTTTGTGTGATGCCTTTCCAGTTCAATTAGGAATAACATTCATTTCATTGCCAGTTATAGAAGTGTTTGTAGTGTTTGGTTCTGGGTTAAAACTTACCCCTTTCTTTAGGTGGTGTTGGATTCAACACTGGTATTTCGTGTGAGTATGTGGAAAATTGCATTGGTTATGATGAGCTTTTAATTAAAAAATGAAATTATTAAAACCAGAAAAAAGGCAATGGAATTAGTTTTGGTAGCTTATCAATTCCACTATAGAAATGCAAATTATATTTAGATATCAACTTCTTGAAGAGTAATTCTTTGTATTCGATGACAGAAGCTTCACTGTGGGTATTTAGCAAGAGACCGTGCAGTTCTAGGTACCTAATATTACCCCCTACTTTAAAATATAAAATATGTGATAAATTCTGGAATGCTAAGATGCACTGTTGAAAGACTGCCCATGTGAGGGGGTATGAAGGAGAACTGAATAGAAAGTACATGGAAAGCTTTCTCAGTTTTTACGTTCTACAAGAAATTTTCATCAACAATCCATCTCCAGCCTGCTGCTCCTGGTACATTGGTGTGGTATTTCATAGCAAAGTTCTTAAAAAAGTTCAGGAGTGCTGAATGTTGATTGTAGAGGACCCTGTTTGTTCCTCTAATTCTTGATTGTTTTCAGTAAGTCTGGGAGTCAGGATGCTTACTTCAGTCACCTCACGTTTGAATTTAATCTCACTTTAGCTAAATCTGCATAATTCCAGCTGCTCATGGGTTTATGCCAAGATATATTGCATTGTGAGCTTTCTCCTTTCTTATCTATTTATTTATTGACTTTCATTTCATATTCAGATATATTTTTGTTTGTTTGTTCGTTTCAGGGATGTTCTGTTGTGGGCAAGAGTACGTGAATAAGTCAGATACCATATGCTGCTCAGGTTCCAGTGGTGAGTCCCTAGCACATGTTAGAAAGAATGACCAAGTGCCAGTAAAATGCTGTGAGACTGAACTTATTCCAAGGAGCGAAGAATGCTGTAATGGAGTTGGATATAATCCTTTGAAATATGTTTGCTCTGACAAGATTTCAGCTGGAATGATGATGAAGGTAATTGATAGAAAATCTCTCAGTAGCTCTGATTTGATGATGGAAAGAGAAATACACTGTTCATAACTATTTTTCTAAAATAGGAATATAAAAACTCTTGTGTGCATTATTCATTTTCACATTACATCCATATTAATACCGAATGAGTTCACCATGATTGATGTTATTGCAATGAATTCTAAAGGAATTAATAATGATTAGCTGCCTCTGTGAAGTGTTGCCCAGCACTTCAGATTAGTACAGTGGCTAAGAGCTGGCATACTAACAAGACTGCCATGTATAGCCAGTTTCCATTCTGCGACCACTGTTTCTGATGATGTTCATTAAGTGGAAATTAAAATTGGACTGGCCAGTTCTGAAGTATAGGAATGCTATAACATTTCAATTAGGTCAGGCAGTAGGACATGATTCCCCAACCCCCTAAAAAAAAAAGGAAAAAAAAAAAGCAACTGACAGTTTCTTGATGAACTTAATCCTGAGCCTACAGAAAATCAGTGGCCATTTTGGCAGAAATTTCAGCAGTACTAGGATAGGTTCTTTCATACTTAATGAATTCTAGTTTATTCTTATTCTTATTCTATTTTAATGTCAGAGTAAACTAAACACCATGAAGGCTAATTTGGTCTTTTCCAAGAGTGACCTGTGACTGTAGGCATCAGCATGAGACAATTCCAAGTTGAATTCAACAGAAATTGTCAAGAATTAGCATCTTGGTGGTATACATGAGCTGTAAAAATGTTGACAATTGTTATTACAATTTTTGTTTAAGAAAATGAACATTTCAAAGGATGGAAACCTCATTTTTATATATATATATACATTCTTTTTATAAAATTGTATTATATTTATGATAAGAGAGAGAGAGAAAATTGGTGAGAGAGAAAAAAGAGGGTTGTTTATTGTGAATTCTACAATATGGAAATCAGAGAGATATCATGGAAATTGCCAGTAAAGTAAAACAGTCCCCATCCTGCCATATGCAGGTGTTCCTATATCCTTGTTGTTCATCTGCTACGTTAATACAGAAATATTTCTTACATCTTCTCCTTTTCATGTCAAGGTTTTCATGTAATTTCATTTTCAGACTGAATAATTTTCTCCTAGAGAAAATCCAGGCGTTGTGATGAGTCAGCTACAGCTCCTCAATGCATTGTATTAGTAGTTCATGCAAGGCAAAAAAATGGCTGAGAACAGGTTAATGAATTCTGGTAGATAACACACCAGATCCCTGCCTTAGGTATAAAGTATAAACAAAGGAAGTGCTTTATATTTCACTTACCCACAGTAGAAAAGAGATAGCAGTGCTGGCTCTCTGATATGTATAGATTTACTAACAGTGAAAGGGCTGACAGTCTGACACATTCTGGAGCTACTTTACATGGGAATCCAATCCATCTACATCCTGCATCCTACATGGATATCTATCACAATGTAATTTTCAGGAAAGTGCCAGATTTGGGAAATTAAATTAGCTGAAGTTCCTAATCAGCTGAGAAGCTAATTTCAATAGGTGAATTAAGGAAGTGTTAGATATAATCTGTTTGGTTTTCCATCTGAAGTTTGTGACCTAATGGGCAGAAATATCTGTTGCAAATATGTCAGTACATTTCTTTCTGCTGCAACCTATTTTTTATGAGAATTATTGCTCTCTAGCTTATGGTTTGGCAAAAATATTATTTCATGAATTTTAATGGAAAGTTGTGGATGTTCAGTGTGTATTTCAGTGAATTGTTCTTTATGGGTTAAATATTATATCTTTATGTTTGCAGAGGTCCTCTTACTGCAGCAAAGCTTCTGTTTAGGAGTGATGTGGCAGAAGATATTATTTATATAACCCATGAATAGAGTTCTCAGCCTTAAAAGCTGCCAAGGACTTGCACAGAGCCCTCTTGTGTACTTGGCAAGCTGTGTAAGGGGCTGGGAATTTGCTACTGATTTGCCACAGGGTATTGGCCTTTGCAGGAACAGAATGTTCAAATGCTTGGATAAAATCCTGTTCTCATTGATTCTAGACTCTTCTGTTTTCAACAAATCCAGTAGTTTGTGCTTCCAGTACTTAAAATTTGTGATGGTCTCATCCAAGGACCCTAAAAAAACATCTGTATCTTTTAGAAAGGATTATGAAACATTAATTATCAAAGACAGTAGACAGGCCAAAGGCTGAAAGGGTCTCCCCTATGCTAGAAATACCAGTGTACTCAAGGTGTCCTGGTTTTGTGTTGTATAAAGATAGAGAAATACTAATAGAAGCATTTATATAGAAAGGAAGATGCTGGAAATATGTTTAAATTTGCCCGTGTATTCCTTAGATAAAAGAAGAATGCAAGGCTAATGTCCTCTGTCCTTTATCTATGGAGGAAACAGCACACTGTGGCAAGTGTGACTTTGATCCTAGGGAGAATATCTGTGCGTGGATAAAAGGTTCACAGAGTGCTACAGAAACAGAGGTAGAAGCAGGTGTGTGTCCAGCAGAAGAGGAGACCGTCTACACAGGAGGTCCAACGCAGTATTCATTTACAGGTGAGGAAAAGAGGCAGACCAGGCTGGTGATTTGCTAGTATGGTTAGTTTGCTCTGGAGAAAAAGATGGCCTGAATGCTATCAGTTATCCTAATTAAATGTGAGGCAATGTAAAGAAGGGCATGGATCTTCTAGAGCGAGTCCAGAGGAGGCTGTGAAGATTCTCAGAGGGCTGGAGCACCTCTGCTATGCAGACAGGCTGAGACAGCTGGAGTTGTTCAGCCTGGAGAATAGAAGGCTCCAGGGGGACCTTATAGCACCTTCCCGTACTGAAGGGGGCCTGCAAGAGACTTGGAGAGGGACTTTTTACAAGGACAGGTAGTGATAGGACAAGGGGGAGTGACTTTGAACTAAAAGAGGACAGGTTTAGATGAGATATTAGGGAGAAATTCTTTACTATGAGGGTGGTGAGGCACTGGCACAGGTTGCTCGAAGAAGTTGTGGGTGCCCCATCTCTGGAAGTGTCCACGACCAAGTTGGATGAGGCTTTGAGTGACCTGCTCTAGTGGAAGATGTCCCTACCCATGGCAGAGGGGGTGGAACTAGATGGTCTTAAAGTTGCATCCAAGCTAGGCCATTCTATGATTCTATTAATTGTAGTGAAATAGAATTCTTTTAAGAAGTAACCTGTGAATCAGGACAGAGACTTCAGGAAAATGTAATGAGCAAAATTTAGTGAGTACATAATGTCTATACCTGCTTTTAAAAAAGCTGATAAAAGTACTGCTGTATCTGAAAATGACCATGACTGAAGAAATAACATCCATTTCTATATGTCTTTAAACATAGGAAAAAAAGTGGTTTGTTTTTTGTTTTTGTTTTTTTTAATAAGACTGAGATCATTCATATCTAACTTTCTTTTTCTAGATGTGAACCTTGAACCTTTTGTCACATATGAGTACAGAGTGGCTGCTTGGAATAGCTATGGAAGAGGTTTCAGTGAAATTAGCAGAGCTGTCACTAAGCAAGATGTACCACAGGGTGTAAGTCCACCAAAATGGGCCAAAGTAGATAATCGGGAAGACATGATACTTCTGAACTGGGAGGAACCACTTCAACCAAATGGTATTGAAATATTTTTTTTAAAGTGTTTTCTATCATTCCACTGACAGTGTTCCAAAATCACAAAACATATCTTAATTAATCCCTGTCACTAGGTATTCATATTCCTAAACTCTGCAGGAAGATTTTGCTCTAGGTTGCTGTAATTTTCATTGCAAATAAGAGTAGAGTCTTCTTCACAGAATATAATTTAGTATGTCTTTACAAAGTGCCAAAAAGCCTCTTTTGAGAACAGCTGTAATAATAAGTGTGCAAATACCATCAGAAAATGACAATCATCCTAAAAAATATTTGGGTATTCGGGGATTGGGGGTGGGGGTGCTTATTTTTATTTCAGGAAATCTTGCTTATTATTTTCAAACTGTGAGAAAACTTGGCAGACCTCTCAATAAAAACTGGGATCTACTCAGATGCTGATGCAGATGCAGAGCTGGTAATTGACATTTAGCATTTAATCAGAATTACTGTCTGCTACTGTGGTCATGTAGATATTTCATTGAATATTTTCTTGAATGCAGAATAGGTTATTATCCCATCACACAGGATCCCTCAGCTAACAAAAGTGAAAACTTTCTTTCTGCAATAGGACTTATTATTCACTACATCATACTCCGAAATGGAATCGAGCATTTTAGAGGAACGGAAATGAGCTTCACAGACACCAGTGGTGTCCAGCCATACCAAGAGTATTCCTACCAGCTGCGAGCCTGCACTGTGGCTGGTTGCACGGACAGCAGCAAGGTTAGTGAAGTGGGCTTCACGGAAACTGGTGCCAGGGTTTTATCAGCCAGTGTGGCAACACTGAAATGCTTTTGGAGAGGTGTGATTTGAAGACACGCTGATTATTGAGTAAGTGAAAAAAAATATCAGTAATCTGATTTGGATTCAGCTACTGACAGGTGAGTATTTGGAACCCAAGGTTGATACAAGCAAATGGAGGAAGAAAGAAGTATCTCAATCTTGGCAAAGCTGTAAAGAGAAAGCTGTACGTGGCAGAATAGAGTAAGGAATATTAAAATGCACTTTCTCTAAACCTGGAAATTAAATTTTTGCTTCTCACTAGGAAGTCTACAGCCTTTTCTTCCTTGCTCTTTCTTAGATCATCTGCTTTAGTGATAGTATATCAATTTGTTCAACAAACTTCTGACTCTTCCACTCCAGTGGAAAAACCTCCTTTCACTATAGTACTCTTTGCTGGCTTTCCGTGTCTGCACCTGCTTCAGGCTTCACTGTCCCTTTATGTACAACCTGCCTCAACTTTAGTTTTAAGCAAACAGGATGTCTTACCGCCCTTTCTCACAGTTTCATTTCCTTTTGTATCATTTTGAATCATGGATGCCTTTTACCAGCATTACTATTTAACGAGCTCTAGGTTTTATTCTGCAAAGTACCTGCCTTATTCATCATTTGCAAAAACGATTTCTTAAATGATGTCTTTTTCACAATATTATTCTTGCCTCTATGAAAATGAATTTCTAGGACTACAAGGGTAAGGTTTGTGGGGCAGGGGTGGGTGGGGAGTAATGACTATGTTTTGTAATTATAATATCTGTGGGATTGATTTTTTTGTTATCTGCAGGTGTTTAAATGTTTTTCTTATTTATGCAAATCTCAGCCAGAAGTCTAAAATAAAAAACACTGATGCAGAGGATTGAAGATAGGTGGATCATTCTCTGCTTGCACACGGAGCTGTGGTCTGGGAGCTATGTAGGCACAGTTGCTGCAACCACTGACCTCATAATAAATCCTGCTTATTTCACTTGCCAGTAATTAAGGAGTTTACTGTTGCAAACACTGAAGTCTGCAAGTAGGGATTGATTCCACCAAATGCACTAAGACAATATATTATAGAGGACACATTTTATATTTACAGCATAATATAAATACTTTATGGTGGTAATAACAGAAAAAGAAAAGTGATTCTCAAAGAGAAAACGGCCTGACTCACTTATTAAACCAGTATAATTTGGAAATGCCTCTTCTGTAGTTGATGGTGGTGATGTGTCAGAAGAAAATTACGTTTTTCCTTTATTTTTTGCTGAAAGAGCTTAAAAAGTGCAAACTTATTCTGTCTTTCAAAATCTTTAGATTCCTTGCAAAAGTATGGAGTTGAAGATAACTACAACAGAGTTCAGATTGCATGGGATATATGGAGGCTTAGCCCCATGTTTACTAGTGCTTAAAATACATGAAATCAGGCAGTTAAAATGCAGAGACACTGACAAACCATATGGAAGAGAGTTATCAAGAGTTCTCCAGCAATACAGTTTTTGTTGTTTCACCCTGTGCCATACACTGCAGCTAAAATGTGGTGAACCTGTTGTGATAAATTGTAGACACAGACTTATGTAATGTATTCAAGGTCAGATTTCATTGTGAAAAAGGAGGAAAAAAGTAACTAGTTCACCAGACCCTTGGTAATGATATGCCAGCCCAAACAACATTTTAAAACAAAAGTGACATTCTCATTGATCATGGTATCTAGTGTACTATTACATTAAATTGCTGTTTAATTCATATGTCTTCAGGTAGTTGCAGTCACTGTCCAAGGAGTCCCCGAGAGTGTTCAGCCACCAGAAGTCAGTGCTCTGAACTCCACAGCGTTACATTTAAGCTGGATTGCACCCAAGAAACCAAATGGGATCATCAGAGAGTACCAGATCACTCAAGTGGGGAGAGGACTTATATACATTGATGCTGCAGGCAGAATGCAGCACACTGTGTCAGGTAAGGAGGCAGAACTCTTTGACAGGCTAATGTCCTGTCCTTAAGATATAAGACAGTATTAATATATTAAAAATGCCACTTGTCAGAACCTTTGAAATCCCTGGTACTGTGCACAGTTTGGAATGCTTTATCATGACTTTACATATCTTAAATTTATTTTTTTTCAATCTCTTTCATGTCTAGCTGCTGTTTGTTAAAATATTAATAGATTTAATTTCAAAATTTTAAAATAAATCTATCCAGCTTGATTGAAGATGCATGCTTTGTGGTGTGCTCAAGGACTCAGATATTCTGTGTAGGTTTGCCATTCCTTCACACAGATTCAAATCTCTCTTTTAACATCACTGATGTGCAGTAATGCAGTGTTGGATGTGTAGCAGTGTAGGACCAAGAGGGATCCAATAGTTTATGTCTGAGATCATAAAAAGGAAAGGAAGACAGAACAGGAAAGATGCCGAATTCTGTTTATAAAATTATATGTTGCCTATAGCCATTTTCTAAATACTTGGTGAAAGAAGCTTTATTCCAGGGATTTTGGGGGAAAGTTTGGCTCAGACCTCAAATGTATTATTTTCACATATGCAATTTTTAGTTATTTCTGAATGTTACACTGAAGCAAAATTCTTTTTAGAAGTGTTTCTATTGAACACAGAGCAGGAGCATAAGCATTATGGGATATCTTTTTTTTTCCACTCTTTGACCTCAAGTTGCTCATCAAATTTTTATATCTCACAAATGCATTAATTTTTCCCTGGTTTTTTTCCCCCACAAGTAGGAAATTTCCAGATTCATATGTTGTACATACCATATGATAGCCAGCCAAAGAGCAGAAGTTGACTTAAAGGCACATAAATCCCCTAGAGCATAGAGGGCACTCTCAAACACCCCTCGAAGCATGAACCCCGAGTCAGAGTGGATCCCTTAGTGCTTTAAAAGAGTTTGTCTCTGCTGTAGTCGCTCACAGAGGAGCAAGATTACTGTTCCTCTTTGACAATATCATGCTCAAGTGTGAAATTCATCAACATTGTATTACTCCTATCTCCATATTCAGTGCTTCTGGACATGAGATATTAGCCAGAGTTGGTGGTACATGTTTTGAATTGCTGTCGTAAGTTTACACTGTAAAGAAAGAACATTCCAACAAGGAGTGATTTATCGAACCCATTGAAAAATATTTCTCATGCTCCTCCAAGGCAGTTATAGCTCCATTTTAGTGCCAACAATACTTACCAGTTGGAAGTGAGAGGAAATGAAATTAATTTCTGAGAAGCAAGGATCTTTTCTTCTTTTGTGTGCCTGTCCTGTTGAGCCACTATCCAGTGCGGCCATGTTAAGCCAGGAGTGAAATAAGTGATCACTCCTCCTGACAGCCACAATCAAACCTTGTGCTGTTTTCTGCAGGAGCTTCCTTGGGTAATAATGTGGAATTCATGACAGTGATTTAGCAATGTGGGTAATTATTGCTCTCTAAATTAAAAGAATACGATAAAAGAACCAAATTTACTTCATACATAATCTCAAATGTTTGAACTGTTTGTCTTATTCCCTGTGGATGTGTGTTTCGATTTTCCTATTATCCTTGGTCTTTCTTTTTCTTTTTTTTTCCGTCTCCAAAACTGCCTGCTTTTCCCTGAGCAACAGTTGAACATTAATGAAGCTGTAGCATTAGTATTTGTGGAGACTTTGAATCTCGGGTCTCACAAATAGCAGACGTGAAGGCTAGCACCTTGCCACGGCACCATTGTCTTGCTGCTTATTTTTAATTACATCAAAGCTTTGGAAACATGATCCCACAAATGCTTTGTGGGAATAGCGGTGAATGTGCTCATCATGTGAAATCCATAAATTGCTTATAATCCTCTCAAGATGTTAAAAAAAGCATTAAGTAATTGAAGACAGGAAGTCCTCAGTTAATTATTTAGAGGTGTTATCAATGCTTTAAGCAAACTGAAGCATTTTCTGCTATCTCACTGAGTTGAATGCCACTGGGACCTAGGGGCAGCAGCCATCATCTTCTCATATTCTCTAATGCAAACAGCACATGGCAGCTTGTCAATAAAAGACCTTTTTATATCATTTATTACTGAACACTTCCAGTACCCTGTACAGAACAATTTGGATGACAGTTATGGCATTCTTTCACTTTGTGTTACTACTACTTTACAAATGGGCCTGCTAATGCTTTGCAGTGGGGCCAGGCAGAGGGGTAAGACTGAGGAAAATAATTAGGGGGATTGTAAAAGAAAGCCAAGAGTGCCCTCTTCAGCAGCAGCAGGTGGGTTTATAGAAAGGATTCTTCTCAACTCCCCCCTTTTAATACACTAAAGTTAATATCCCAAGTAAGAGGCTTTATCAAAAATTCATAGCATCAATCATTTTTAGGTCAAAGCCAAGGAAGATAATTGATATTTATTTTAGTAAAAGAAACAATAGTAAGACTACTTTATGACTGAATAGTTTGAAATTCTTTTATCTGAACATATTCTCCATTTCAGGGCAATGAAAACTGAAGAGATACCAAATTGTTGTCACTGGTCAAGTGTATCTCCATGTGCAGCACAGAATCATTAATAATATTTATCTAAAGGAAACTCTTGGGGGTGGAGGGGTTGTGTGAGGCTGTGGTCAGCAATCTGACATCCTCCCGAGTAAAATTCCCACGGCGGGGCCCAGGAGCGTTATCCTGGGAGCTAATTACTGACCTTGCTGGAGCCATACCCACAAATGGAGACAAACAGTATCAGAAGGAATTGATTTAGCTAATAGAACGATGCATTCTTAAAAAAACCCCATTGTTCCACAACCTATTGGCAAATGGCAAATGCTGCGACAATATAATAGACTACTTAAGTTGACCAAAAAAAAGTTTAAAAATTCCCCACAATAATAAATGAAAAAAAAAAGAAAAGGAGGGTAGAAATATTCTCCAGTGAGCAATCAAGTGGAGACATTGGAAAAGAAAAATGCTGTTTATATTTCAAGATTTTCTTACTTGTTATTTTTATTATCAATCACATACAGAGTTTTGCACAGAGCTTCCCAAAGCCTGCATAAAAAAAGGTGTCTAATGCAAAGCTTTAGTAGTCTACATAAAAATCTGCTGTGACCGCTCCATGTATGGCTAGAATTTCAGGTATCAGAATTTCACCAATAAATTTAGTGAAACCATGTGCTCTTTTTTAATGCTCATTTTTCTCATTAAAGTGTAGCTGTAAATGAGTATTGCTTTATTATGCATGTTTCCTTTAAAAGTGAACATGACTCCCTTTAGGGGAATTCAAGTAATTTGTTGCCACAGTAATCTTTTCTATCCTGAAATGTTAAATACTTGGCTTTCCTCCATGCCTTTGCCTCTCTCTAGTCTGCAACTGTCATTTTCTCTCTCCTTACTTTTATACACAGTGTTCAGATTATTTTTCTTCTCTTCCAGTTCATGATTAGGTTACAGCAAGGGCTGTCCCTCTGAGTCATCTCTTTATTTTCTCTCCTTCACATCTTGTTCAATTTGTTAAGCAGCCTGCATGTCTTCCATTCAGTATTTTACCTTCCTATGTAATTGCTGCTTCTTCTTTCACTCTATTTGTTTGTAATATATTTTAATTAAAATATCTTTGTACTGGGTGTAAGCAAGGATTTTTTTATAAACAAAGATCTGGCACGGGCTTTTTTGTTGTCAAAGAATTGCATTGTTCTTGAAATAATTCAATTTAGACAGAAGAGCTGCATCAAGAGTACACTGTTAAGACCACAAAACCACATGCGTAAAAATTGACCTGTATAATACGTATGAATTGACCTGTATAATCCTAATTCAGCCTCTTTCACACAAGCAATCTGCATTACACAGCAGTACAGTCATTTGTGCATAGGGTTACTGCCTCGTTCAGTCCACAATCTGTGCCTCTTCCAGGGAGGAATAAAATGAAGCTCCTGTATGGAGGACAGCTGCCTCAGCTTTGGCTGTGTTTAGCGGATTTATTCCTTCTGGGAGTCTCAGTGTAGATGGACCTAATTCTGCTTCTGCCCAGAGCTGCACTCCCTTTCAGGGAGGCAACTGGGACAGTGCCAGCCCAGAGGGACCAAACGTGGATCACTGAGGGGCTGGTGGCATGGACTGCCAAAGGGAATGGCCTCACATGCAGGGCTTTCATATTTGTTCAGGCTGTGGTACTGAGGAAGGCATGTCTCATTCTTTCAAAGCTTGTCACAACCACATCTTCTGCATTTTCGTTACCCTGCCTGAGACCTGAATTTCCTGAGCTCTCAGAGGTGCAGCTGAAGTGCTTGGATAGATCAAGTTTTGCACAACCTGATTCTGAGAGAGAAATCTTCCTCCTGTGGTTTGTTTGGTTGTTTTTTGGGGGTTTTTTTTGAGTTTATGTGGGTTTTTGTGGAGTTGGTTGGGTGAGATTTTTTGTTTTGGTGCTGTTTTAAGACATTTGGAATGCTCAGCTGGTTGGTGTTAGTAAAGCAGCACTCTGGGGGTGGACACTACAAAGAAAAGTCTCAAATTGCATACAATAAATCAGGCCAGAGACCACAAGTTGGAGGCAGTTTTAAAAAAGACTGTGCCACAAAGCCTGTGAACAAAAGGAGATCAGTTTGTATTGCAAAATGTCCTGGCGCTGGAATTTCCTACTTTTTGAGTGTTTAGTTTTGCGATTTTAATACTTTCGAAGAGTTTTTGTGTCTAATTCGCTTCTTGTTGTAATATTTGTATCCTTTGCATTCAGGAACAGGAATCTTTAATGTATTACGAGGTGTTAAGGAAAGGGTCCTTGAAAACATGAGAAAGGGATTTTCAGTTTTTGTGCCTGGTAATATCTTAAAGAGCAGTTTTGAGAAATATCCAAAAGAGTAATTTAGCAGAGGTGCTGTGTTGTGGACTGGAGGGTGCCTTGTGAGGAAGGGTGATCAGCAGTTCAACCTGAGCTCTAAGGTGATCTCACAGTGGTCTGCATCTTTACCAATTTAACTACAAGAAGCCCTTAACTGGTGCATAGATTTGGCTATTCTAAAAGCTTAGTATCTTAGCCAAATTATGAGTGCAATTTTATGAGGAGCCCTAAAGTCAAATTCTTAAGCCACAGGCAATTTGATGTCAAATCTGAAGTCACTGACACACAGCACAAGGATGTTTGAAAATTTCCATGAAAAAGACAAAGCAATATATTCTCTTTTCATCTTATTCAAGGATGTCCAGCATAGAAGATTTGAGCTGAAAAAAAATAATTTAAAAAAATTACAAGTAACTAAAATTAATATCTTGTAATGAGGGCTTGGTTGTCAGTTCAGCTTCTAACTGCTTTGTAGTATTTTTGATAAAGTCTTGTAACAAATAAGGAAAACATAGCGGGGAAATGAACAAATAGAAATTGAGAATGTGACAGGAGTATCCTTGGACTTGCTTGCAAGGTAGTAGGAGGTTTCATGTACAAGTGAGTATTTTATTATCTTATTATTGCAAATGTATTTGTAATAAATTTTCAAAACATTACAGACTATTCTGCTTTTCAAGTCCAAAACTCTAAGCAATTGCACTTTCAGGCGTTTTTCTGCATTGTAAGTGTCATCTAAGTTTTTTGATTTAAAGCTGGTTCAGATCTATGAGGGACATCCATAGATCCATTGCAGCATAGACAGACTTTCAATCTGAATTTTTTTGTTGGGTCTTTTAAATCAGTAGAGGATTTATGTCTAAATTAGTGAGAATTCACCACTTCAGTATTGTTCAGATGTAATATAAGAATGGTTCATTTTGCCAGAAATGCTAAAAATTAACTTTTAAGTCCAGTAACTTTCTATGTAGAGATATAATTCTTGGGATGAATGATGTCAACATCTCAGCCTAACCTCTGTTTGCTCTTTCTAGGTCTGCAGCCATACACTAATTACAGCTTTGCGCTTATTGCGTGCACATCTGCTGGGTGTGCTTCCAGCCAAGCACTTTCAGGTCAAACTTTACAAGCTGCTCCTCATGGTAAGGGAGAAAGTCATCCTTGTAGAACTGCAAAGAGATGGTCATACAGGCTTGTATTTTCTGATGGTTTAACAAGGTGCCCAACTCCACTGTCATCCATCAAGCTATCATGTAGAAATGTACACAAGAGAATCTGTCTCTCTTGGAGTTTTTGTATCTTGCCACATTCTCTTTACTGCCTGGCACTGCATTTCTACTTTCTTTTTCTGAAAATTTCCCCAAATGCATCTTTAAGTTAACGAGGTTAGAATTAGAAGATGAATATTCTTTAAAGCACAAATAAATATGCAGAGACTACTGGGCATATATAGGCTGCAGCCTTTGGCCTTGTTCTCCATTAATCTTTACCTTGTCTAATTGGTTGCATTTGTTATAGGGTAAATACAGAAAGTGTGTTAAATTCTATCATTCTCTCTGGCAATATCTTATGTTTTCATTACATTGCTGCAAACAGCTGCACAAAGCATGAGAAAGAAAAAAAAGAAAAACACCTTTAAGTTTCTGTCATAAAATTAAAATTGTGTCATTATGATGTCAATAGGGGTATGGCCAAAACCTCATCATATCATAGTCAGCTCAACAGAAGTGGAAATGTACTGGAGTGAACCAAAGGAACCCAACGGACTCATTACTCATTATCGATTGTTCCGTGATGGAGAGCAGATTTTCCTGGGTGGCAGTACAGACCTGAATTTCACAGATGTTAACCTGCAGCCTAACAGTAGGTAAGGCATGTTGAAGAGCTCAGGTAACAGGTGAAAGGCACTGAAAAACATAGGTACTTGTGTACAAAATATAACTCACTGCGAACATGAGAAAAATCTCTTACAATATTACTTTATTACTGAAAATTGGTAGAGCACTTTTAGGAGTATTTCAAATGTTAGAAAGGCCTGAATAAAAAGACTTCTATTTTTCTGTTGTTGTTGTTTTTGAGAATAGGTCATTCTGATTCAAATAAATTAAGCTTTTTTTTTTTTTTTCCTTGTCTAGTTCTTGGTAGCTCATTGGTAGGTATTTTTCCATCATGGAATATACTCTGAAAAATTCCAGGTTTTGTATGCACTGCACATGGTATAGAATGTTTCAGTGCATATTGAACATACAGGCTCAAAAGTGATTGCTGATACTCTCTTATGTAAGCTAATTTGAATTTTAATATCAGTATTTAGTAAAGTATTTTGTGTTAGTATTTTAGTATTAGTATCTAAGGTTCTATGATAATTATTATTTTAAGTTACTTTTCTCACATTAAGAAAACTTAAATGTGAAAATCTTCAGTAATGCAGTATTTGTAATACTCATTGTATTCACTTTAAATTGGTGAAAATGGAAATGTTCCATTACTGATATGCCTAAAGCTTCTAACTGCAGTGTCTACTGATCTTTTTGTGTTTATGCAGATATGTTTACCAGCTGGAAGCCAGCACTTGGGGCGGCAGCAACACTAGTGATAAATACGTTATACAAACACCAGTAGGAACACCAGAGAAAATTCGTGTCCCATATAATGTCACAGTAATTGATGCATATTCTATATTTCTAGCTTGGGATGTGCCAGGTAAAAATGTATTTCTATGTAGTACTTTGTAGCAAAATGAAAGGATTGAAAAATTAGTATATCCAGGGAGGCAGCTGAATCATTCTCATATTTTTATTCTTCATATTTGCTTCTAGTGTTTGTGTGATTTAAATAACCACTATGTAAAGCTGCTGTGTCCTAGAGACATATTATTTTAATAATACTGACCTAGATACTTGACATGGGTATTGTGAGGTTTAGCTGATCAAAACCCTGTATGTTTTGGTGTTGTAAACTATTGGCTGAGTGCAAGTATTAAGGAAAAAAACCAACAAATTGTAAGTTTTCTCTTCTGTTCATGCTAACCTTAGTTGTCACCAGGGAAACCTGACAATCTTTCAGGTTGTGTGACAGAGATCTTGCACCAGCTTTGACCCGATTAAATTTTACTTGGTAGAGCACCTTAGTGCTATGTGGATATGTTACCTTGCAGTATGGTAGGTCAGCAAAGGCGCAAAAATATTTTTCCTCTAGTTACTCTTCTCCTGAACATGATCAGGTGGCCTTCACCTGCTATAGAGCTGGGCTTAGAAAGAATAATTGAATTATAATATCTTTTTATAAGAGAAACTATATGGTGTTTCATCAATATAGATCATAGCTGAAGTGGTTGGTGCACTTTACTGATGTTATAAAAATTGTATGCTGTAGTTGTTGTGGGACCATGAGAGCCTTGTCATGAACAATCTTTTGTCTTGTGTGGCTCATCTCCAACAAGGTGTTTTCTAGTTTGTAGATACTGGGTTTTTTTCAGTTAAAATTATGTCAGTTTTTTGAGAAACTTCAGATGTTTGCATATTGCAATAATGGCCATATGTGTTTTATCAATGAATTCATGGAAATTTTTAATATCTTCTCTTCCTAATTATTTAAGATGTTCTATCCTTGCTTAGCAAGGGTCAATTGGCATTAAAGTCACCTAGAAAAAGTATTTTGCCTTCAAGACTGTGACTGCAAGTATTGTGGTAGTGCTTAGCAGCGCTCACCCTACCCATTTAAGCAATGATTAATAAATCTATAATACCCTGAGCTGTCAATCTTTTAGTTTTCAGGAGCACAAAATCCATTATAGAAATGCTATAATATATGAAAAAGATTAAAATCTTAAATTAAACTTTTCCCCCTACTGCCTGAAAGGATTTAGAACCCAGCAGAAGGCAGGTGAATTCAAATGGCATATAATCTACAGTTGGCTTTATTGGAAAGTGACTCATACTGCATTATAGTTTTGATAATAAACATAATTTTAGGCACAAAATATTCAGCAATATTATAAATAGATTTAAAGCATAAGAGTATATTGGAGTAGCATAGGCTGTGAAGAGTGGGGTGTTTCCCAGAAAAGCTTGTCCTTGTTCTAGACCTTTTCCAGCTGCTTAAATTCCTGTTACTCACGGTGGGTTACAAGCCTGCAAGGAGAACCAGGCTCTGTGGAGTACATTTGGTTATGCTGCAATTAAGATTATGCATACAAAGGTCCATATGTTCCTGAAACCACACAATCAGAGGGACGAGGAGGAGGCTGGAAATTATGGATCTGCAGAAGATGCAGGGTTCATGAATTCACACATCTGTAGAAATCATTCTCCTCAGATGGGGAAGGAACACAGCCTTCTTTCCAGATACTGGGACACACCTTGAACACTTATCTCACTTCCATGGGTATTTGATAACTTGGACCCTTCCTCTCTGCCTTCTTGTTGTGGGGCCAATTATTTAGGTTTTTAAATATGAAGAAGGGATTTTCATACTGTGCTTCTGTTGGGTATTGTCCTGGTTTCAGCTGGGATGGAGTTCATTTTCTTCCCAGTTAAGAAAAAGACAGGAAAGCAAATCTTGCTGTTCCTTTTATTATAGCACTTCAGGGCCACCAGCTGATATTATAGGAATGGGGAGTACTAACAGCAGAGAAATGTTACTGAAAGCTACTAAATGCTACTAAAACCTGTGTGCAGAAGCATAGTTCTAGGCAGGAGCTAACAAACTGATTCTTGACCCTTCATAATCCTGCTTTGTGCTCAGTCTGAGGTCCCTTGTGCTTCTAGAGGTTTTTTTTCCTTAAGGGTAAGACTGCAGAGGATGCAGGTAGAGTTTTATTCTGAAAGTTCTGATCTTCTGGAATGGCATAGATCTCATTAACATGTCCTGTGCATACAGTTGTCTGGGGTCACATACATCCCCAGATTGGTAGGATTAGCCTGAAGTGTCTACTGCTTCTTATCCTTATTTATGTCCGTGTACCTAGAGTAACTATTTTTTTTTCTCATCTATTTCCTTTCTGTGCATGAATCCTTGTCTCCCAGTCTGCTATATTGAGGTAACATGGGTTTTCCTTATAAACTCAGAATGCACCTTTACTTATAAGATTGGCAGGTCAGGCTTGACAGTCACTCTTGGACAAAACTGTTATTTTCACTGGTATAGACTCGATGTCAAAAAAAAAGTGCATTTAATCAATAAAGTTTTGACGAGAAGGTACTTGTTCATAGTGTCTTCCTGTCTGTGGATATGAGGGCTGCTTTGGCATTCTGTGTTATCTGTTGTAATAAATTTGGAGCGAATAATCACCCTCAGGATTAATTATGGACACATCATATTACACAGACCTTCCTTTTGGACAGTTTAATTATAATGCTTCAGCATCTGTAGTATATCTAAATCTTGTGACTTTTTTAGATATGTAGCGTTTCAAAACTCCTGACTTAGCTAAAGAGCAAGGTGGCCCAGTAGTGGTTAAAGTGATGGATTCAGAAAAAAATATTTGACACACCTCACTCGCTATGGAAAATAGGACTTTATTTTCTGCAATAGGTGTTGCATTATCTTGTGTGGCGTTGCCTCAGTGCACAGACCTCAGAAGTATGGTACATTTCACTGATATGCTACAGAAGAATATGTTACAATTCTTATGGAACAACTATCAGCGCCATGGATAGAGGCAGAAGAGCTGAATGGAAGAAAAAACCCATCACATAATTTCCCCAAGGTATATCCATAAATGTTATTGATAGGTAGCCATCCTGCATTCCAGCCCATTGACAACCCCACTGGTCTCACTGGAGACCTGTCTCTTCTGGGTGTCTTCAGTTGCTGCTGGTGGTGACTTGAAAGCTGAACATACTCAAGATAGGATCCTGTCCTCTGCTCCTAAGATACCTGCTTCATATGTTAATGATCATCAGGATTAAAATATTTTCTTCTTCATCATGTAACATTCTATCCACCTCTAGGTTTGCTTATCAGTTAGAATGAAAGTTGTGTAAAATGTGGATTTTTACTGTATTCTTCTTGGGATCAAACATGGTATTTAAATGCCATGTATTTGTCACAGCTTCCCCGACTAACCTGGTTTCTTGTGGCCTAAAAAATGGGACTTTTGATGAGCCAATGTCACAGTCTCTCATTTTTGGTTTTTTTGAGTAAATTATTGTTTGCTCCACCTCACTGTAGGACAAGCTTTTCAAGCTCAATGTCCAAAGTTCTGCATCTTGAGAACAGTCAGCATCTCCAGTTGTTACTGTTTTCAGAGTCTAGGTGGGAATGCTTGATGCAACCAGATTGAGACATCTGATATTTGAAGCATAAAGTAAATAGTTAATCTCAGAAAGCCAAACAGATTGTTTTGTTTTGTGAATTCAAATATTAAAATATAATTTTAAAAGACATGATGTTCCTATTTCAGTATTTCTTTCCTATAAGTGAGAAAGTTTCACTATTTTGCTGTAATTGTGATTGGATTGCACATCATAGTAAACGATTTTTCATCAATTGATTTCAAACAGATTTTAGGTGACCAGTCTGTAAGTGTGTGGCTTTTCCCCCAAGTTCTAAGCATCTTGTGCTGCAAATTCTATTTTTGACCTAGCCTAGTTTCAAAGTACACAGAGCCGTCAAACCTAATTTGCAGAGTTTTGCACAGAATTGTCCATTAGATGTTATCCAAACACGCCCAAAAAAACCAAGGGTTTCATTTGATTGATTTGTCCCATTGCAAAATGTGCACCTGCTGTGAAATGAAGTCGCAGAGAAAAAAAAGTGGAATAATTTAACTTTTTTATTTGTAAAGATAATCAGGGTTTTTCTGATTACATCTTAACTTCATAAATGTTAAATAACCTATCAGCATCTAGTTGTTGTAAATTATGAAAAAGAGTGTTGCTGGGAATATTAACCAACTAAATCCTTGTTCTTTAGTGAACATGAAAATGTGTTATGGCAGGTTGTCATTGTGCTCGTGGTAACTTTGACACCAAATAACAAAACTGCCATTTGCACTTAGGGTAAATTGGTTCACTTGTGCTTTTACGGTTCCTTTTATTCTGACATAAATTTATGAACTCTGGAACTAACCAAGTCGTGTGGTTTCCCAGCTGAATTTAACAAATATGCCCATTTCGTTTCCTTCAGTCATCAGAGCACACAAGGTAGTGGTTTCAGACTGGCTGCAGATGCTAGAGGCTGTTCTGAAAGAAAGGGGATTTTTACAAATTTCTGTGTTGTAAGAGTACATATTATAATTTTTCACATTAGAAAGTGATGCTTTGATCTTAGTAGTTAATGAATTTGATCAGAGTGTAGAAGGATTCCGTTGGACATTGGAATTTTTCAGGATGCTTATGTGATTTTATTTACAATTTCATTTTCACTTCTTGAGAGTGTTTTTTCTCCTGAGCATATTTATTATTGATATAATTCCTAATATAGTGCAACATTTAGCAGAATTTTAAGATTTTGTGTTTCAGTTGAGGGGTGGTGTTTTTTTAATAATTTCTGATATGGACTGAGCACTGTCCAATGTTTTTTGATAGGTCAGTTATTTTGAAATAGGTGTCCTTTGCTGCATACTGATGGCTGGATTCAGCTGTCCTTGTTTGTATTTAATCTTCCTTGGGAAATCAAGCATTCTGAATAGTTTCAATTTCAAAGGTTTCTGATGATTTTGCCTAGAATAAATGCACTGATCAGATGCACAAAACTCAATTATATCACTTTCATAAGGGAATGGGTTTTTCTGGCTGAAATATTTGTTTTCAGGACTGGAGAAGAAGGGGACTAACTAGGAGGTTAAAAAAAGGTTTCTGTTGGTGGGTTGTGTACCATTTCAAACTCTTTCAGATATTCTGTTGTATCTTTTGCAGGCCCTTCAATTACAGGGTGGAAATGCTACTAATAATATTAATAATACTTATTATTTATTTTTAACAATATAGATTTAATTAATGGCAAAATTTTACAATGCAAACTCAAGCGCACTCTTCTGGAGCATTTCATCTTCCATACAGCAGGCAAAAGATTATTTTCTTGGTTGCACAAACAATCTACTTCATCACCTCTCAGAGGTTTACTCTGTAACATCCTGCTTGATTTAAAAAGTTTTATTTCTGTTTGTCCATTCTTAATGATTAGATCTTGATTTTCTTGTAACTTTTACACTGAAGAAGGAAAATTTTACAGAGGAGTTTTTTCATTTTTCGTCCCCTTCTCCCTTCACCTCTTCCAGTGACAGCTAACATCTTTGTTCTTCCTGTAAGCTGAGCAGTTGAATAAGATTGAAGTCGTGCCTCTACTTCAGGGCTATTTTTCAGCTTTTTAGTGTAATGGTATTTTCTTTGTCTAGCATCTAGTCAGGCAGCCGAATGTTATTTCTTCGGGAGTTTATATTCTCTTTTTCTTATGAGAATTGTAAAAACATAGTATTTCAAAGATTTTTCTGATCTTCCGAAGTACATCAGATGTTTATAGTACCACAACTAAACTTGAAATCGCTGATTTCTTGCAAACTTTGTTTTTTTTTAGTTAACATGCATGTTCACATACATACTTAGCTAAAAAAATCCATCTAGCAGATGCACAACAGTGGAAAAATGCTCTTTGTAGCTTCAGGGTAATAGCATCAATGTAGATGCTTTATCAGAAAAGGACCAAAAATTGCAATTAGGAGAAAAAGCTGAGTTGTTTTCCAAAGTTACAAATGGAAAGATTGTCAAGGTCTGGACAAGTCTCAGAACTGCTCACAGGCATCTGGTCCTTGTTGCAGTCACAAAGACATCTCTGTGACATCTAAAGTAGGTGTTGTGTTGAAAGAGAAATGTGCTTTTACTAATCTTGGCTCATCTCAGAAAGGAACCTTGTCTGGTTTGTACTTTGTCCTTACTTAGGGCTGTTCCTTCCGTGACTGCAGAATGAAGGAAACACACTTAACACACACTCTTCTTTGGTCGTTCTCTTGGTTTTATGAAATTGCTGCTGTCTGCACAGATCAGTCTATAGCAGACAAAAAATAGAAAGCCTACAGTACATTTCCTAATAAAAAAAAAATACCGCCCAAGGAAACCAAACATCAAACAAAACCACCAACCAATCAACCAAAACCCTTAGAGAAACTATGTGGAAGAAGAAATGACAACATCCAGGAACATCTGCCTGTTGTTCTAAAGGGATGGTGTATGGCTTAGCTTGTTCTTCTGAAGAAACTGAGTTTTTCAGCTTCTCAAGAAAATTGGAAAATTAAGAACTGAGAACATGGGGATAGGAATAGATGGGGAAAATGTTTGAATTCAAACAGTAAAAATTGAGAGGGTTTTTTTCAACAAAAACTGAACTGTTTCTTTTCACATCATTTAAAATTATATGTTTTTTGGCTCATGCTATTGTATTGTACTCTGCTGGTGAAGCAGGCTAAGAACCTACACTCAGCTACTTTTGGGCTAAAAAAGCATAATTTGCTGAATGATTGTAATTAACTTGTTTGATCGTATGACTATTCAAACAACAGTGCTTAGTAGCTGTTACTCCTCCAAAATACATAAAAGCTGCCTGGTTCCAAGTCATAAGGTTGGTCTTCCCAGAAGTGGCAATTGCAAAACAGGCGTTGACTGAATTGAATTTTGATTCTTACCCAAGAACCATAATGTCTATCTTCCAGTTAAAATCTGCAGATGGATCTGTTTCAGTTTATATTTAAATGATTGTAGTTTTCAAAAGAGGCAGTAGGGAAAACCTCCAGAGGGGGCTTACATTTAAAATTGCTCGTGATGAATAGCTCTTTGAAGTTGTCCTGCACTGTTGTTAGTGTTTCAGATAATCACTGGTTCCTCTCTGTTTCACAACAGGGATATTCGTTGTCAATGTGCCTTTAGAATACAACATCCTACTAAATGCGAGCAGTCCCGCTCTGCTGGTGAAGCCGGTAGGACGCGCACATTTTGCCTTTGTCGATGGCCTGGATCCCTACACCCTGTATGAGATAAGAATACAAGCATGCCAGAGTGGTAAGGGAATTTAAAACACTCATCTATGTGACTGGAAGAGATTTTCCAGGTAGATTCAACTCTGCAAAACAGATGAAATTCTATGTTTACATTGGGGTCAAATATTTACCTAGTAAAAAGAAAGCCTAGCACTGAATGAAGCATTAAATATTTCTCCATGCATCATGTATGTATTTCTCCATATATCACGAATATAGATATATATATAGATGGAATAGAGATTTAAAATATGTATTCCAGGTTATATGTGCCTCTTTATTTAAAGCTCTTCACAAGCAGCTTAAAGTTCTTTGAAAATGAATGTACAGAACTGAATCAGTTCTGTGATTACTCAACAAAAGAAGTGGTGATCATAAAGACAGGAGAGGAGAGCCCAAAAATTACAAAATTCCCTGACTTCGATGGAAATTTTCAAAATCGTATTGAAACAAGTGTTTCCAAAATGATCATTTTGAACCAATTTGCTCCTCACTCTCACTGTTGAAAATCAGGAGCAATTCATCAGTAGAGTTGTAGTAATTTAAATGAGTATTTAACAATGAAATGAGGTGAAATGAGGCACCATTTCCACCAGCAGCTTCTTTACTTGACATTCATTTGCTTTGAATGTATTTTTTTTGTTGAGGACAAAGCTCTTATCCCTACACAAACTTCTGGTTTTGTAGGTGGGTGTGGAGTGGGTGGTCAAACATACTCAAGAACTGCTGAAGCACCTCCCAGAGAACTGAGCCCACCTGTTGTTAAAGCAATTGGACCTGCACTCATAGAAGTGAAATGGGCACCACCCAAGAAACCAAATGGCATCATTACTAACTACTTTATTTACAGGTAAATGCCCTTATCACCTCAGAATCTCAGCCTTACTTAACGGTTCCTTTCATTATTCCTTGATATTTTGGGAGGTGAAAAAAGGTGTAGAAGTACATGAAAATATATATTACCTTTCAAATGCTAAGGAGCTGATCTGTGGATGGCCATGTTGGAAATATGAGCTCAAACAAGAACCATCTTCCTGAACTACAAATGACAAAAAGTATGTGAAAATACATGTTTTAAAAATTCAAGGAAGCAAAATGTTTTAGAAGAAGTTTGAAGGATAGTTACTTGTACTGTGTTTACCTAGACCACTAGGTACAAACTTCACTCTTCTCTGATAGACAGTTGAGAATATTGTAATTGAAACAGGAGTAATTCACCAATTCTGAGACTTTTAAAAGCAGGAAAAGGCATCTAGGTTCCCAAACCAAATCAATTTTCCAATATAATTTAAGTTCCTAAATAATCTGGACAGTGATTACAGTGCATCTGTTTATGTTCCTTGGTGTTTGTATTCATCTGCCCTGTGTAGGTTGTTGACTGATGCATTCTCACTTCCCATAAGGAGTTTCCTAAGCCCGGAGTGAGGAGTTTTCTGTACAGACAGCTGTGTTTAGGACAGTATTAAACTAGCAGAGCACTGATGTCTGCTGTGCATGTTGACCCTTTGTTGAAAGCTCACTGAAGCGACCTTCTTCAGAAGTCGGAGAATATAAAACTCAAGCCATATATTGGAGTGGGATTTAAACTCTGAAGTCCCTGGGTTTTCCAGCTCTAAATACGCGTGGCAAACACATGCTGGGCTGATCCTAGCCTCCCACAAAGAGTTTGAGACTTTTTGTAATATTAAAGGTGTGACTGAAAAGATGGGGAATCAAATTACCTTTTGGAATCCTTAGTGATAATTAATATAAATTCACTTTTGCCTTAAACATGTTAGTAGTCTCTAAAAATTCCTGCTGTCTTGCAACACCCTTTTGTTTGCCTTTTTTAAATTGATCAAAAAAACCCAACTCTCTCCCCTGCTTAAAGAGGAATAAAGTGTATGTTATAGCCCAAGACATGTCTTCACTCTGTTGCTTTTGTAAATAAAGCTGATGATTACCGCTGCTATTCCATGGCAACCACAGAAAGGGAAAACAGGAAATATAATGCAGAAATCCTGCTTCAGTGAAAAATACTGTAAATTGAATTTGGCAGCATTTGATGGCATTTGATTATTCTAGTCACAACCAAACAATGATATAAAGAGTAATATGAAACAGAATGTGTTACTGCCTAGCAGACTCAAAAGCAATAAACCTTCCTCCAATGTGACACAATCACTTCACAATCATAATTGTAGCCTGTTTGATACCTCTGAGTACAGCAGAAGGGCACTGACTGACATAGATACATTTTGTTTTTTATTTAAAGTGAAATGAAAATGGCGCACTGGGGCTCCAGATACAATCGGTATATTCACCTACATAGGCATGAATCACTTGGCAGTTACTTCAGCTGAAGTTTAAATGTGCTTAGACAACAACAATATCAAATCTTTCTCAGATAGCTTCAAAAAAATCAGAAATGGGATGTAAGCACATAGTTCTTTTTCATTTTGTAGCCACACATGGCCTTACATTGTTATAGCAGCAAGACTGCAGTATTTCTATGGGAGGTTATGGAATGTAATTTCTTCTTCAGTATGTGCCTCTTCCTTACTTCATCACCACTAAAAAAAATTCATTTAACTCAAAACCTGGAATGCCTGGGGACCTAGTGTGTGTGCAGATCTCTGCATTAAAGTGGCAGGACTCGTGCTTTCCTCTAGCATCATAAAAGTGCTCCCAAGTTTGCAGCCATTTTGCTAGAAACGAAAAAATTAAAATGTTATTTTATGGTAGAAGAGATGGTGTTATTTTATCATTGATTCATAAAGAAGCTTTAAACACAGAT
This sequence comes from Ifrita kowaldi, assembly GCA_013398055.1. Lineage (NCBI taxonomy): Eukaryota > Metazoa > Chordata > Aves > Passeriformes > Cinclosomatidae > Ifrita > Ifrita kowaldi. Next base: position 719,763 of record VZRS01004831.1, read on the forward strand.
CTGAGGCTTTTAAAATTTTCTAGGAAGGACCAAAACTTAGAAGAGTTTGTGAGTGAGAAAAGATCTGATTCATGAAATAGTCACCTAATCTAGTTCTGCTCCCATTCATCATGACATAAGATTGCTGTGCCAACCACAGAAGTTGCCACTCTGAAAAAAACAGTAATATTATGAAAATAGATTATATATATTTGTTACTGTATTTTAGTAAGTTAGAGGTCACATGAGCTAATGGAATTGCTCTCTATTGATTACCAGCATGCTCTGTGTGAGAGGCACATGAGATGACCCTTAAAGACATAATGCCTGTAAAATTAGAAGTATTTTGGTTCTTAATTTCCTTAAGGGAGTGTCTAAATTTCTGTCAAACTGTCTATGTCTTGCCCAATAAGATTCTATTATTTAGTATGTATTTGTGAGATTGAAATGTAGTTCTCATGAGCTGAGCAGTCCTGTTGGTGAAAATGTAGCAGAAAAATCAAGAGGCAATTTGAGACAGAAGACATTTCTCAGTGGCTGTGGTGACTTGCAGTGTAGAGGCTTCTAGACTGACTCTTTATGATTAATTCATTGCTTAACCGTTCACTCTTAACCATGAGTTGCACCCAAGACAGCTTCCAAGGAACATATGTTACCGGATGGTTTAATGTAGGAATCCCTATGGATGGTTATGTCATTGAACACAAGTCCTACTGAAGGCTTTTATTTATACCTGTAATTGATCTAATACCCAACCTATACTGGTGTATTATATGCAATAACTTCAAATTCCTTTTGTTCTTTTTGTTTTTTACATCAGAACCCATGTTTAAAAAAAATACCCCAAATCATAAAAGCTACATTAGTGTAGATTTGTTGAGTACAAATGTAAGTGAGGTTTCTTTGTTTAATTAGATGTGAAACTGCAGAGGGGGAGCATTGCTAATGTTGCATTGTTTCCCCACATTTAGCAGCATGATTCACCAATCGTTTTAATTTTACCCCAAGATTTCTCAGTGTTCCTAAAAATAACTCACTACCACTCTGGTAAGGAAAGCAGCAGGCGCTGCTAAAACATGTAATTTAATTGTATGGTGAAAGGTAAACATGTGAGGAACATTTCTGGTTTGACCCGGGAGACCTCAGGGATTCGCCATCTCCGCACACACAGGGAAGCCGAGGGGCGAGCGCTGCAGTCGGCGCTGCTGCAGCACAGCTCTGGAGTTATCTGTCACAAAGAAGATTATATTCTCCGTCTTATGTCATCTGCCTCAGATTGGCACTGGGGCAGGGAGAATTTGCCCTTATAAAAATAACTGTCTGAACGTCTTCAAAATGAATGTAAGCAGCAAATCAGACTATGCAGATTAAGAGACAGCTTCCAGCTCGTGGAAATGTTATTCTCCTTTGCAGCTCATTGTACATAAGAAATACTTCCAGTTAAATGAGCAGCTGAATCTTAAATCTTAAGACGATTGAAATGATTACAGATTGTTGAACCACTTCTGTTCAAAGTTTATTCATACATGAAGATATTCTGGTTTTTAGCACTACAGATGGAACCATTTACCTAACCATAAGTTTCATTCATTAAATATTCAGCAGTAATAAGATCTAAATACTTAACCAGGCTACAGTGTACAGCTTTGCCTGTGAATCAGCTTACAGTTGGTGGCATATTTGATCATTCAGTGTGAAAAAACTGTTTATCACAGAGTTTAGAATATTTATAAAACATAAATTTATGTATTCGTGTAAGTCCCATACTGTTTGGTCAGCAAGACACATTAAATGTGACTTTATTGCATTAAAATGTACTCTCTTTTCCCTTATTTACAGAGATTTTTTAGATGTGTTTTTGAGTACACAGAGAAAAGACTATATTTTTAGGTGCAGGAGAAAGACATAGTAGTGATTCACCTTTCAAAATTGTATGTCTTGCATTACGTCAGTGAACAGCATCCAAGGGACATTTCTGCAGGAGGCTTAACTTGCCATTATAAGAGAGCATGGGGAATTGTACTAAAAATTGCTGCTGGAATTTTGAAGACAATGAGAAATTTTGGACCCTGACTCTTACAGAGAGACTGAGGATTTCTAGGGAATCTTTGCTGCTTCTTCTACCTGCCAGTCTATGCCCAGTTCTGCCAACCAACCTTCAGTATCAACACATCTTACAATTTGCCTATTTCACTATCATAGAGATATCGCACCTCAAAACTCTTCTATTTATAAAATAATCACACTTTAACCCTTATAAACTAAACAGTGTCCATATAATCTGTTTATCTGAGAATTTAGCAAAAATTATTCAGCTTCATATGAGAAAATAACATCTTCATTCCTGCCTTATATATGCATATAAACAAGGGATGAATAAACAGCTGTGTACACACTTGCATTCATTATGTTCTTCATATTTGCATGTTAATACCTGGGAATATATTACTACAAGCAACTAAGATTATCAGTTTTAAAAAAATCAATGCTTTTTTATTTTTAAATTAATTCCTGGTTTGATCTAACAAAATAAAATCCAACAGCATTCTTTGAGACACAGATTTTCTCTTGCCAAAGAAATGTTCTTCAGCATCTGTGTGTGTGTGTAGTGGTGATGACACCGAGTAGCCAGACAAACCAATTTTACTTCTGTAAATTTGCCCTACTTTCAATAAAACTGGCAGATAATGTGATTTGGATTTTTGTTGTTGGCATTGAGGGTGAAAGTGCTTCTGTGTTCTGCAAAGGCCAAGGTTCTTGTGAAGAGTAGGGGAAATACTTAAATTCATGCGCAGTACAGCCTAACCTTCACTGGGATTTATCACAGTGTTTAAATGTAACCAACTTAATTTCACACAAACATTTTTATGCCAAGTGAAAGAATTGATTTGATAACTCTGTCTTGAAGATGAGCGCTCAGCTTATTAAAACTGTTGTAAATTATATTTTTACATATTACAGGGGCCATATTACAGAGGGGCTGAGAATCATCCGTAATCTCTGGTACTCAGAATATCACCAGGTCCAACACAAGCATATCTGGAGTAGTAATGCTATGTGTGTATATATATATATATATAGATATATTTATATATATGTGTGTACATATGTGTGTTTCTGTGTATATATAGATATATATATATACATATATGTACTAAAAGGAAAACCCATTGCGCCAAAAACCTATACAGTGAATTTTCTTCACCTATCTTAGGTTTGCGTTTTTAAACAAAAACAGTGTCGGAAAAAATGCATTGTTTATTACAGAAAACACTATGTGTGATATTTTAATGAGGTTTGGTGGTGGAGCTGCAAATTCAGCTAAGTTTATGCACAAGGGATTACTTATTCCATTTGCAAGAAAAAATGGGATATTTAGTGTGAGCAATCCAGAATTTGAAAGTGCACAGCTTTAGGTTTGTGGGCATGATAGTACATTTATCCCTTGTTCACTAAGTAACATTTTTCTCCAGTAAATTGGTCATAAGTTTTCCATAAATGAGGGATCCTGAGGTGCGTACCTCCATAAATAGATTGATTTTCAGAAATGCTGAAAACCTGCACCCATTTTGCATTTAAAGTCATTGCTTAGCAACTACAGATAGATTTAAAATTTCATGTTCTGAGTTCTGAAAGCCTCATTTGTGGTGTCTTCTATTCTAGAACGACAACATGATGCTGTGTTGCTATTCTGTTACCCTGGACTTGTTTGCCATGTTTTATAGTATTCTTCTAGATAAAGGAGAATAATTGATTGCCTCAAAAATCTCTTCTTCACTACTTGGCACCTAACACAAGTGCAGGGAAATGCTTTTAAGATGCAAAGATAGGTAGGCAGTTCCTTGTATGTGTGTAATATACAGAAATAAGTTCTGTATTTTTCTGAGATACAAGTTGAACTTGGAACTTCAGGATCTACTATTATGGGACTGCTAAAGCTATTTTCAATTGTAAACACACTGCTTTTGATTTAATTCCAGACGTCCTGTGGGCAGTCAAGAAGAGCTGCTTTTGTTCATCTGGACTGACGGAGCTTTGGAATTCATTGACGCATCCGATGCTCTCCAGCCTTTTACTCTCTATGAGTATCGTGCCAGAGCTCAGAATTCCGTGGGGTCCGTGGACAGCCTGTGGGCTTCAACCCAGACTCTGGAGGCTTCCCCATGGGGCATGGCAGCCCCTTGGGCACAAGCCACAAGTGCGTACTCGGTGCAATTGAACTGGACCCAGCCGGTCTCCCCCAATGGTGTCATATCTCTGTACCGAGTGGTCTATCAAGAAAAACGCAGCGACCCAACATTTAGCACCCCAGCTGTCACAGCACTCACCGTAATGGTAAGAAATGGACCACAAATCCAGTTTTAAGATGTGTTTACTCTGCTTTGACCTCAGTTGTATTTTAAAATATCCTTTAACACTGATGTGAAAAGTGGGGTTTACAGTTGCCAGTCGTTCTGTTGGTTTAAGTTCTGTGTTTGGCCCAATGCAGACTAAAACATTTCACGTTAATACTGGATTTCTGGTAGAGGCAAGTAGGTTGCTCAAAAACATGGATGTGTCACATCTGGAGGAATTAAGCACATGCATTTTTCAGCCTTGCTCTGAAAATACTGTCCTGAGCTTTTTGTCTGACTGACAAAATAGTTTCACAGGACCTGCGCAAAGAACAACAATATCACTCCTTCTTGTATAGAGTTCTATTTTTTATTTCAGTTGGAATCATAAAGCGAATTAATTAATTAGTAATTACATAGTTCATATATGCAACCCATTTGCATGTTCCCCTCATAATTCATCAGTAATAAAAGCAGTTCTACTTTTATTTCCAATTCACTTGCTTATATTAGAATGTTACTTTGCACTGCTGATCTGTCTTTCCCTTCCTTTTCTTTTCCTGTTTCTATTCAGTATGTGAAGGGATAGATTTGAAAAAGGGCATGGTTTTGTGAACTGACTAACAACATTTTGTAAACCAGTGACAGAAGTGGTTGTGTTTTGTGCATTTACCACTGCTACTTCCCCCTGTATATTACATTCTAGTCTTTGTATAGTAAGACAGCTTATAGATAGTTGAACTGAACTGTTGTATATTAGGACAGCTGCTGTACTTGGTTGTCTTCTGAAAATAAGTTTTAAAAGTTTAAGGAGGTTGTAAGAAGGTTTGGTTTCCTCAGCAGTGCCACCTCAAGTTCATAAATCTAGAATTTTCCCTAAATTATACTCATAGTCCATGTTTGTATCAAATAACACCAGAAATCCCCTAAATTCTTAATCATCCCAATTATGAAGTATCTGCTTGAGAATTCAAGTAGGATTCTAAAAAGCTTTCCCTGGAATACCTTTTACCAGTAGTAACCTTTAAGTAAATTCATGAGACAAATCTCTACATTACACAGTGGAAGAAGTTTCCAGCTCCTTAATCCTACATATCCTTGATCATAGGGTTCCAGAGCAGTTTTGTGTCTAGCTTCCTAAATGGATTAAGTTTGTAATACATCTTTTTCTGAAAAGGAAAACAGGTCCTGAACTGAATTATAGGAATAATGTATGTTTTTGCCTTCTGAAGCAATTGCATTCACATTGCACAGCCCGCCGGGCTTTAAAAAGTAGATCGGGATTCTAAAGTTCAGTGGCATTTTGGTACTTAGCTCCCTTAATTTGTTTTAAGAAAAATGACCACCATCATAATTGTGAGGATGCACCTAAGATTTTGAAACCGGTGAAAAGCCGGGGCTTCTCCTACTACTCTGCTTCAGCAGCATGCAATGTGTTGCTGAGCATCAGAATTGACCTGGCAGGTCATGCATTGCAATGTCTTCTAAGCATGCCAACAACAACAGAAAATGTCCAAGATGGTTGTACTGTGGGCAATAAAACCTACCAAAATGGTCTTTTAAATAATGTTGCTACAGCCTGTTTCTTTAACAGCATCAGTTAAAAGCCTTTTAGATTAACAAGCCATTATTTACTGAATTAGTATTTTCCTGGCTCCAAAATCCTTTATTTTCCCCAAACAGTATCCTGAATCAAAATGACATTCTGGCAGCATATGTATAACTGTTCTACTAGCATTGCAGCAAAGCTGGCTTCCGTGCTTTTTCTACTGTCCTTTGTCTTGAACATGGATCAATTATTATTTTTGCTACCCATTTTTATTTAAAATACTATACTATCCTTTGGGGACAAATCTTTCTGCATATCTCCTCCATCTCCTCCATCAGTTGCAATCACTTAAAGATGTTGCAGCTGTATTAACTGAGTGGAATTGCTGCTGATTCATACCAAGGACCTGAGATCTGAATCCCACCTCTTCTGAATATAGCAGAACAGCTAAAGCTTTGAATCAAAGTTATTGACATACAGTGCATGGAGTCCTTTTATCAAAGATATCTGCGGGAGGTTAGGTCAATTATCCCAGCAGGAAAAAACCTGGACATCCACTTTCAAAGTTATAAATGCTTAAAAATAGAATTTTATCATGGAATTGCTGATATATCCTTAACTTTAGCTTTGTGAATGAGATACTTTAATTAAAATGTAATTCTATTGAAGAAACTAGAATTCCAATGATTAAACTTCTGCCCCTTTAAAATATAGCCTTCATGGGTACTAGGCTAAATCATTTAATCTCCTAAAGCATCTCTATTGGAGCTCCCTTGTGGGATATGCTATTAGTCATTCTCTCTCACAGGCTTCCATGTTACAAGTAAGACTTCAAGTATTAAGAAAGCAATGAGTTTGGTCCTTTATTTAATCTGTTAGACTCCATTCTTATCCCATTAGATTATTCCAGAATAAAAAGCAGTGCTAGAATCACAGTTGCTGATCCCACCCTTGTGCTTGTCAGTTGCACCCTGTTTGCCTGCTCTGGGACATAAAGCTTGACCAAAACTTAGAGAAGAAATACAATCCTTGTTACACTGCAGGATACAAATTGAGCTTTTGCTAATGTCCCCGCAGACTGTTCTAATATGACAGCTTCATTTCCATCCATTCCAGAGCCAAATGAGAAGCATCTTCGGGGTTTTCAAACAATTTGACAGACTTATCCACTATACCTTCCCCAAATCCAGCTATTTACTTCCTGTTAATATGTATTTGAGTTAATATCTCAAAGGTATGGGTGTCTGGTACCTCAAGGTTATCACTGACCCCATGAAATTTTACACTGCCTGTGGAGATAAAAACAAGAACTCAATTCTCAGAGCAAAAGCTGCTACCCCTGAAATGGAAGGAGGGTGTCCTGCACTATTGGAAGCAAGTGACATACACGCGAGCCATTTTGATGCTTCACAGTTAAAGAGCAGTGTCACCTATTTCCTTAGCTTGTTTGGCCAGGAGTGTAGTGACAGATGTTAGGTGACAGCGAGTTAAACTGACATTCTGGTTTATTTGCAGAGCAAAGTCAAGTCAAGACTGGTTATAGCAGCACAAGTGTCTCCGACAATGTCTTTGCACTTCATTTTAACCCTCTAAAGCAGGAATCATATTTAGTGTCTTGACTGCATTAACATGAGACAGACGTGTTTATAGGGGAATGGATTGGCAGTAGGTTCTCATTCACAGAAATCTGCATAAAGTCACTGGATTGTCAAAGCAAACTTCTCACTCCTGTTAACTTAGAACTTAAGCTTGTGAACACAAACCCCAGAGCTGATTTCATTATAAAGCCAATGAGTGCCTGCCAAATGTCATCAAAGCATCACAGCTCTTTAACTGCTGTATTCCAAATGCTGCTGTGAGGTAAAACTGTGGGTAGGTTTGGACATTTCTTGGTAGATATTTTGTGGGTGTGTAATGCTGTTTTTCCCATGACAATTATATCAAGTGTTTGGTTGTTTATTGTTGGCAGGAGAATTCAAAGCCAGGAAGATGAGTAAAAAGATATAAAAATATGTAGCTGTTAGAATAAGCCTGGAGAAAGAAAAGCATCCAGAGATTAGGGTTAAAAAGAAAAATTCTGCCTGCTGTGGGCAGTGCCCCCTAGTTATTGTTATGTAGAATCAAGGTCTCAGTGTGTTAAATTCACCTCAGCCAAGTGTAGATAAAAGTGCAATGTGCTTGTTAGAGGATACAAGAGATAGGTGTAAGCATTCTAGGCCTTTTTCCTGGGAAATCCTGCACCTGTGCACAGGTCTTCTCACAATGTGTTTTGCAATGTGAGGCTCTCAGACCAGACTTATCCTTAAAGGGTTTTTTTGGCATAACCATGCCAGCTTGGGGTGAAAAAATTAACACATCTCTTAGCTGCTATCACTGCCCCAGCAAAGCCTCTGGTTTGGATGCAGCTGTGCTAACAGTTGAGAACACATGTTGACTTCCCTTACATTATTTGGGGAGATGGTATGTAACTGCACTGGCCAAGCTTCTCTTGGCAGGTGCTGTGACAGGGAAATCTGTAGACATATTGCAGAATAGCAGTAATAAAGACTTTGGTAGGAGGATGAGCCTTTGGCTAACATGATTGTGTTGTTATAAGCAGACAGTAATTTAAGCATCAAATAGATAAACAAACTGACTCAGAATATTAAGTATAGTTGACTTGTTGAAAAACTCCATGTCAAAAGTAATATATCAGAAATAATCTTGAGTGGCCAGTACTGCCATATATTCATGCCTCCTATGCAGGATTTTACAGATATCAGGAATCATACATCCAGAGTTAGTTTCTTTCTATTCAGTGCATTTAAAAATACTTAATGTATTCATGTGTGATCCTTCACTTCTATTTCCTCATATAGACCTTGTGAACATTTGGCAGCATTAAAGATGAGATACCACATAGTTATTAACTTCCTTGTACAGACTATTCAGAAATGCCATATTCAGTTCTGTACATGACAACTTCCTTATAGAAGAAGTAATGAAGATTGTAGCCACAAGAATAAGAAAAAATATGCCAAGGAGAGGGACCAATGAAACTTTTTGATACATGCCTATTGCAGATGCCTGGGAAATGGAGTTCACCCTGAGAAAAGAGGTTGAGTGTAAGGGAAGGAATCCCCTCATATGCCGTAAATTCAGAAGATATGCTACTTAGCAATGAGTGAAAGCTGTAAACGGCAGTGGAGGGCAAAAGTTAATTAGGCTACTGTACTGCTGTTAGACAGTGGAAAGTAGCCACCACCAGAAACAAGATGGCTGCTCAGCAGTGCCCTAATGCAGCCAAAAGATCATCTCCTTAGCTCTGCAAGGGCTTATGGGTTCGGGGGAATCATACACAGATGACTAATTTTTTTATGGTTCACAGACGATCAAAGTGAAATTCAGCAGCTGTTCAGGACAAGTGACCACTCTAACGGCTGTAATATAACCTGCTAAATAGAGAGGGAATTGCATGAGAGCAAGAGGTTAGCTGTGATTATCGGCAGGTGAGTGCTTTATTGAAGTTGAAAGACCATTAACATTGATGGAGTAATTATTTCAACTTGAAAGTAATTACCTTGATGGGTGATAACTTCTCCAGTGTTCCCAGATTTGATTGGACCAAACAATTGTGAACTCTTGAAGCCTAGAAAAATATTACAACAATACTGCAATTTTTAAATTACTGAAACCACTGTTAGAGTATTTTAATTATGCCTAACAGTGAAAAGATTTTAACGTACAACAACTGGTGACCTCTCATGTATAGAGACATTTGCTTTCTAATTTCAATGAAATGATCCCCACCTACCATGTATGTGCTGTATGTGATGGGTTTGCAAATGAATCATTTGATTTAAATGCAGTTTTTAAGATTCAAAGCCTTGTTAGCACAATTTCACGAAGGGCTCGTACTGGAATTGCTGTAATTGTTTTATTTGCCAGGAAAGCCCAGTAATATAAAATGCTTTCCATGTTTTAATCTCTAGACCTGTTAAGCTTACACAGGGTGAATACAGGACAAGTGCTCCTTCACATTGAAGGCTACTTAAAAAAAGTGTGTAAGGCAATCTGTGTCTCACAGATTCTGTTGTTTCCACACTGCTGCAGAATATGCTGGATTTGGCACTACAGCTCTGTTTAAAAAAGCATTTGGATTGGCACTATGATGCCCCTCCAGAAACTGATTAAGTGCTTCGGTAAGCCCCACCTATTAAGACAGACATGTAGAATTGCCTAATTAGGGTAGAAAGGATGAAATGAATTGTTGCACAACTTTGATAATTTTTAAGTACTGTGGTAATAGAACTGGAGGGGAACGGTGAGAGAGAAAGAGAGAGGCTTCAGCTCTGCTATTTATACCATCCTTGCCGTAAATAAGGCCACTTCACTGTCTCCTGGATGTTTCTGGCAGTCGCAGAAACATAGCTTTAGACTCTGCTGGAACTCTGCCAGGAAGGAAAGAATCCTTGCGAGTTAGGAAGGAAAGGTTTGTCTGATGTCTGTGAGGTCTTAATATGTTATCAGAAAACTGGTGATTTGAATTAGTGAAGGTTACAGCAAAGAAGTTTATTTCACTTCTTTTTTTCTTTAATGTTTTCTCCCTAATTCAGTGTGCAACACGAAGCTGACATAATTTTTTCTTTCAATAAATTTTTGGACCAGACAGAATAAAAACACTGATAGAGTTATGTCTCACCATGCTGAACCACACTCTAGATTGAGTAGGCCAGAGTGCCTGGATCAATAGGTAATTTCTTCTACCAGTAAATTAGTCACCTATTTGGAAAAATCTGGTGTATTTTATCCTTGGGCTTCTCCTTGTGCAAGGTCCATTTTTCACCCATTGTATAGTCTTTTTTTGATGAGTGATACACATGTAGAATTAGGTCTTTTGAGAGATATTCATAATGTCTGACTTCAGACGTCTAACCTAGTTAAGACCAGGAATGTCCTCTATGAACCATGAAACATCTGGACCATCTAAGGCATGGACATTTACCATCCCTGGGCTGCAGCTGTTCACACGAGTCTGCTTTCCTGTGGTGCACTTGTGTGCCACTAGTGATAAGTGTCAGTCAAAGAAGGTGATTGATTTTACACTGATTAATCAGCTTTCTTAACCCAGACAATGGAATTATGCAGCTTGACAGGTTTAAAAGATGGTACCCTTTGACAGAAAGATGGTGGTGGGCAGCACTCGAAGTGGTAATCGTTTGTGTGTGTGCACCTGCAGCCGTAAGAGAATAGGTGACCACCTGACAAAGCCTAAAGGCTGATGGCTAAAATGAGATTGCATAAATGTTCCATATGTTCTTTCTCTTAGTATGCTTTTATATATGCTTTTTATTTATGCTTTTTGCTGTGATTTTTTCTGTATTTGCATTCCAGTTTTGAGACTAAGATCAAGCTAACCAGACGGTGTAGAAAAACACCACTGACAGAATGTTTTCTAATCTGTAAAAACAAAATAAGCAAAAGAGAAATCCCCACAAACCTTCATCTCATTAAGTATAATTTGTTAGGAAGATGTAATATGGGGACATTCTTCCCTTTGTGCCCTGTTATGTGACTGCACTGAATCAGCTTTAAAAAACAACGTTTTAGCAAGCTACAGATGCTTTTTCATATATAAGTAGAAAATAAAAATGAAGAAGGAGGAGGCAGAAATTTGTTGGGTAATATGTACAGCTGTTTTTCAAATTAGATATCTGTTTAAAAATGCTTAATTGGATTTGACTAGATTTTAATTCACATTTAGCCAACATTCTTAAGTGGATGTATCAGGCAACTCCAAGATAACACTCATTGTTGGTGAAGTCATAGGGCAGCTTCCTAAAATCCCCAGGGTCATGCCCAGCAGTTACAGATACAGGAATTCTTCAGCTGATAATTAGAAAGGCCACTCCCCAGCCCCCATCCTACCCTCCAGCCCCACTTCCCTCCACAGATAAGGTCTTTAATTCAAATTGGCTGAGAAGTGTTGTCACATGCTTATATTTCATGGGGAATTTAGCAAGCAAAGGGTAATTTTAATAAACAGAGAATCCTACTTTTTTTTTTTTTTTAATTTCAAAAAAGGCAGAAAAAGCAAGCCATAGGACCCATGGGAATCGGTAATATAACACAGAGCCTCATACCACTGGGGACTCCATTTGAATCTAATCCAGGTCTACAGTCACCAAAGTCATTCTCATCAAACAGCCGTGGGGTGTCCTATGCAAGATAAGTTTAGTATTCTCAGCTGACCTCCTGTCCTTTCTCTTTACTGCTCCCTTTTGAATCCATTCCCATCACTCAGCTTCACAGCCTCATTCAGGCTCATCCCCCCTATGCTTGTTGCAGTTTCCCATTTTCTGCCTGCCAAGTGACCTCTCTCTCTCCTCTTTTCAGACTTTACAAAAAGCCCTGGAATGCATGTATAATCTTGCCTATCATCTTGCCCCCTCTTTTTTTAGGAAGCAAGACCCAAATATCTGCATGATGCTAAAAGATGAGTTTACCATCAGAAAGCTCTTTGGGAGTGGGAGTGGGTGTCCGTCTGTTAATTTACAGCATTATATAAATATTATTTTTGAGACTGTAACAGCAATTATGGTGAATAGGGGCCAGATGGCCTCTGTATCTAGAAAGCAGAATGGCAGCGTATTTTTAATGGACTTAAATGTTACTTTTTGACAGGAAGGTAATAATAAATTCTGTGGTTTAGGTACCTGTCAGGTGAGTATGACTCTGAGTTTTGGTTTTGCTTAAAGTAATTGCTAATGTCATGCCTGGATACTTCTGCCCACTAAAGCCCTTTTCTGTGGTGGGGTCTTTGTTATTGCTCTGGTTGTGTTGTTTTGTTTTGTTTTTTAAGGATGGTTATTGATCTCTTGCTGAGCTGAGATTTCAGTTTTATGCCAGATAGTTTGATTAATGGGTTGGTTTCTGTAAGTGGACTGAATGGGGATAGGAAGCACAAGCCGCTCATGCCGCCAACCCTAACTCCGTCAAGACGCATAGCTCATTATGAAACAGTTATCAAGTACACATGAAAAATTAATTGGGCTCAGTTTGATTCTGAAAAGGATCAGCTTTCCACTTGGCGGTCCCCCCAATCTTTCCAGATGTTGCACGCTAGCCCCTCGAGAAGCAGCGAAGGGAGATGTATTAATACATTGTATTGATTAGATCAAGACCCCTGACAGTTATTTGTAGAGATACCATCTGGCTGCTGTTCGAATTCCTTCACCAAAAACAGGACGTGACATGTTATTAATCTCAACTCTCTAAGTATAGACAGTTGCCTTTTCTGCTAAACCGCATTTTACCATTCCGTAGGAGATGGAGGCAGACCTGAAGGGTGCTGAAATTAAGGTTATTACACAAATTGAGCCATATGGTCCAAATATTTCAGCAAGAAAATTGCCAGGCAATAAAAATTGCTCCTGCCTTCCTAATGGTGTAAATTACAGTTTAACCATGGCTCTAATGATGTCCTTCTGCCGCGCTTAACTACTGTTACATGAAGGACATTGTTTTAAAAATATAAAAAACAAGTAAATGCCAGCAGCGTGTTTTACAATCTGTTAGTGTGTCATTAAGAACACTGTCAGAATTACATAAACATAATGGCAGGCAACCTAGCATACAAAAGAACGAGTATGGAAATAGAAAGTGTCTTGAAAACTCCTTTAGCTTTGTCAAGAGCCCTTTCCCTTCTGGAACTTTTCCACTATGGGAAAATGTGGCTGCTTATTTATTCCAGTTCTAACCCAGGCTCTAATAGAGACTTTAAAAACTGAAAAAACCCCCCACTGAATATTCCAATGCATTTTGAACAGGTGACAATGGAGGGGTATAAATTTACTATCACATTATACTGTAGCTGTATATAAAGTTAACTGGGTATGAAAAAGAAATCCAAAATGTACCTCTCATTTCAAAGTGAAGCATTCTTTTTATTCTTTTGGATCATAATGGGACTTTCTGTTGTTTTTCAGATTGTTGGGAGAATTGTAGTGTATTAAAATGGCTTCAAATCTGAAAAGCTCTGTGAGATTTTACTGACAGAGCTGGCAGTCATAAAAATTAGTTTATTAAAAATAGCTGAAAAACAAAAAACAAAATGGAAGTGGTTATCCAGTCAGCAGGTGCATTACTGACTGATTCTGGTGATTCATCTTACAATGTGGGAATTAAATTGTAATTAAATAAATTGAATAATTAGCTAATATAATTTCATTTTGAAAACAGTCATACAGCTACTAAGTTTGTAAAGGAAAAATTCTGAGATGACCATACAAAGAGTAAAAATCACAGAAGTTTATAATAAATGCTATTTGGAGTATTGAGTTTGACCCCTCCTGCTTTCAACCATGTGCAGATTTTAATAGCTCATATATGCCAGCCCTTTTGGTAAAACAACTTAGCACAGCCATGTTCCCAGCTTGGGATGAGACTGCCTGGGTGCACATCAGCAGTTCAGGGGATGTGCCCTTGGAGCTGTCTGTACCCTGGCGGGTGCTGGAAACCGAGGGGTCCCAAGCCCCACTGCTGCCACCCCTGCCTCCCTTTGCCCTCATCACTCCGCGTCTGCTGTGCTGGCAGAGCTGCTGCTCCCCTCTCCCATGCTCCTTTGAAGGCAGGAACTTCCACACCCTTGCAAGGGCACCCAGTTCCTCCTGGATCTTCACGCCGGTCAAAATGCGTTTTGACAATGTTGAAAGCTCAACTGAGCAATGTCAGAGAGAGAAGGGAAGGGAGATTGCGAGTTAGCTGTCTGGGCTGACTGGCTGCTGAAGGAGCTGACAGGCAGCTCTGGTATTTGTCTTCAGACCTAGCACAGTTTCTGAATTGTGTGAAGATCTCATTTGTGCGTGGAGCAGGGAAAAGATGACAGGGGACTTTTAGTCTTGACAAATTTAAATTGAGCCCAAACCAGACAGTTAATCAGATTCAATAAAGTTTACAACAGTGTTTATATTTGTCCTTCTTGCTTCCCAGTACCAGTATGAATGAAAACATCCAAACATAAGTAATTCATAGTTGGTGGTTTGTTTGTTTCCAAAGAAACGGAAGGCAAAAAATAGTAGACTCCTGTGAGGATGGTATTCTGAAAACTGTTCTGAAATGTGTGGGAGTACTTTACATATATATATTCTCTATTAGGAGGAAACAAAGTCCGATTTATGAGTTTATCCCCTCATAAACTACAAATATTTATCTCAGCACCTTGAACTTTTTGTCTGACCAAAGTTACAGAACTGCATGACAAATGGGATTTACAGCATCCAAGTGTATTTATACTCTACTCACAAGGACCCATGATGGATGTATTTTATTGTTTAACTGCAAAAACTATATTGTGTTCTCAAGTCTGTTTCTTTAGCATTTTTAAAGACAATCTCTTTGGTCTTTAAAGAAAGAGAGAGATTGGTGCAGATGATCCTCCATCAGCATGTGACAGGCCAGATGATTTGGAAAGGACATGCTTGTTGAACTGCTTTATGAGTGCCAAGGAAAACTATGAGCGTGGAAAGACGGTTTCTACCCATGAAGTAGAGGGCTTGCTGCAAGAACCCCAACCAAAGCTGCTGGTAGAATCAGAGTAATGTTTCTCACCTTATTAGTAGGTGCCATGTCACAGTTATTGTGGAATAAAATATCATCTGTTACACCTCTGTCATCTTCAGGCTTCTTTCCTTCTACAACCCAAACTGTGGAAACTGTTCCTTCCTCCCTTTTTTTCCCTTTGCCAGCCTTCCTTCCTAAGAGCACAGTTAGAGACTATGACGATATAAGAAGCAGGAGTTTCCATCCTGAGGGTCTAGTGGAAAATAACTTCAATGTTTTTCAGATTTTTGTTAGGTGATGCCTGGGAGTGGCTACCTGAAAACAGAGGTTAGGCAAGAGTTAAGAGAGTAAAAGTAGGTGTTTATTTGAAGGGCCTTCAAAGGTACACCCTGGGCAGTCAAAGCCTCAGAAGGGCTCCACCCAAGATGGACTCTGGGTCGTGGGTTCTTCACACTTTTATAAGTTTGGTCCATTTGCATATCAGGGTTAATTCTCCAATTAGAATTTCAGTTAATGATGTAATTACCCCAAGTTTGCCCTTCCTCTCAAAGGCTTTTAGTTTACACATTTTGGGGCCTGGGACAATCGAGGTGTCCTTGAAGAGCAAGCCTAGAGGGGTTTGTTATGTCTAACCAGCATGAGAGAACAGCAGTTAACAGGCCACACGAGACTTCAGAGTTACATACTATGCAGTACAGGATTTGAAAAATATAAAAGTTAAAACCTAAGGCATCATAGGAACTTGTTTCTGTTCCCAGATACTCTGAGGGTCCTGCAGTCCTTACAACAGGTAGGACTCTGCTTCAGTCAGGTAATGTCCTGTAAAGGCCTGGTATTATTGGAGGCTATGTAGCTACACAGGCAAAGCTTTGGGAGACAACCACGTAGATGTTCACTTAAGGCAACCTATGGCTGTTGCAAGAGCAGCAGCAGGACCTGCAGCACAACATCCTCAAGCTCTTCAACTTTGCAGCTGTAGTTGTCTTTGAACTAATCTATGGCTGTTCCACCTTCCTCTTTTATGGTAGTGTGTTTGTCTTCTCAACAGTTCTGTGCCCAGACCACCCTAAGGTGGAGATGATGTGACTGCTGAGGTTTGGTCCATCTCAGTGAGAGCCCTGGAGTGGGTTGTCTGTGTGCCAGAAGGACGCTGAGGAGTAGTATATTTACAACGGGAAGATGCACAGAGGTCCCACAATCTAGTAAACCTATGGGGGCATATCACAAATCATTACTTGTTTTGGTTCTGAATTTTGCTCCAAGTGTTTTTCTAAGTCCACTTCCTGCAGATCTGAATGCATCAATTATTTTTTTTCCCATCCAGAGTAGAGTTCCTAGTGTGAGACAATATTCCATTCAGCATGGAGATGCTACTCTAGTGGCTGCAAAAAAAAAGATATTAAGTTTACAATTGTCCCACAAGATCAGAATTGCAAATGCACTTTTAATATTGCAAGAGAGTGAGGGAAGTGGACTCCACCACCATTGTGGTGATAAATCTTCTGTATTTTTGCTATAAAGAAAACTTTACGCCGCACAAACAAAATGAATGAAACTTTGCAGAGCTCTTACATTTCAACAGGCTTTAAAAAAGAATTAATGAGAAGTCAGAAGACATCTTCTCCCAGATGAAGTATTATTCTTGTCATTATGGTATAATAAAATTATTTTTTATTGTTTTCTCTTCAGGGGTTCGAGACAGATGATAATTTAGATTTTCTCCAATACTAGTCTATGACAGAAATGCTACACCCATGATGTACTAATAGATCATGAGATTTATACTATAGTTGTAGTTTAAGACAATGACATATTTAAGTGCTGTGCTTAATGTTACTGTAAAGTCCAGGCCTAAAAGAATAGAGACCCTGGGAGCAAATGGGAAAGAAAGCATCACCTTTCTCCACCAGGTAACACCATAGTTTGAGCTCTAGTAGCCTTATGTCAAATACAGTACTGCCTTTGAGGCCAAACAGAGTTGAGAACATGTGGCTTTTGAAATAGGACATATCTGAGACAGAAATTCACAACCGCTCTTTAATGCTGCAGTTTCTCCCCTTCTGGTCCCACATAGAAGCATCGCACCACCTTGAGTTGCTGTGGTAAGAAAGCCCCGTATTGATATTTGGTCTGAGGGTATTAAAGGAAATTTTAAACCACACTTGAGTTACATCATCTCAGACGGAAGATCACCTCCAACATGCTGGCCTGTGCAAGGAAATCAGGAGGCTGTTTGCTTCAGTATTAACTAGAGATATTTGCTTCAGATTCATGAAAGCAAATTCTTGTTCTGGTTGGGTGCTCCCTGCATTCACCCTGTAGTTTTGTTTTTCTGCTTATAAAGACCCCCATACAGGATCCTTGGAAAGCAAAATGGAAGCTTACATTGATTTCAAAGTCCTTTGAAACCACTGAAGTTTCATTTCTGAAGCTATGAATGGTTTTCTGTTTCATTTTAAGAAAAAACGAAGAAAATACCTGCAGAGTCTCTTGTTGTGTGCTGTGTGAAAACATTGTCAATGGCTTTATATACCTTTGGGTTTTACATGAATTTAAGAAAAAAATCACACCTGTGAATTCTATGAACTGACTTTGGATGGAAAATCTAGAGGAAGCTGAATATGTCTAGACAGAGAGTGAGGCTGCTCAGGCAGGCCATTCAAAAGAGATGCTCCGTTTGGAGAGAAAGTCTACCATTAACCCTAGCCGAACCTAACCCTAACCCAAAGCCAAAACCAAACCCTAAACCTGACCTTAACAGTAACCCTAATGAAACCCTAACAATAATTTACCCTAGCCTTCAATCTAACCCTAAACGTAACCCCAAACAATAACACAAACACTAAACCTATGGAGAGAAAGTCTAAGCCTAAACCGAAGACTAAGAAAAAGCATAACCCTAACCCTAAAGCAAACCCAAACCCAAACCCTAGCCCTAACCCTAAAGATAATCCTACTCTAACCCTAAACATAACACTAATACTAACCCTAATCTAACCACTAACTCTAACCAAAATGCTAACCCTAACCCTAGCCCAAACCCTAAAGCAAACTCCAATCTAATCCCAAACATAACCCTAATCCTAACCCTAATATAAGGCCTAACAGTAACCGTCACCCTAGACCTAGCCCTAATCTTGTCCTAACCCGAATGATAATCTAACCCCAACCTTAACCCTAATGCTAATCTAAGTCGAACCCTAACCCTAATCCTAACACTAATCCTAACCCTAACACTAACCCTAACCCCAACCCCAATCTAACCCCAACCCTAACCCTTACCTTAATATAACCCTAACCCGAATCCTCACCCTAACCCTAACCCTATCTAACCCTGTCCCCTTCCACTATAAAAAGGGGAGCCAGGAAGGATTCTTTTGATAGATTATTCTGACGGAAAATCACGCACTAACACAGCAATATTACATCTGGAAACTGTTTATTGAAATACAAGTGAAAAAAAAAACAAACAGCAAAAAAAATCAACTAAGTGTACTTATTAAAAAAAGCAGGGGGGGACAGGAAAAAGGAGCAGAGAGAGAGAAAAGAGAGAGAGGGGGAAAGAAACAGAAGACAGGGGACAGCGTTACCACAGAACCCCGGCTATGTGTCAGCATCGGTTTGGTTGACGGAGCGTGCATCTTGCAAACCACGGTGCGTTTGCGTAGCTTCCGTGGCAGGCTGCGTGTCCCTTCTGTTGGTGGAGACAGGCTGCTGCAGGTACAGCCGCGCTCCTGGAGCAGCTGAGGTCTCTCAAATTCAGCGCGAGGTGGCTGCGAACAGTAGTGGCTGCAGATTGGGTGCGGGCGGCAGTTGGAAACTGGGTGTGGGCGGAGGCTGCAAGCACAGGATCCTCATGTTGACAAGCTAGTTCCCAGAACGGACACACCAGGGCAAAGCAGGCACAGTCAGGGAAACAGGACCACAGGGAAGAGAGTGCGAAGGCAAGACCGGAAGGGGCCAAGTGGACCCTCCAAGCTACCCAAAGCAAAAAGATAAGACAGAGCTTGTGTTGTTGCTGCTAGCTGCTTTTTGTGCCTCCAAACTCCTCCCCCAGCTAAGCTTCATGGCCCCTTTTTGGCGGGTATTTTTCAACGGCATGTTTCTCAAGCATCTGGGTAGTTGCCTTCACCTGCAAACATATGTGTGGACAGCAGGTGGGAGGGAGAGCTGCTGAAAATTTAAGCATGGAAGATTTCTCTGCCATGATTCCCTGCTGGGTGGAGAATTTCTGGGAGAGGGCAACACACTTTTATTAATACGAATTTTCCTAACCTCCTTGGTGATATATCTGGAGGCATATAGACTGGTTCGTGTCAAACACTAACCCTAAACCTAAACTAAACGCTAAACCAAACATTAATCCAAATCTAACACTAACCCTAACCCTATCCCTAATGCTAATCATTGCCTAAACCTAACCCTAACCCTAACCCTAACGCTAACCCTAGGTGGAGCCTAAGAAACAGCGCTGGGCTGACGCAGCTACCAGTCAGGAACACAAGAAGGCCGCAAGGTTGGGGAAGTCGTGCACTCTGCTTGGGTTGCATTTTGCATTGTCAGGGTCCCTAGACCTCTGGGTTTGTGGTTTTCTGAATGCTCCCCATAGGCGCAAGCCTAACCATAACCCTAACCCCAGGCACAGCCGGAAATCTGGGATTGAGCTGTGGAGAGTTCAAAGCAGAAAGCAAAGAGTGGCGCAAGGTTTGGGCAGCATCGCACTCCCCTTGACATACCTTTCGCCTTGTTAGTTTCCCTGGAGCTCTGGGCTCTGTAGTTTTCCAACCCTAAGCCTAGGCATAACCCTAACCATAACCCTAATCATAGATGGAACTCAATACATGGAATTGGGCTGAGGTGAGTGCAAAGCAGAAAGAAGAGGAGGGCGCAAGGCTGCTGCATTGTGTGGCTCCCCTTGGAATGCCTTTCACAACACTGGAACTCTGGGCTTCGTGGTTTTCTGAACCCTAACCCTAGGTGTAACCCTAACCACAACCCTAACGCTAGATGGAGCTAGATACAAGGAACTGCGCTGAAGCGAGTGCCAAGCAAAAAAAAAATAAAGAAGGAACTATGATTGGGTCTCTAACATGCTCTCTTTGGCATGATATTCCCATGGTCAGTGTTCCTAAAGATCTGGGCTTTGTGGTTTTCTAAACCCTAAACCTAGGCGTAACCCTAACCCTAACCAGAGGTGGAGACGGAAATCCGGCATTGGGTGAGGCAATTGCGAAGAAGGAAGAAGAGAGGAAGGTTGGGGCAGTGTCGCGCTCCCCTTGGCATGCGTTTTGCATTGTCAGTGTCTCTGAAGCTCTGGGCTTTGTGGTTTTCTTGACCCTAACCCTAGGCGTAACACAAAACCCAACCATAGGTGGAGCCGAAAATCCAGCATTGGCTGACGTGATTGCCAAGAAGAAAGAAGAGAGCAAGGCTGGGGGAGTGTCGTGCTCCCCTTGGCATACCTATCGCATCGTAAGTGTCCCTGGAGGACTGTGCTTTGTGGTATTGTGAACCCTAACCCGAGGTGTAACCCTAAACATAACACTAGGTGGAGCTGGAAATCCGGCATTGGCTGAGGTGATTGCCAAGAAGTAAGAAAAGATCAATTTTGGGACAGTGTCGCGCTCCCCTTGGCATGCGTTTCGCATTGCCAGTGTTCCTGACCCTCTGGGGTTCTGGTTCACTGAAGGCTAACCTTTGGCGTAACCATAACCCCAACCAAAACCATAACCCAGGGGGCAGCCTAAGACACAGCATCAGGCTTAGGCGACGTGGAATCTGGAAGACATGAAACCATATTTTGCTAGTGTCGCGCTCCACTAGGCATGCCTTTCGCATTGTCAGCGTCCCTGGAGCTCTGGGTTTTGTGGTTTTCCGAACCCTAACCCTAGGCGTAACCCTAACCCTAANCCAGCTAAGCTTCATGGCCCCTTTTTGGCGGGTATTTTTCAACGGCATGTTTCTCAAGCATCTGGGTAGTTGCCTTCACCTGCAAACATATGTGTGGACAGCAGGTGGGAGGGAGAGCTGCTGAAAATTTAAGCATGGAAGATTTCTCTAGTGCGAAGGCAAGACCGGAAGGGGCCAAGTGGACCCTCCAAGCTACCCAAAGCAAAAAGATAAGACAGAGCTTGTGTTGTTGCTGCTAGCTGCTTTTTGTGCCTCCAAACTCCTCCCCCAGCTAAGCTTCATGGCCCCTTTTTGGCGGGTATTTTTCAACGGCATGTTTCTCAAGCATCTGGGTAGTTGCCTTCACCTGCAAACATATGTGTGGACAGCAGGTGGGAGGGAGAGCTGCTGAAAATTTAAGCATGGAAGATTTCTCTGCCATGATTCCCTGCTGGGTGGAGAATTTCTGGGAGAGGGCAACACACTTTTATTAATACGAATTTTCCTAACCTCCTTGGTGATATATCTGGAGGCATATAGACTGGTTCGTGTCAAACACTAACCCTAAACCTAAACTAAACGCTAAACCAAACATTAATCCAAATCTAACACTAACCCTAACCCTATCCCTAATGCTAATCATTGCCTAAACCTAACCCTAACCCTAACCCTAACGCTAACCCTAGGTGGAGCCTAAGAAACAGCGCTGGGCTGACGCAGCTACCAGTCAGGAACACAAGAAGGCCGCAAGGTTGGGGAAGTCGTGCACTCTGCTTGGGTTGCATTTTGCATTGTCAGGGTCCCTAGACCTCTGGGTTTGTGGTTTTCTGAATGCTCCCCATAGGCGCAAGCCTAACCATAACCCTAACCCCAGGCACAGCCGGAAATCTGGGATTGAGCTGTGGAGAGTTCAAAGCAGAAAGCAAAGAGTGGCGCAAGGTTTGGGCAGCATCGCACTCCCCTTGACATACCTTTCGCCTTGTTAGTTTCCCTGGAGCTCTGGGCTCTGTAGTTTTCCAACCCTAAGCCTAGGCATAACCCTAACCATAACCCTAATCATAGATGGAACTCAATACATGGAATTGGGCTGAGGTGAGTGCAAAGCAGAAAGAAGAGGAGGGCGCAAGGCTGCTGCATTGTGTGGCTCCCCTTGGAATGCCTTTCACAACACTGGAACTCTGGGCTTCGTGGTTTTCTGAACCCTAACCCTAGGTGTAACCCTAACCACAACCCTAACGCTAGATGGAGCTAGATACAAGGAACTGCGCTGAAGCGAGTGCCAAGCAAAAAAAAAATAAAGAAGGAACTATGATTGGGTCTCTAACATGCTCTCTTTGGCATGATATTCCCATGGTCAGTGTTCCTAAAGATCTGGGCTTTGTGGTTTTCTAAACCCTAAACCTAGGCGTAACCCTAACCCTAACCAGAGGTGGAGACGGAAATCCGGCATTGGGTGAGGCAATTGCGAAGAAGGAAGAAGAGAGGAAGGTTGGGGCAGTGTCGCGCTCCCCTTGGCATGCGTTTTGCATTGTCAGTGTCTCTGAAGCTCTGGGCTTTGTGGTTTTCTTGACCCTAACCCTAGGCGTAACACAAAACCCAACCATAGGTGGAGCCGAAAATCCAGCATTGGCTGACGTGATTGCCAAGAAGAAAGAAGAGAGCAAGGCTGGGGGAGTGTCGTGCTCCCCTTGGCATACCTATCGCATCGTAAGTGTCCCTGGAGGACTGTGCTTTGTGGTATTGTGAACCCTAACCCGAGGTGTAACCCTAAACATAACACTAGGTGGAGCTGGAAATCCGGCATTGGCTGAGGTGATTGCCAAGAAGTAAGAAAAGATCAATTTTGGGACAGTGTCGCGCTCCCCTTGGCATGCGTTTCGCATTGCCAGTGTTCCTGACCCTCTGGGGTTCTGGTTCACTGAAGGCTAACCTTTGGCGTAACCATAACCCCAACCAAAACCATAACCCAGGGGGCAGCCTAAGACACAGCATCAGGCTTAGGCGACGTGGAATCTGGAAGACATGAAACCATATTTTGCTAGTGTCGCGCTCCACTAGGCATGCCTTTCGCATTGTCAGCGTCCCTGGAGCTCTGGGTTTTGTGGTTTTCCGAACCCTAACCCTAGGCGTAACCCTAACCCTAACCCTAGTTGGAGCCGGAAAGGCGGCATTGGCTGAGGCGATGGTCGAGAGGAAAGAAGGGAAGACGGTTGGGGCGGTGTCGTGCTCCCCTTGGCATGCCTTTCGCATTGTAAGTGTCCCTGGAGCTCTGGGCTTTGTGGTTTACTGAATCCTATCCCCAGGCGTAACCCTTACCCTGACCCTAACCCTAGCCGTAGGCGCAGCCTGTGGAACAGCATGGGGCTTAGGCGAGATGCAATATGGAAGACATGAAGGCCTCAAGTCTGGGGTAGTGTCACGCTATCTTTGGCATGCCTTTCACATTGTCAGCGTCCCTGGAGCTCTGGGCTTTGTGGTTTTCCGAACCCTAACCCTAGGCGTAACCCTAACCCTAACCCCAGTTTGAGCCGGAAAGGCGGCATTGGCTGAGGCGATTGCCCAGAAGACAGAAGGGAAGACGGTTGGGGCAGTGTCGTGCTCCCCTTGGCATGCCTTTCGCATGTTTAGTGTCTCTGGAGCTCTGGGCTTTGTGTTGTTCTGAACGCTAACCCTAGGTGTAACTCTAACCNTATCCCCAGGCGTAACCCTTACCCTGACCCTAACCCTAGCCGTAGGCGCAGCCTGTGGAACAGCATGGGGCTTAGGCGAGATGCAATATGGAAGACATGAAGGCCTCAAGTCTGGGGTAGTGTCACGCTATCTTTGGCATGCCTTTCGCATTGTCAGCGTCCCTGGAGCTCTGGGCTTTGTGGTTTTCCGAACCCTAACCCTAGGCGTAACCCTAACCCTAACCCCAGTTTGAGCCGGAAAGGCGGCATTGGCTGAGGCGATTGCCCAGAAGACAGAAGGGAAGACGGTTGGGGCAGTGTCGTGCTCCCCTTGGCATGCCTTTCGCATGTTTAGTGTCTCTGGAGCTCTGGGCTTTGTGTTGTTCTGAACGCTAACCCTAGGTGTAACTCTAACCCTAACCATAACCCTGACCCTAACCCGTATCTATCTGTAACCGTTATCCTAATCTAACTGTAACCCTTTCCCTGACCCTTGTCTTTCCCTTGCCCTAATTGTAATTTAACCCTAACCTTAACCTTTACCCTATCTCTAACCCTAACCGTAACCCTTTATGTCTCGGCACTCCAACCCTTTTTTAGGTGTGTCCCACAGTGACTGAATCACATTTCCCTTTGCATGGCTCATTTAGAACATGCTCACATGCAGCTCATCAGCAGGCGTGACTGTGAAACCTGTGCATTTACAACTTAATCTGCTGGCATCAATAGTGGGCTGTAAAGATGTTTTCAATTCAGAACTCACCACAGTATGTTCTTCAATAAGCTTATGTGATCTAGTTTAATTCCCAAAGTAACCGAAATATCCAAGGAAAATACAGAATCACAACTAAACTCGTTTTGCTTCAGTTTTCAGGTCATATTTCAGTATTTACATATTTCATCTCTTCCCTAACCCCTTCATCTTGCTGCTGAATGCCAAAAGCACCTCAGACTCCTCTCTTGTGGCAGGAGCTTTGGGCTGAGAAGCCCAGCCCGCTCTAGGGGGGATTGATAAATGTGTGACCACAAGAAAGGACATGGCTGAAGTCTCTGTTTTGTTTATGCATTAGCGTTTCAAAGTGAAACTTAGCTAGCTGCTCTCCTCAGCTGTCTGCCTTCCTGTGCATGTGTATGAATTCCATGTTCACCTGGCAGCATAGAAAATGGGAATGGGCTGTGTGCAGACACAGCTTCATACGCTGTGTCATGGTGAGTTTCTTCCTGGCACTGCACCCTTGTCTTGGGGTGACTTTATGATGCGTATCCCCTATCACCTGCTCTATGCCCAGGCATGAATCCTGTGCCTCTCTCTGCCATTAAAGCTATCTAAGGGAGAGGGGGAAGAGCCGGTGGAATTCCTTTGGCACTGTGTTCAAGACACAGATACGCTCCCTGGCTTCTCCTGCCTGGTTGCTCCGCTTCTGCAGCAGGGAAGAGAATTACATTCTTTTTGCTTTCTAGCTAGCTTTTTGTTCTTTAGCTAAAGCAAGGAGTTTTCCTGCAACTTCAGTTTCTTCTTCTTCTCTTCTGGATTGCTCAACAACACCAAAACATTGGCCTGGAGACCCTACACCTCATCCTGGAGGGGCGCAAGCCAACCCAGCTCCAAAGAGGAGAAAGCCACACCTGCAAAAGACTCTGAAGTCTTCCCAGGTTCTCTCCACAACTAGAGGTTTTATTATTTTGCATTATCCTTTTCCCGTGTCTGCGTGCATTGTGTTTGTTAAATAAATAGTTTTTTCCCTTTTTCACTTTCCTCTGATGAATTTCTCCCCGAACCTGGTGGGGGAGGGCAGCTGAAACCTGCCTTCTATCAGAGCTATTTTCCTGCAATTTGTCTCAAATGGGGACAACCCAATAAGTTTAAAGTAGAGGGAATTGTAGCCATGTGATCCTAGGAGGATTTGGACGTTCATCCATCCACGTTCATTTGGGTTTACTTGGTTTCAAGCCTTTAAACCTGAAAGCAGATTCTCTTCCAGTTACCCTACCAAACTCTATTACCACTCTTTTTTCTTGTCTTCTTTTCAAGCCTTTCCTCAGTGGGGAGTTGGTTTCGAGCCTCCATGTGGCAAGACACATCTGCTAAGGGACAGAGAAATATATAACTTGTTCTTTATTGGATCTCATTGTTTTCATCAACAGGGCAGCCCATAGCAGCTGCAATGGGAAAACAAGATTTGTGTTCCTTTTTACCATCATGGGATGTGAGGGCTTTTGAGGCTGCTCATTGAGGCTCTCCACAACCAGAAGGGGCAGCGATCCCCTGTAGCAATAACCTACTCCAAAACTGGGGGAACATCCCATAAAGACCTGGAAGGAAGGCGTCAGATCTCTGCTCAACCTGTCAGTATTTTGATGGGAAGTTGTGCTTTGCTGAGGAACATGTCCCTGAAGTGTACACCTAAATGTGTGTCTGATCAATATCCCCTGTTAATATTCAGAAAATCGGTTGAACTTCCTTCCAGGCCCACGAAAGAGAGAAGGCATCCCTCCCTGTATAGACAGCACTTGCTTGTGGCCTTCTGCTAATGGTGCCTGCTCTGTACAAAAAGGTGCAGAGCAAATCTCTTTTTCCTGGCTTATACTGGCATAGTTGGACTGCACCTTTCCCAAATGGCTGCCTGCATATTTTCCTTTACTCTCAGCTGGTCTCTGCTTGGAGAGCAGGTGTCTTCATGTAGGAAGTGTAAAACACTGAGGAAAGGAATGGAAAACCTGGTGAAGAAAAGCCTTTTGAGAGACAGGGGTTTGTACTTTTTGGCCCATCATTTTTTAAAATATCCAGTTCATTTTAAAGGTGACATTTTAAGTTTAGCCACATACTCAGACTAAACTTTGGCCTTTATAATGTACGTCCAAGTAAATTGTTTATGCTTACCTTTTAACGTCTCTCAGAAGTGATTACATACAGATGAGGCAAAGTTTGGATGAAAAGCTAGGGCTGTTCAGTGCATGGCAGAGAAAAAGGAATAAAAAATCAGGAAGTAAAAACCTTTTAGTCTCCTTTAAAATGCTGCTTTTATTTTCCATTGTGTTGGCAGAAAGCAGGGATTTGAAGCTGTGAATTGCCTGGAGGCTGTGCTGTCTTCCTCTACTTAGCAGCAGTTAGAACTGCTCTTTTTTTGCATGCGTTGGGTGAGAGAGACAAGGACTCAGAATGGTTGAGAAAAGGGAATAAACTAAGCTTGCATTTAACAATAATATGACACGTCTATTGTACCTGTGCAAAATGGGATCTAAGCCAATAACTATAGCTTCCTGAAGCTGCACGCAGGAACACAGGGGGATATCCTGAGACTTAATTAATTAATGTTTGTAACATGATGTGAGATCCAGTGATGAAAAGTCATGTATAACCGCAAAGTCTTAATTTTATGGAGCACAACTGACATTCAGTGGCATTTTCAAGGAAACCAATGTGGGAGTTCACCTGCAATCTGTGTTAAGATTCAGATTGTCCTTGTACAAATCCCCTTGAAGATTTTCTTCAGACTCTTTTCTTCTCTTTACCTTTCTCTTTCCCTGTTAAGGCTGTTGAACTGTGCAAATGCGAAAATGGAAAATAATTGCTTTTGTAGGGGAAAACCAAGGAGTCTTTCCTCTCTGCTTTCTAGTCACCAAAACTACAGCCAAACTCTCTTTTTCAAATTTTACAGAAAATAGAAATTTTGAGATACTGCACCCAGGTCATTTTAAGGTCAGATGGAAACGGTTTTACAGTGTTCAGAGATACTTTTCCTCACATTATCATACATTATGTTATTTGGAAGGAGATGAAGAAGGCATCTCATACACTTATTTGAAGTCACAAATGTAATAGGTGCAATGTGAATTCTTGGAAAACAAAACTTCAAATTAAACCAAAAGCCAAAACATTTGATCACGACAAAAGCACATTCTTTCTGCAACAAAGTAAAACTGAGTGCCATAAATACCTTGAGTTGAGAAGTTCATGGACATAAATTACCCATTTTTATGGATAAAAAAACCATTTTTGGTTTCATTACATTGGTTTATAAAGCTTCTGCCACTCTGGATATTATTAAGGAAAAATTAAAAAAAAATAAATTTTGAGACTAAGAAGACTGATGTGGCAGTCCAGATTTTGTTTGTTCTGATTCTGGCCATCAGCCAAAATATCAAATGGAAAATACGGTTTATGACATTAGGAAAAAATATAACATTAACCCCCTAATGCTATATATTAAGGATGTACCCCCTACCATTTGCAGGTTTGAGCCCTTAGGCTCTAGCTGCTGTTTGACAGCAGCAGTGGTTTTTCTTTCTCTTGCCATGTCTACAGACACTATGGAATAAATCCATGAGAGGAACCCCACTCCTAAATGTTAGCAAATAGTGGATGGAAAGCCATTGCTCATCAGGAGCACTACATGTGGTACTTATGTTAAGCGTAATCTTGGAGTTCAGCTGGATGAGTGCACCAGTTGTAATGAAGAGGCACAAACTCCAACCAGACTTTGTGTGCTTGACTTTCCTAGCTTTTCACCTTCCCTGAAGACGTGTTTCTATTCCAGATGATAAAGCTTCACCTCAAAGATGCTCCATTCCTATTCCCCTTGTGACTGAGGCAGGCCTAACAAATTGCAAGTTCTGCACTACCTTGATGAGTTTATGCACATTCCATGTAGGTGGTATGTGAGTTTGGAATGGTACACAAATCTCCCAAGGTCTATTCTGTAGGGTTTGACGTTGCTTTGATATCGTGCTGCATTTTATTTACCATGAAGTCTTTGCTGATGTAGCTGCTCTCACGTCTCTCACTCCCACTAGCTTTCCACAAAGCACGCCCCACTCAGCTGAAGACCAGGACATAGAAAATACGCACATTTTTCCAAGAGTGACACATAATTGTTGTTTTGTTGTGATTTAAATATTTTCTGTTATGCTCTATTGTGTCTCAAATAGTACTAATTTTTTTTCCTTCAGATGTAGCCTGCCTTATTTTGAAGAGAAACTTAGTCTAGCTGTTCATATTCAACATGATCACTGAAAGCAAAAAGTACCATTTGGGACAAGTAGTACCCAGCTTTGAACTGAGTAAACCCAAAGTTTATGGGAAACTGTCCCATCACCTATCTAGTTTATAAAAAGAACTGCTTCTTTCCTTCTACCTCACTTTTTCACCGTGAAGATCAATAAACATGGTTTAAAGTGGAAAAATTTGGGGGGGAAAATTAAGGCGAAAAACTATGGTTTATTATACAGCAGGTCTTGTGAGTGTTGTTAGAGATAAAATATTAATGTTAGAAAAACATGTTGACATCGTCCTCTAGATGGTGCCTATAGTGGAATGTCATGTCATTGATATTTTGGTTTATTTGATTTATTTAGTCATGCAGAAAAAGGAATCTTTTTTTGGGTTTCAATATTTCTTAGTAGAAATTAGACAAATACAGATGGAAATACATTTTTGAGAAGGTGCCATTCAGTGATGTTTGATGAATTTTAAAGAAATAATTATGAAAGAAAAGAGAAGAGAAAAGCAAAAAGGAGAAGAGAAGAGAAGAGAAGAGAAGAGAAGAGATCTCACTGAAATAGCAGTGTTGACTTTGCCCAAAGAGGTTTCTTTAAGATTTTACCATCCAAAGTGCAACATCATTGGTGTTTTAAAAATGTACTGCTACACAAAGGCCAACTTGATTTTATTTCATTTCATTTTAATGTGCGATGCATCCTAGTTTTCTTTGTGTTGCTTTGCTTTCAAGTCAAAGCTGGGGATTGAGATGCCTGGTGAGACTGCAGCAGGTCCCAGGTGTGCCAGGAAAGAAAACTGTCTGCTGTGAAAATAGGCAGCAACTCCATGAGACAGATTCAGCTACATGCAATTCACAGTTCCTTACATGCCCTGCCAGGAAGGAGGAAAATGAATTGCAATGTAGTATTTTTACATCAGGTATTAATTGTTATTATTTGCAGAATATTTTGCGTTTAGATTACTGCTGTTTTAAAGGTTTCTTCCTAGTACAGTCCACAAGCCCATGTAGGACAGTTGGCATAGGAAGTGATTCAGTTATGTGGCAAGTGAAACAGGCTGTGCAGATTCGGGTTTTTATTAAAAATGCTGCTAGAATGATGCTGTGAGGAAAGGATGAGAACATAAGGTCACAGAGGAGAGAAAAGTTGTGTTCTCTGGTGTTGATGGCAAGACTACCGTTTGTCTTAAAAATAAATTACAGGAACATTCTTAAAGTTAAAAAAAAAGAAAGCATTCCTTTTGCCAGGACTCTCAAAGAAAGAATACTTTATGATCATGCAATCAACATTTATGTTTTAATAAGAAACTATTTTATGTGCTTTACTTTGTGGGCTGCATTTATTCTAATACAGTTTTAAACTAAAATTTTCTCAATTTATTTATAGAAAAGAAGGCTCAAATATAATGAAGTTTTTGAATGTCATTTCCTTGCCGCTGTAGAAGAAAGTGTGTCGATCCATCTCAGGGTTGTGAAAGGAAGTGTCCTTTCATCTCAACAAAAGACAACTTGGATGAACGTTCCCTGGGAAAAAATGTTTAAAAATTATTTCAGGCTTAATAAGGGACTATCTGGATTTGCAAACTTAAAAAATTTATTTAAATATTTGTCTGGTTTTACTTTATAATTTCTTCGGGTTTTTATTTGCCATAAAAGTTATTACCTGTGTGGTACATTTTGCTGCTATTGAAATCCTATTGGGTCATATCACATAATCAAATCATTATTTGAAATTAAAAACAGGTGTTGAAAGGCAATTTTAGAATTCTAGCGTGAAATGCAAAGTTCTTAAAATGCAAAATTCGAAGAGAGAAATTTATAAAAAAATTTAATGAAAAATCTAAATTTTTTTAATACAAATTTGGAGGAAGATAAATAGTAAAACATCCATTTCTTGTAAAAAATGGAAATTCTGATTACCTGTTGGCAAGATAATTTCTGGTTGAACAAATAATGTATTGGTTTCTGTTTGACTAACCTTTGAGATTTTTCAGTACTACCATGGGAATAATTTATATTCCAGTCCGCACTGCTACAGGGATAGACTCATAGATTACCTGTGTATCCATAAGTTATATCCTTGTGAATCTGAGCATAAGGCTTTAGGAAGAGAGCAGATTTTTTAAATGGAAAAGACACCATATGCATGATATAAGCCCGAGAGGGAAGGCAGCCCAAAGGACAAGTTAGTGTTTGCATGTGAATAGGAGCTCAGTGCAACATTCAGAGTGAAGGCAGGGGCTAAGAATAGTCTGGGAAATAAGAGTGAACATCAGAGTCAAGGTAGAAGTGCTCCCAGTGCTTTGCAGAAAATAGCAGAGTCTGGATTAGACAGGGAACTGGATAAGAGGATAACGACAAAGGTGAGGGTAAACTGAGTATCTTTATAAGCCCCCAAGCACTCCCCCTCGTTTCTGTCATGTGTGGAGGAGTCTGTTTGACTTCTTTGATGGATAATTTGAAAATTTTCATCACAGGATGGTGCGATTGATGTTCTGGCTGCCAGGAGACCATAGCTTTCTCCTCCGTTTTCCAGGGAGAGTTCCCCATCTCTACTTCTAGACAAGGGGATGTTCCATTGAACTGCCTTCCCATCATTTATGTCCATGGGTAATGAAAGAGCTGGCTTGGATCCCTGTACCCCAATTAACAGCATGGTAGTGTCTGATGCCACTTCAGTTAGAGGCTTGCAGAAAGAATAAGCTAGCTTTTTATTCAGCTATAAAAGATACCTGCCAAGGAGAGATTATGGTACAAAGAGAAGATAGGGAGAGAGAAGAAACCAGAGCCTAACCTTAACATGAGTGGTGATGACTTGCTGAGCTTTGATGATTACCTCTGAAGAAGGGACAGATACTCAAGCTGCCTATTGGGCAGGTCTTCAGTGGTTCAGAGATCTTCTGATGTGTCTGTCATGGCTCGAACTCCTACCCTGAGACCTAGGCAACTGGGTAAGCTGTCCTGCCTTTAAAGAAGAGGAAAAGCCCAGAGTGACACCCCTGGAAAGTGATGCTTCATCAGATCAATAGATTCAAAGATGACTAGGTTGTGTAGTTGTATGCAGTTTAAACATTTGTGCAGGGAGTCCACCCGTGCCGAGTATTATTGACAGCTGCAGATCAATGCTAATTTTTGATCATTTTCAACCTACAAAGACCTCTTGACCCTGTTGCCACCTTAGGGGCACTTCAAGTAGTCAAAAGCAATCACAGTAGGCAGTGTAAAATTATCAGACCCTTGAAGGCTGCACAGCCTTGCCCGTGCCTGGGAGGAGGACCAAGAGGAAGCGAGGAAGGCAGGCACCTTGCATTACAGATGCCACTGCCTTTGAACGGCATGAAAGACTATGCTAATTTGTTTCGAGACTTTAAGTGACTTCTGTGTTCATGAATTAAAAAATAAACAAACAAAAAAGGCAATCTGAAGCAAATCTTGGCAGATACATTATTCATGATTCATGTTCTCTCGTTTTATGTTTTGAAAAATGTGTTAAAACAAGGTTTTATTTTAAATAACTTTTATCCTAATTTACAGTTAGAAGAGTGGAATTAGTGGAGGAGTGTATTTGCTGCTGTTAACAGCTTGTGCTGCCACTGGCAGCATGTGAAGCATTTTACACAGCAAAACCAAAGGCCCTGCCTGAAGTAGTGGTGGTGCGGCCAGAGCTGCACCAGGAGAGGAGACCAGGCTACCAGAGACAAGGACTATGTCAAAGGCTGGGGCTTGTCACAACCTCTCTCCTCCCTCAGGTGTCCATTTCTGTAGTGTTTACATGGAAAGAATGAAAGGGCCATAGAGGAGGAATGTGAGACTGCACACACTTAAATGTTCACTGGATTATTCTTAATTTAATGACTGATGGAGTGAGAATGCTTCACAGTTGGAGGCAGAGGAAGGAGGGCATGGGCTTGTAGTCCATTGGATTTCATGGTCAGCCAGTCTACGAACATCTTAATGTTCACATTAAAATTTTATTTTGTTGGTTTTCTTTTAATGGTGAATGAAATCTGGACTGTTACCATGTGTAAACATGGGATATATGAGTTTACGCCTTTGCAGAAGACTAAGAGAATATTCCAGACAATGATTTTGTTCCTGCACCTGTTTAAAGCTGTGTCGTTGTCCACTGAAGCCAAAGTTACAGTGCTATCAGTGCAAGGTGTATTTTGCAATTTATATTTGACCATTCCAGCAGGACAGTATTTCTAGGCTGAAAATGTCATGGGAGGACATAAAGTGATTCTTAAAATGAATCACTGAGTCTGCCATCCATCCTCTTTTCAACATCAGCCTTTGAGCTGAGCAAATTCACAACTGGCAATGGCAGCAGTGCAGGGGGAGAAAGCGTAGCTCTGTATTCTGGGAGTACATCCCCTGAGCTTACTTCAAAACCAAACAAAACAAAAATACATGTAAACCGTTTGCTCTTCAAGAAGTATCTGTAGGAGGCAGGGATAAAAGTCATCCCTGGAAGGAATGGTTTAGCAGTCTCCAGAGAACATGATGAACTGCAGGCAAGGAAATCCCTCCATCCTTGTTTCATTTCAAAGTGTAGTGAGAGTTGTAAATAATTAAATCTTGGGGTTTAGTGGGAAAATGGTAGAGGGTGATGAAAAATATGCCAGTTTTCTGTTTAAAAATAGAAATCTAGTGTTTTGTAGTATTGCTGTCACAAGAACCCACCCGATTATGCAGCTCATTAAAAAGCAGTGCCATTGCTTTTTGTCTGATGTTTTTAATAATGTGTTTGTACCTTCAGAGAGCCTCTGTGTAGCAGTTCAGGGGCAGTAATTTAATGCTGTGTGCTCCCTTCCTCCCATCCCCACCCCCGAACCAAGGAATGTAAATTTTAGGCTTTTAAAAGTTCTGTTTTGAAAACCTAATAGATAACTGTCCTCGTAAAAACTATTAATACAGACTACATCCAATTGTAAAGCTAATTTTAATCATGTTTTGTGCCAACATAATTTCTGATGCCAGATTTTTATGCTAAGCATGAGCCTCGATTTAAACGTGGTTCTTTAACCTGCAGTTCATAATTTCACAGTCAGCTGTATAGGTTTTTTGGCTATGGCAGTTTAAATGCTTCCACTTTCAAGGATCTAAGCCATAAATGTTTATTAAAAGAATCTATAATGAAATCAGGTTTGTTATTTTTTTAATGGCTGCCTTGAGTATGTTGGATGACTGAACGCACGTTGTTAATCATTAAGTACTCATGTTACAAAAAGTGTTTGATAGTATTGCCATCTAGGGGCTGAACGAAATTCTCCATACTGAAATAAACTGTAATTGAACAGGTGCTGCTATTGACAATATACATATGTTTTTGCTTTATAGCCCACATGCTTTCCATGTTTCTTATGACAAAAGATATCTCTAAATATCCCACGGCAGCCAGAGCTTTTTTATATATAATCTGTTCGAGGTGATTGCTATTTGCATTTCAGCTTATGCTTTTTTGGCAGTGATGACTGGGAATTCCTAACAAAGAATTATACTTTTTTGCATTATTAATCTTGCTAGTGTTTGCCCTGTTTAACAGAAAAAAGGAATCATTTATCAGAAAAGCATGTTTATAATCTGTACTTGTGGCATCTTCAGATTTAATATTCATAATGGTCATTCAAATGCTGTGCTATATTTATCTAAAAGACTAACTCATTGTTTTGAGGAAATAACTATTTAAATATGTATGATCTAACTTTTAATATTTAAAAAAAGAAATTAATATTTCTTTAAAATTTGTTTCTGAGTCTGATAGCTTAACAAATGTTTAAATATTAAACAATTGGAAATGTTAGCATTTAACAACTTAATACGACTTACTGACACAGGGAAATTGACTTCAGCTCATTCCATCACATGAACACAACTGAATTCTTGCACTCCCTTTCTTGTGGTCTATATAATTTATGCCAAAGTACAGCTAAAAATGAGATTAAATATATCAGTGATCAGCTGAACTCCCTTTTACTTTGCTCCTCTGATCAGACACATCTGCACAGTCTCCTACTAGAACATGTTACTCCTGTTCTTTTGTTGGTCACTGTGCCTTTTTTGACTGTTCAAAATAATTCCACCTTCCTGCCTAGATCAGATTTTGTGCTGAGGCTCTCCTTGCCCGAGCAGTGTCAGGTCTGTGTCAGATGCTGTTTGGGGTGAGCTGGGACTCCACTGGCCCCTCCTGGCCATGGCTGATGTCCATCAGCCTGCATCCCCACCATACCCCTCTGCTGGGCTGTGCTCTGATGTGGGAGCAGGTCAGCCCCAGTCCTTGCAGCCCTGGCTGAGCCTGGTGGGATTCACAAACTGTTTATCCAGATTACAATGCCCTAAGTAGCTCGAACAGGAAGGACAGCATGCCTCTGAAATGTCACATGTACACACAAGATGTATAAGATTTCAGTAGAGCCAGGAATCACTCATGTACCACAGATTTTTACATGCTTGAGTCCAATTCCAGGCGGTCTCATTCTCACTGAGCAAGCTCAGACACATGCTGAATGAGCTGTGAGTTGTGTCCTAGCTGAGATTCAATCTGTGGAGGACTCCCAAGGAACTAGCTCCAAAGGCTCCGCCATAATGATAGATAGTATTTTTAAGTCCTGAGTTCTTTTTGAGATTCAGTCATAAAAAACGACCAAAAAAACATCCTGGTAACCAGATGGGGTATTCTGCAAAGCAGTCAGAAGTGACCCAGAGCTGAGGCCTCATTTTCCAAGTGACATAAACCACAGATGCTGATTACTTTTTTAACTAACTCAAACATCTGTATTCTTGCTTCAGGGAACAAAGCATCAGGCTCATTTATTTGGATTGAAACCTTTCACAACATATCATATTCATGTCGTAGCTGTAAACAACGCTGGGCAGGTTTCAAGCCCGTGGACATCTGTGCGCACTTTGGAAGCTTCACCCAGTGGCCTGAGCAACTTCACTGTGGAAAAGAAAGAAAATGGCAGGGCTCTGCTGCTAAAATGGTCAGAGCCTTCCCAACCCAATGGTGTGATTAAGGTAATATTCATCTTGACAGTTCACTTGATTAAAAAGGAGAAGGGAAATGCTGGATATCAAATTAAAACTTTTTTTGCTGAAAAAGACTCAACTGTATGCATTATAGTTTAAAATAAGGTGTAAATCCTATGTAAGCACAAGACACTCTGTGAGTTCTCTATGCTTGTCACTATATTAAAATGAATATTAACATCCTTGTGCTACTCTGTGACTGTAAATTTCCATTTACACTGAACCAAATTGTTCATTTAATGCATAGAAAGCTGCACATGAAAGCTCATAATCTTACTTGTTGTACATTGAACATCACCAAAATGTGTTTCTAGAAAACCTGGGTTTGACAGAATGTTGTTCTGAAATTTGAGACTTCTTTTGGCTCAGTGGTTTCAACTGAGTGTAAACCTTTACCTGCAAGGTTTGCAACTATGGGGATTTATTTGGAGGTTTTTTTCCTTACGTGATTTTCTTTAGAGCTAGTCCGTGAGAAGCTTTCTGCTGGCCTGTGAGAGCCTCGCAATGAAACTTGATAACAATCAAATATAATGAAAACTGTCACTAAGTGATTTATTACTGCATTCAAAATGAAAAAATCATGAAAATTGGATCAAAACATTCCTTTTGTATCAATGATCTGATTGTTACTAGCAAGGAAGTAAGTTTCTGAATCATTGGCTAATAGTCCTTACCCTATTGCAAAGATTAAGGGTCTCATCTACTGGTTATTGACAAAAATTGTTTTGTTTTGTTTTCCTTTTATCCTGGCTTCTGTCATTCCTTCCCTGCCCGCCTTTCTTTCTTTTTCTTTCTTAATTCACCAGACCTACAATGTTTTCAGCGATGACCACCTGGAGTACAGTGGCTTATCTCGCCAGTTCCTCTTCCGGCGCCTCGAGCCGTACACCCTGTACACCCTCGTGCTGGAGGCGTGCAATACAGCAGGCTGCACTCGCTCTCCACCCCAGTCAGTCTGGACAGATGAAGCTCCCCCAGTGTCCCAAATGGCACCTGTAATCCAGGCAGTGAATGCCACCAACATTGAACTGAGCTGGTTGCAGCCAATTAATCCGAATGGAAAAATAATTCGCTATGAAGTTATTCACAAACGCACAGAAGAGAATGTTGCGGGGCATGGAGCAACAACAGAAGATGAGAAAATTGTTTTCACAGAATATAACACTGAAAGTAATACATTCACATATAATGATAAAGGTTTGCAGCCATGGACAAGGTATGAATATAAAATACGCACCTGGAATGCAGCAGGCTACGCTGACAGCTCCTGGGCAGTGGCAAAGACTAGTCAAACTGCCCCAAAAAGTCTTGCTGTCCCCAGGTTATCTGTGGTGTCAGCCAACCCCCATAAAGTGCTCATATCCTGGAGGCCCCCAGCACAGCCCAATGGCATTCTGCAGTCATACAGGCTGCTGAAGAATGATGCTCTCTATCCTTTCAGCTTCGACGCTGCTACTCTCAGCTACGTGGATGAGGACTTGCTGCCCTACACTGTGTACAGCTATGCAGTGGTTGCCTGTACCATGGGGGGCTGCTCTACCAGTGAGCCAGCTGCAGTACGGACACTGGAAGCAGCTCCTGCCTTGGTGGAGCCCCCATCTCTGCGGGCTGTCAGTGCCACTCAAATCAGTGCATCCTGGGCACCTCCCCAAATACAAAATGGAGATATCACCAAGTACGTATTGAAATTAGGCAATGAAGAGTATTATCCTGGCAAAAGTTTGCAAATGTTGGTTTCTAACCTGCAGCCTTACACACAGTATGATTTTGCACTGGTCGCCTGTACTGCTGGCGGCTGCACCTCTAGCACGTTCCAGTCTGTGATGACCATGGAGGCTCCACCATTAAATATGGAAGCTCCCAGGCTGCTGGTCATGGGCTCAGAGTCAATTGAAATCACATGGAAACTCCCAGATAAGCCCAATGGCAAAATCACAAGCTACGACCTAAGGAGGGATGGTGTACTTGTGTACTCTGGTCTGGAAACTCGGTATCTTGATTTCACCCTAACGCCAGGCATGGAGTACAGCTACACTGTCACAGCAAATAACAGCCAGGGCAGCGTGACCAGCCCCTCAGCTCAGATAAAAACCAACCCCTCTGCTCCCTCTGGGATGTTGCCTCCTAGGCTGCAGGCATGGTCTTCCAGTGAGATTTTGGTGGCCTGGGATCCTCCTATCAAAGTAAACGGTGACATTAGAAACTACACAGTCTCAGTCCACAAGCCTGGAGAAACAGGAAAGAAGACTTTTGACTTTGATGCCTCTCATGTTTCCTTTCTGAGACGGTCATACATAGTGACACAGCTACAGCCCTACTGCAGGTAAGTCTGGAAGAACTCATTTGTTGAATAAATGCTGCGGGGTGGGGCAGCAGGCTGGCAGACAACTCAGACATCTTATTTAAACAGATAGTCAGACCCACTGGGTTGTTTGCTAAAAAGCAAATAATAAAACAAGGATTTTTTTTCTTTTAAATTTATAGTAACACCTGCTTTATATCATCTTAACGAAGTGCATAGTGTTGACTCAGGTTGTAGTTAATAGAAGGGGTAATTCGTCACTCTGCTATAGACTCCAAGACCTGCAATCTCATACTGGTGTATCTTTCACCTGGTGTCTGCTATCGAAAATGAATAGGGCTTTAGCTGACTGCATTCGGGGTGGGGAGACTGAAGTCATGGTAGCTGGCCCATTCACAGTGTAGCTGAGCTGATATTGATGGGGTCACACCAGGAACATGGTTGAACCCTTGAGCTGGAAGCGAGTGACTTGTGATTAAGTGAAAGCTAAAACTTAAGAGAGGGTACCAGACTCTCCTACAGAAGCACACTTGATACTGAAGTAGTATCTTCCTCACTAATTCTTGATTATTTACCTGACCTTTCCTTATGTATTTGTGTAGACATAATTTGTGTGTGTTAGATGGTTGATAAGTTTGTCTACTATTTACATGTAACTAATCTGAATCCAAAGAGAGTAATAGAATGGTGTTCTACAGCTCTCAAATGACTTCCAAATCATCTCTTACAATGAATCATCATTTTGATTTATATCATCAAAATCAAAATGATTTTGAT
The DNA here is from genome assembly GCA_013398055.1 of Ifrita kowaldi. NCBI lineage: Eukaryota > Metazoa > Chordata > Aves > Passeriformes > Cinclosomatidae > Ifrita > Ifrita kowaldi. The sequence continues at coordinate 758,828 of VZRS01004831.1, forward strand.
CACTTGACTCCTGCAGATGTTAACTGTGCTCTGAAAAAAACCAAACTACACCCAAAGAAAAACCCAGCAAACAGTGTTCTTCCTCTTTGCTATATAAGGCACAGCACATAATCTGTGTGTTCATACAAACTGCATTCCTATACAAAATTTCCCAAGACCGGGGGAAATTGAGAAATCCGCCAGATCTCAAGCACAGTTTATATTTGTATCTGCAGCGTTTTAATCATCTTACTCCTGCTTTGTGTTCCCGAAGGTATGAAGTCCAGCTCCAAGCCTGCACGGAGCTGGGCTGTGCCTCCAGTGAGTGGGCATCGGCACAGACGCTGGAGGCGCCGCCGGCAGCGCAGCCGGCCCCTCTCATTGAAATACAAACAGCCGGCGGCTTCCAGTCGACTGCTTCCATCCTGTGGACCGGCCCGAAGCAGCCAAACGGGAAGATTTTGTACTACGAACTTTACAGGAGGCGAACAACTCAAGCTCACATAAATTTAGACCTCTCACTTGTTTACAATGGCTCTTCAACCTCCTTCAAAGACGACAAGTTGCTGCCTTACACAGAGTACGAATATCAGGTGGGAATTGAAGCTATTTAGCAGCTCTGATTATGGTTTCACCACACTTTGAGAACCTTACTTTACACTTACAATGAACATACACATCTCAGTTCTAATGTTAATAGCATTGTGAAACCTGAGCGATTATTGTGAATGTATTTTAAGGAGATGAAAAGCTGAAAATAATTTCATACAAGCAATACATTCATTCAGCATTTGTTCTTTAGCTTAGTGGTAGGTGCCTGAGTATCTTAAATGTTTTTGTACCCTCCAGAGCCTCAGCAAGTCCCTGTTATGGGAAATTCTAGTTCTTAGAAGGCAGCTTTTTTTCATTCCTTTTTTTTCCCATCCTCCCTCAATCTACTATGAATTAATTTTTAATTTATGATCTTAGAGCAGTTTACATGAAGAGGGACTGGGGTTGTTTTCTCTTTAAATTAGTCATTAGAATGACAAGCACATTTTTGAGGTGGTTCAAAAGTGAATTTGCTGTTGATGGTTATGTTCCTTCCCATTTTATTTCATATATACCTGAAGCAGTGCATTCCGCCTCTTGAGCAAGGAGGAGCAATCTTTCTTTTACAGGCTTATTTGCTTTATAGGGTCACAAGATCATTCAGGTTGGAAGGGCTCTCAGGAGGCCAGCCAACCCAACTTTCTGCCCAAAGCAGGGTCAGTAAAGAGGTCAGATGAGGTTTTGCAGGGCTTTATCCAGTTGCATCTTGAAAACCTTTGGGGAGGAGATAGTAACCTTACAGACAGTCTGCTCCATTTCCTGGCTGTCCTCATTGCAAAAAAGGTTTTTTGTTATGTTCAGTCTGAACCCTTTTTGCTTGAACTTACACCTATTATGTCTTGTGCCCTCCCACCACATACCATAGTAAAAAACAGGCTCCACCCTCTCATTAGCCTGTGGGTAGGTGCTGGGGGGCTGCAATCAGGTCCTTCCAAAGTCATCTCTTCCTCAGGCTGAACAAACCCAAGTCTGACAGCTTCTCCTTACAGGCAAATTTTTCCAATCCCCTGATTACCTTGGTGGCCTTCCACTGAACTCTCTCCAATTTATCAATATCTTTCTTGTATTTGGGGGCCAAAACAAAACAGACACTGAATAAAGGCAGACAATCACTTCTTTGATTGTCTGGCTGTGCTTTTGCTAAAGAGCTCAGGCTGTTGGCCGTCTTTGCTGCCAGATTACCTTGCTGGCTCGTGTTCAACTTTCTATCTACTAAGACCTTCAGGTTCTTTCAAGCAGAGGTGCTCACTAGTTGGTCAGTAATGCTGACCCTGTGAGAGTGCAAGAAGTTATTTCTCCCCAGGAGCAGGACTACACATCTGTCTTGCTGAAATTGCCTTTCTCCAGGCCCTTCTGACTGGCAGACCTGCCCTTCAGCATATCACCTGGTCCCTCCAGTTTGGTGTCATCTGCAAGTTTGATGAGAGCACACTGTGTAGATCAGGTTCTTTGATAGCTCTGCTCCACTGCTGTTGCTTTCTCATTTTTAGTGGCCAGAAACCATGAAGAATTAAACCTAAAAACTTGCTTTATCACATTATTCTGTCCAGCTGCTGTATGTATATGTGTCATAGACTCATCGAGTCATGCAGTTTGGAAGGGACATCCAGAAGGTATCTAGCCTAACTCCCTGCTTGAAGCAGGTCCAGATAGAGCAGGCTCTCAGGGCTGTGTCCAGCTGAGTTTTGGATCAAGTATTCCCTCCTTGCAGACGCAAGGATGGGGATTGTACAGCCTGTGTCAGCAGAACTATTGTTAGACCAGATTTCCTTTCTGCTTTAGTCAGGATCTGTGAGGAATGCGAATTCAAGTGCAGATGGGGCTGAGTAGACAGCAAGCATTGGTAGCAGACCCAAACCATACTTTTTAGGAATCTTTCTTAGATGAAGAAAAGCTCTCCAAGCTGGACGTTGTAGATATTGGCTGTGTGATGTTCTCAGCTGGACTAACTTTTAATTATCTCAGTCAGAAACCGTTTTTGGGAAGTTGATACCACAGAGACTTTCTTCAGCCAACATTTTTAATGACTTATCAGTGACAAATAAAAAAAAAGAGAAACCTCTTGATCGGATTCCTGTGCTTTACTGTGCTGTATTCAAGACTTAGCTTTTTATCTTGGTTCTGCTCCATAACCAGGCTGAGCTTTAGATTGGAACTCTAAATCATTTTTGTTTTTTTTTTCACCAGTGGCCATTTGTTTCACCATGAGAGGTTTTTCAATGCATCTGTTTGTCTTCTGCTGAAGTCACTTGCAGCAGTCCTCTGGGATCTACTCTGAGCCTCTCCATTGTTGACAATTTATATCTTGCCTGTGAGACAAGTTATTCATAAGTGTAGGGCTTGGCTTTTGCTATTATGCTGATGAAACCCAGATTTATATTTCACTTAAACTGGGTATTGATTCTCCTGTCTCTGCATTTGAGGCTTGTTTGCTGGACATAAAACTTTAAATGCAACTGAATTTCCTCCATCAGAATGCAGATAAAAATCAAAGTGCTGTGATGGGACTCTCTCCAGCATTTTTGGAGATACTGAGATTTAGTTCAATGCTCTAATAGCTTCTTTGGACTTGAAATCAGGACTTTTGAATATGGGATTTTTTGGGAGTTTTTTTCATTGGGTTTTGTTGGTTCATTTGTTGTTTTTTGATTTGTTTGTTTTCCTGGAAACTTCAGCTGAATACTAGGTTTTCCAAAACTGGGTGCAAAATTTGCACTTCCAGAAATAATGAAGTGAGTTTAGAAGCTTGTAATGACAAAAGGGAGTATGGCCCCAAAATAGTTGATCACTGATCTTCAAGTAAGCCTATTTATACTTTAAGGGCCAGCATCTGCATGAGCATATTAGCGCCTACTAGGTTTGAGTGGGTTTTTACATGTCATACAGTGCCTACTGTTCCATACTCCAAAACACTTAGATCTTTAAAATTCCCTCTGTTGGTCTAGTTGTACATTTCGATATTTGCATTTTCTAGAGTATTTGTTGGAATTCCGCCTGATATCCCCAACTCTATTAAATGTGTGCTATTGCGTGATCTTCTGAAACCCCCTCAACTTAAACAAGCATTACAACTCATGCGGCCTAACGAGTTTGCAAGTGCAATCCTTTGATTCCTTGAATATTTCTGAAGCAAAGTGTGTAAGCCCTCCTCAGGAACCACTGAAAGAGGTGTGCAGTGCTACCATCTAGCAGCCTATAGAGTCAAACCTGTTTTTCTCTGCTAAGGGAAGGCCCTTCTGAGCAGAGACTTTGTGGCATTTAGAGCAAAGCAGAACTGTCACAGTATGGTGTGATTTCCATGCAAATGCAGTATCACTCCTCCACAATTGCACTTAATTGTGTTCTCAAAACTGCTTCTTTAGATTAATGGCTTAATGTCTTCCTGGTTTAGGACACATCCTTATTTCTATTTGGCAGGCACAGAACATGTAGAAGACAGAAAATTACAATTGTCCCTTTCCAGAAAGGTTTATGGCTCCCTGCAGAGGTTTAGTCTCCAAGGGGACTATTCAATGCACCAAACAGGGTCTGCAGTGCTGGAGCTGCCTGCCTCTGACCATTGTTGGAGGCACAGCATCCCTCCTGTGTACGGAGTCCTTCTCACCCTCCTGTTGCTGCAGCCAAGTGAAGGGTCTAGGAAATACCCTGAGACACACCAGGGTAAATATGTATTGGGTCTTCTCAAAGAGAAAACAAATCATATTCTGACTTTGTAGAGGTAAAGAGAAAAAAAAATGGATGCAAAGTCATGAAGATTAAGGAAGGACCAACTACATGGGGTATAGAATATGTTAGCCCTATTGGTCACTTTCCAATGCCAGGAAGGACACTTGGTTTATCAGCCTATCTGTCAAACTGTTGGCTGAGCTCCAGTTTGTGCTTCTTAGTTACTGATATACAGGTCAGTGACTTCTGCAGTTTAAAATGGAGTACAGGTTTTCTGACTGACCAGTGATGGATTGTCATCCATGTGTAGTATCCCTCATATCTGGCTCCTCTTCATTGTTTTAATTCTCCATTTCTTCCCATCTCTCTGACAGAAAGATGCAAAGCAGAGACATTAAAAAAAAAGAGTTTTTTCTTTCATTCCCTGCTTATTTTGTTTGTAAGATTGTTTGTTCTTACAAGGTTTCTGCTTTTCTCATACTACATCTGCATTAGACTACCAAGCTTAACCTCAGCTTCTGAAAAGTAAAGCAGACTTATAACTATGTTGTTTCACTGATGCAATGATGATACCTAACTGAAATATCTTTTTGCAGAAGGAGATACTTCCTTTCCCCTAGTAGAAGGTACACAATAGGCAAAAGGGCCATTTGAAATCATGTAATTTTGCTCAATAAGCCCCACCTCAGGCAGTATGTTTCTCTTGTCAACACAGTCTTAAATTCAGGTGTGTTGATGCAACAAAAGCTTGATTTTTTACAAAAGCTTGATTTTTTTTTCATTAAATTACATACGGATATTAGACTGTATTTGATGGTGTCCAGATTTACCAGTGAGACTCTTACAGCACCACTCTTGCAAGACCTCAGTAAATTGTGATTCTGACATATTCAAAACCATGGCAAGCTATCCTTTAAAAAGACATTAGTGTGAGTATCAGGGGAAAGTATACTCCAGGGCTCTAGATGGCTTGATATGATTTCCTTGATTGTATCTTTTTATTTATGAGGCATAATTTATGACTGCTGAAAAGCAAACTAAAATGAGTGATGACTAACTACAGCCAAAGTAATAAATCAGAAGCAAAGAAAGAAGTGGTGATTTTGATCGAATCTATTGAATTAGCTGTTGCCCTTAGCCATTACAGGTATTGGAAAGACCTTTTAATATCTGCTTATCTCTCTCATGGGAACTTGGTAACTATCTCATTATATACCCATAGGAAACAAATTATTTAATTTTCTATCTTTTAGAGTTAAACCTTTTTACTTCTCTCATTAATTACGGACATTATACTATGTCATATGGAATGAGCTTCCTTTAAAATTCAGTAATTTTGTTTAAGTCTCAAAGTTTTTGCCTATTGTCTTTGCCTTCTCCAGAATGGGTTTAGTAGTTTTATTATTAGCATTTGAACAGTGGAGATGAATAGCAATGTTAAGAGGGTCTAATTATGATGGTGCTAGAAGCCTGGACCTGAAATCTATCCCATTACATGTTTATGACCTCCATAAGGAGACTAACAATGCTGAAGAGGGAAAAGTTTGGATGTGAGAAGGAGCAATCAGAAAGCACACATTTGATTACTACCTTCTCCTACCCCTGCTCATGAAAGGATGTTATACTTTCTTTCCCTTGCCTTTGCTCTGTCCACCATAAACTGCACCTACTTTTGAAACTCCCTGCTTTTCTAATACCTGCCTGACACTGAAGTGCCCAGATGTGAATACATTACCCTAGTGCTGAATGCAGGATTTCGGTAGACGTGCTCTGTGCTCTGGACTCTGCTGACATCACATAAGAAACTCCAAATTAACCAGCCAGTACAGCAGTCAGTTCACAAAGACTTGTGAACGATGCTGCAATTGATGGTGAGAGGGAGGTCGTTTGGTTTTCTCTAATTTCAACCAGCCAAGATTGTAGTCTCTTCAGTTTTCTTGAAGATTGCTGTTTGAATGCAACCAAATACTAGGGGCTGTGTTTCTGAATTTACTGATGTCAGATCTTACATGACCCTAAAATATCTTGCTATCTTGGAAAAGAATTACAGTGTGAAAACTCTGCATTTATGTAAGTGCAGGGTTAGAAATTGAACAAATCTGAGTCAAGAAATCCAAAGCAGAGTTTCAAAGTAGTGCTGGGTCTTTGAGGTCTCCATGAAACAACTCCAGAAAGAGAGGAGCGGTACAAACCGCTCCGCTATCATTTGTCTCTCCTGGCATGTGCCAAGCAGTGCCAGCATTTAATCCTTTTTGGAAAGATCAGAAGCCACAGGTGTGTGAAGCCTTTGTTTGCCATAAGAACAGAAATCCAAGTTGTACCTGACTCTTACGCACAGAAGTAGAGTTACGTGCACTTGTAAAAGGGCTGGCTTGGTCTGACCTTGTGGTTCCCCAGAACCTACAGCCCTACTTAACTGCCCTACAGCTCTGAGCAGTGCTCAAAGCCAAGGAGAGGTAGTGACTTACAAATGAGACTTTTTCTAAGGCAAAAAGTTGTTTTCTGAGTGCCTGCAGGAACCTGGTGCAAGCTACTGACACATTCAGAGCTGAGATCTTGTCCCTCAGAGAGGCACCTGAGATGGACCGCAGACTAAGAGTGGTGCGAAGTGGCACAAGGCACATCTGGAGGGAGCCAGAAGCCACTGTGGGTTGGCAATCAGCTCTTTGGCTTGCTGTCTGGCAAGCAGGAGGGGTGAGAAGCATCTGGCCTCCATGCTATGCAGAGTATCCCAGCTCTTCCTGAGCTGGGAAGTCAGGAGCAGCTCAGACTGCTGCCATCATTGAGGCGAGCTGCCCCCAGCACCCTTCTGCCCAGAGAGATCTCTCCAACAGGGGAGAGTTTCACATTCTTCATGCACTGTTGGCTGCTCAAGGGTCCCCTTTGCAGGACTTTGAGTTCAAAGATTCCTTGCTACAGATTTGGGGTTTCAAGAGTGTTGCAGCATATGAATATGTGTGGTTCAGGCACAGAAGTCATCTCACGGGTTTCTTCCACTGTCAGCATCTACAGTGACATGATTTTTCTGTATCTGTGCCCAAGGTGATTTTGGTGCCCTTGTTTCTGCCCTTATGGCAGAAGTTGTTAAGCCTGAACAGTGTACTAAGTCTGAACAGGCTCACTGTGTTAAGGTGACTCTCTTCTCAGAACTTCTCGTCCTGCTCCTCATAGGTTTTGCCCCTTCTTGCTGTGCCAATGAACCTTGAGGTTGTTGTGTGATTATTTTGAGTAACTGATCATAGGTTTCTTCCAGGAGCAGAGATCTGTGAAGGCGCAATTTATGATGGAAAAAACCAAGCTTAGTTACCTGTAACTGGAATTCTTCAGTCCTCTGAATATACGGTCTCCAGAGTTTTCCCCCCTCTCTTCTCTCTCTGGCTCCACTTCAAAGTGCAGTCTGAGCCAGGGGCCAGCAGATTGATAAAACATTAATTAGTAACCCTTGGTAGCTGATTTCAGAGCCCTCTCCTGGCTTTTTTGGGACAGTGTAGCCATTAACAACAACACATCTTTTGGCAGGGTGCTGAGCCATGCACCATGATGTCAGACTTAATGCTTGTCGAGGCAGAATATTCAGAAAGTCAAGATAGAAGAAACTTTTCTTGGCTTTCTGCTGTCTGTGCTTTGTTACTCAATACATCCCTAAGATGTGATTGCTTCTTGTTTGCCCTGTGTTCCTGTATTGTCTTTCATAATTCTAAGAAGATAATACTGCTGCCTATTAAGCCCTTTTTATTTCTCTATTAATGAGGTTGAATATTTTTGGCGTTGATTGTACAACAATCTATAAAGACTTTTTTTTTACCTCAAACAGCTTTTTACAAAAGTCTAAATCATGAAATTTCAGTTTAACCAGGCTAGCCAGGCAACAGCTTCCATCCATGACTGTTTAGTGACGACTTTTTGAGAAGCCATGACCTCTAGTTTTAAAGACACTGCTCATTGTGGATATTGTTGCCATGCTGCCCCATTTTTTCCTGCAAAGATGTGGCTAAACACCAGAATTTCCATCTGCAGTCAGTTCTGGGGATTTACTGCCCCGGGTTTCCAAACACTGACCAGGATTTACTTGGACAGTGATTCTCACAGGGAAATATTTTTATAACCATCCATCCTTTTAGAGATGGTTGAGCGGAAGCAAAGGGAGTTAAGGGAATCCAGCTTAGGTCAGTGTAAATCTGGAATTTAGATCCTCTGAAGTCCTGTTTAGCTGTCACAGCTGTCTCAGAAACTGGCGTTACAGACTCAGACACCGAGGGGGTTTCTGCTGGACACATGTCTTGGCAGGGCTGAGTAGCTGGTGTCTGTCTAGAAGGCAGGCTCAGACCATGTCTGTCTGTCACGCCCACGCAAATGTGGCCATGACCTCAACCTTTTTTTCCAGAGAGACAGGCATGTGGCAGCGTGGTGTGGACATCAACTTCCCCTCAACCTCTGCAGGGAAGTGCTGGGCTGGGGAATCATGTCTGCTCCTGTTTGCTCCTCCTCTGCCCAGTCAACCTTGGTTTAACTGTGTTTATGCAAAATGAAACAGCTTCAAAGGGATCACTGGGAGCATCCCAAGAACAGAGATGGGTGATCCACTTGGGCATTCCCACTCCAGAGGGCAGCAGGCCCAACTGCCTCCGTTGGAGCATGTGATTGAACCTCAATTACCTGACTCTTGAAGGAGTCCTTTAACCACTTAGCTGTAGTACGGAAGGGGATGAGCATAAAGTCACAGAACCACAGAATCTCCTGAGTTGGAAGGGAACCACAAGGATCATCGAAGTCCAACTCTTGGACCTGCACAGGACACTCCAAGAGTCACATCATGCACCTGAGTGTTGTCCAAATCCTCCTTGAGCTCTGCCAGGCGTGGTGCTGTGACCATTTTCTTGGGGAGCCTGTTCCAGTGCTCAACCACCCTCTGAGTGAAGAACCTTTTCCTGACATCCAACCTAAAGCTTCCCTGAAAACGCTTTGTTCTCTTGGCTCCTGTCACTGGTCACCAGAGAGCAGAGATAGGTGCCTCTCCCTTCACTGCCCCTCATGAGGAAGCTGCAGGTCATGGTGAGGTGTCCCCTCAGTCTCCTCCAGGCTGCACTGGATTGGAATTGTTTTTACAAGATTATTATTAGAACCCCAAGCCACGCTAATGACCCCAGACCTGGTGATGAGGTGACAATAAACTGCAGTGTGTGAGGATACCACCATCAGCTCAGGAAGATGCTTTGAAGGTTACTCAAGTGCAAGAGGCCTTGCTACATTGTTCTCACCTAAGGAAGGAGATGAAAGTGCATCAGGAGCCAGTTACGGAGTATCTGCATGTCACTGTCACCTCCCTGCTCACACAAGCAGGACGTCCCTTCCTCAGTCGGGCTCCCAACCCACAACTGTGGTATCTGATACAGGGCACTGCAACAGTGGGGAGGGAAGGCAGCAGTGCTTCTCCAAAAATATTGCTGTTGCTTTTCTTCTGGTTTCAACCCATTCCCAGGCTCAAAGCAACCACACACTCATATGCACATCATGTTCCCATTATTTTGTCCACAGATTTCAGGACATCTCTATTTAAGCAATTCAAAGCTGCTGGCACCCAGTGATGAAGTTCTGGATGCAGCTGTGGAAGCGGAAATGGGCATTGGGACAAATGATGGCCTCCCCACTGTCATTATCCTTCTTTCTCTCTGTTTTTCTCAGGGGTGACTGGGCTGCTGTGACAGTAGAAATGCTCAGGAATTCCAAGCCTTCTGTTTTGCTCTTTTACTTCCTCCGAAATGCGCATTAGTCCTGTGCAAAATATAAGAGGAAAAGAGATAATGGGGAACAGAGTGTCCCGGGGTCAGAAAGACTCATCTCTGCTATAAATCTCCCAGTCCTGTGGCATGAGAGGACCACACGCTGCTTGGGATGGGGATCTTCTGTGACAGTGGCCTTTTCTTGCTCCTGGCCATTTCCTAGTAACAGGAGCAGGCTGCCTGGGGAAGAGGTCACAGCACCAAGCCTGACAGAGTACAAGAAGGATTTGGACAACACTATTGGGTACATGGTGTGATTCTTGGGAATGGTCCTGTGCAGGGCTGGGAGTTGGGCTTGATGATCCTTGTGGGTCCCTTCCATCTCAGCTTATTCTGTGATTCTGTGACTTAAGACTTCTTCCTGAAAGACAAGGTGTAGGCACCTATGATAGGTGAGGGATTGATGAAGGGAGTTCTCTCCATCCAATCCTTGGTGAAGTGTTTGCTTGCCAAGTGAGTTGCATCCCTTTCTCCTCCAAAATTCCTTGGGAATCCCATTCTGAAGCTGAATTCCTGTGCTACACAGGAAGGCTCTGTTCCTAACTCATCACCTTCACTTTAGCTGTGGGCAGCTTGCTCAGCAGGTCTGGTCCGTCACTGTTATGCTCCGTGCTCATTAAGGCCACAGCCTGGATACAACTGGAGCATTTGAGCCCGGGTAAGTGCTGGGCTGGTGCCAGTGCCACACTCAGAGCTGCTCTTTCCATATGCAGTTTATTATTTCCACAAAGAAATATGCCCCTTGAAATGAATGACAGTGGGTAAATCTTTGTAGCAGCTGGAACTGAACTGAGATACAGGGTTTGACCTACTGCAGTAAAGTGAACAGAGTTTGACTTTATGAATAGTTCACAATAGAGATGTATTACTGATTCCACTGAAATGAAAGTGCTTTGGCTGTGCTTTTTATTGCAGGGCATCATCTGTACTTAGTATGTTCTGTATGTTACTGATGGAATCAGGAAAGATTTTTGGGTTTGTAATTAGCAGAACCACAGCCTTCAAAGCCAACTGTAGTTGTTTTTATCCATTTTCCTTCCCTAGGCTCCTTGTGCAGTATCCTGTGTTCTTGGAAATTAATATCGCAAGCTGGAAGGACTCAGGGTCAGTTTTGAAGACCTGGTACTTCTAAACCTCCTGGCTTTTTTCAAGACATAGTCCCAACATTCCCTTCCCCAGGACCAGTACCCAAAGTAGATCGCATAAGAGTGTTTTACTGTAGTTAGAACTGCACGACATGAAAGCTTACTAAGGAATACTTACACTAAAAATCACTCAGACAGTCCTCTTGTATTGCCTTTTAGATCTATCATTCTGATTGATCACTATGTGGTTGGCTAATATTGAGTCTAATTTAACCCTATACACTCACACATCCATCTATTCTGTCTATTGTACCTGACATTCTACAAATTACTTACTCATGCAAATGATGACCCAAGGCAACCTTTTATGATATTCGTGTTTAATTATACAAATGCTTTTTGATAAATAAGATTATACATCCTTCCATATGTTTATTCAGTCCTTGATGAAAGCAAAATTTAATTTTCATGCAGATTTGTTGGAGAGTGTGTTTAATAAGTGCTGAGTTTTATGTAGTCTGCAGATCACTCTCGTTTTGGGTAGCTGACAAAATCAGTAGGCATAGTTCATAGAGACATGTGGGTTTTAATCAGGCCTAATTCAAGCTGCTAATTTTTGAAATCTTGGAACTGAAGTCATTGCCTTTGTGCTCATGCAATAAAGCAAATGTTGTGAAAATAAATGAGAGATGCTGAATTAACTATACACTTCAGTGGGCTTTATTTATATTATGAGTTACTGAAAATGTTGCCAAATAACTGATACATTTATATTTTTAAGAGAAGGATGTTCCTGTAAAACTCACTGGCTCTAAAGAGTAACTAGAGTTTGGCTTGTGTGATTCAGTCAAGGTGAATGCAACTTTTAAGTGCTGCGCAAGGCCAGGCTGAATTCATCAGGGCTGCCTGCATACATGAAGAAATTGTGCAGAAGAGAGAAATTGCCAGGACCAGATACCAGTATGTCTTTGAAAACATTGTCCTTGTTGATCACAGCTCCTCCAGGAGTCCTCTTGACATAGTATGACACAGTGGTAGGAACTCAGAGTGTGGGGATCAGGTGTGAAAAAGACACAGGAGCACAGACTGCCTGAGACATGACTTTTGCTTCTTTTCCCTAAGTGTGGCAGTGGGAAATATTCCACTCTTCTGTTAAAAAATCACTGGGTCAACACAGGTGCTGGGTGGCCATCAAGGGACATTTCCTATGGGTGCCATTGCACCGTGTTTTACCCCATGTCAGTACAGCTGTAGTAGCCCATCTGGCTAAAGCAGGTGTTTTGTAAGCTTGAGTCCTTTGGTGACAGTGTCTTTGTTTTCCTGCCGAAGGTGTGGTCAGTAAACTCCGTGGGCCGGACACCAAGCAGCTGGTCACGCTGCCGGACAGGCCCTGCCCCTCCCGAGGGCCTGGGAGCTCCCCTCTTCAACACAGTGGCATCTACTGTGGCTGTGGTGAGCATCAGCCCCCCTCTTAAGCCTAACGGGGTGGTCAGTATCTACAGGCTGTTTTCTAATGATACCAGAGGGACTGATGTGGTGGTGAGTATTGTCAGCACTTTTTCTGTACTTCCACTTCCACTTGTATTTTCTAGCTTTAACAATTTTGTTCTTACAAGCTGCTGCTGTTGGTCACAGACTGCCTTCCTCTCCTGGCCTCCCATTGTTAGCTGCTCTGCAATTCACTGTCCTGTCCATGAGCTTAAGCTGTCTACTGATTTCACATTACCCATTTATTCCTTCCAGTGCACTTGGCTGTATCTGTGTCTGATTCAGCCAGTTTGTCCCATTGGTGCCTGCATGGCCTTCCATTTCCCTTCCCTCACACCTGCCATGCTGCTGGCTCCGCTCTGGCTCTGGCATCAAGAAGTACCAAGTGCTTCCCTTTGCTTGCTTGACTCTCTCTTTCCTATTTTTTGCTGAACTCTGCTAAATCACATGCTGCCAAATGAGAGCAGATGTTGCCCCTTGTTGGTGTTATCTACATATTTTCATTTCTTTGGCTTAAAATAAGCTATACCAACAAATGACTACAGTAAAATGGTGAAGTGACAGTTCTTCTGAGCAGTTTCGGAACAGGGCACTGATTCCTTTGCCAGAACAGCCAGGTCTCCCTTTCTGAGCTTAGGAAAGTTTCCTAACAGGCCCACCCAGCACAATGTCTGTTTGAATGCAGAGCAGGATCATGTTGGCCCTTGACTTAGATGTACCTACCAGAGAGCACGTTCTCCTGTCTGAGAGTGACCTGACCCACCAGACACACTGGTGTCATGCTGCCCAGCACTGTTTCCTGCCTCCACATTGAGGAAGCTTGTGAGATAGGCATGATTATTTGCTACCACATTTATCATGGAGCTATTTTCCACATTAATTTCTTTTCTGCTTCAGTACCACTTATCCCAGAGTCTTTCTTTAATGGTTTTCAGCTTCTCTGCTGCTGAGAAAGACATTTGCAGTTGACATACAGTGGTCACAGCTCAATGTAAGATGTCTTGAGGCCACTGATGGCATGGTCTTTTCCTTTGAAGAGTCTCCTTTAACTTCATAGTGGGAGAAAAACGCAGAGTTCCCATCACACAATAGCTGCATTAGTGTTAGACTTAAAGGGCATGCAGAATCTTCTGCCCATCTTCATCTGGGGTTGATTCACCTCCATAACTCTTATTTAGTACTTGTGGTGCTTGAAGCTGTGACAAATTCCCTCTTAATTTTTACAGCTGTCAGAAGGGACTGCCACCCAACAGACAATACATGGGCTAAAACCTTTCACCACATACTCCATTGGCGTCGAGGCCTGCACCTGTTTCAACTGTTGCAGCAAAGGACCCATGGCTCAGTTCACCACGCAGCCAGCTCCGCCCTCAGAGCAGCCTCCACCGCAGATCCGCGCCGTGACCTCCAGGAATGCCTCTTTCCAGTGGAATGCGCCTCAGTCACCCAATGGCATTGTCACCAGGTAGGAGCTGCCACCCAGCTGAACCTGAACGCCTTGGCTGGAGGTGATGCCAGAACAATTTCAGCTGGAATTGCATGGCTGAGATCACTGAACAGTTATGGCATTCGTCTTCCTTCCTTGGCATGTTGGTGGTGACGTTCCCTGTGGCCTGAACACCATCTGGGAAGCGTTTACATACACTGTATGTGATTGCATTTCTCTTGAGCAGGATGAAGGTGAAAAGGATGAGCTGTTGTGAGTGGAGGTGATTTGTTTTCAGCTGTGGTTGTGTAGTCAAATAGCTCTGAGTTCAACTGGCAGTGAAGAGACAGCTGCAATCTGGAGTTACTTAGGCAAAAATCCTGACTTGCAGAAGTGAGCAGCAAGGTAACAGGCGTCAACAGTTTCATTGTGAGTGTGACTTATGGACCACCACAATTGCTCAGTTATCTGACAGTTAGGAGCAAAATCTCCAAGAGAAAAACTGGGATCAGGTCTATTCTTCTCTGGTAGCCAGACAGCAATTAGGATGAAATGTATGATTGGTTTTTATGTTATTTAAGGCCCTTCATTCATCAAAATCTCAACTTTGTTCTCAGCTATGAGCTCCACGTGTACATGGCATGTCCTCTGAACCTACAGCCAGCAGTGAAGGCTTGCAGTCCAGGCCCGACTGAGGTGAAGTACACAGGGAAAGGACAGAGTGCCAACGTGTCCAACCTGGAGCCTTACACAACTTACAACCTGCGAGTTGTGTCCTACAACTCTGTTGGCAGTAGCGCCTCCGAATGGATTGGATTCACTACGGAAAAGGAGCGTGAGTATGAGAAGTGGTTCACAAACCAGTGGTGCCTGCTTCTGAGGCCTGGGGCTGTACAGAGCCAAATGACTTCCCCACCTCTGGGAAAGAGGAGGTCCCCAGAAACCTCTTCTTCCATGTCCCTGGTCACTGTGTCTCTGCCGCACATTCATTGAAATTCTGCTCTGGGGCTTAACTGCTCATTCCTTCAAAAATATTTCTTTGCTCATCATCTGATGTCACATCCTCTATCTTGGGAGCCTGGAAACCTTTCATTTTACTGAAAATGGGCAGCAAAGCTGTAGAACATAAAATGTTCAAGTATTACCAGAAGGGTGATGTGTAGTAATAAATATACCGCCATAAATAATCCCTTGGAAAAGTGGAGATCTTGAAAGAGACATGGTGATTGTTTTCAGGAACAATCTTATTGTCCTAATTCATGCCACACTTCTGCTAGGAGTCATAAAAGTTTTCCTTGGATGTCATCTGAATGACCGGATGCTTGTGAACACTGAAGTAAGAATTTGTTGCATTGAAGTAAGAAGTCATCCAACCACTACAGGCAGTGCTTTAAGGCCATGTGGGGGTATGCATGGAAATTAAACATGCAGGACCTGTGCCTACAGGCAGAATAGATTTTGCCATCAAAACTGAATTTGTAGTAGTCTAACATCAGCTTTTATTAAAAAGATCTATAGTGCTGTAGCCAGAGTCATTCCATAACAGATGAGATGGGCATTTCATCTCAGTCTGTCAGGTCAGGGCAAAGATGATGTTCACTTTTTATCTCATGTCAGGATTTCAGAATCACCTTTCTAAAAATCCCTTTTGCATCATTTGGTAGTTCTGCCAAGTAATTACTAAAAACCTGTAATCTGATACATCCTTAGCTGAAAATTTCAAGTGGAACAGGCCCAGATTTTCTTTAATGTCACCACTGAAAAAAATACCACACCAAAAAAAAAGCAAAGAACGAAAAAACAAATAAACAAACAACCCCCCCCCCCCCAAAAAAAACCACCAAAAAAACCCCCCTGCAATAAACCAACCAAACAACCAAAAAAACAAGCAAACAAAAGAAAGATCCCTTATCTCCAATGCTGTGTTTTATTAAATTGCAAGTTAAAAGGCTGGAACATGATTATGAACTTCTAAATGGAGAAAATTCATAAGAACCTGGTGAGACACATAGAACAAAAGGATTTGAAAGCAATTTTTAAATCCCCACCCACTAGGTCCAAAGTCCTCTTCTTTCAGTCTTGCTTTTCTTGCCTTGCTGACCTCTTCACACCAGGTTTCCAGAGTCCCTCTGGCTGTCTCCTTCCTTGAGTCCCTCTGACTGCTTCCTCTTGCCACCAAGGTTTGCTTTAGTGACAGTGGGCAATTAGCAGCAAAGTGCAGCTGAACAAGCAGCTTTCTTATGAACAAACCAGCAAATACAGGGCAGATGGCTTAATGGCAACACCACAAGAAAGGGCCACCTCAAACTTAAATGAAGTTTTTTGTCAGCAAGCTGATGAACTCTTCCTCCCTGAAGTGAGTTCTGGGTTTCTTTTCTGTCTGCTTGCCATCTGTTCTTGCTTTGCTGAAACCCCATGTTTTCATGTATGCGCATGTGTTAAAGATGATCTTGGCAATTTCTTGGGACTTGCAAAAGAACCCTCTTCATAGCAGTTCCCACAGCCCAGCCTGCTGCAGTCAGGCTTGCACAACCTCCTGCGTCTCCCTGTCCTCTACCTTAATTTACACAGTTTTAGTGTCTGTACCACATACACAAAGGGAGGGAGTTCAATATTTGTTTTCAGGATATATTTCTGCTTTCTCAGTGCAGAGGCTGGCATGCTAGAGCAGCATTTTCTTTTCTCCTTGTATCTTCCCTAATCATGCACATGGATATGTGAGAGAGGGAGTGCACATGGCAGAGAGCTTGTATCATGCAAAGTCTCTTTCTACTCATTCATAACTGACTCATAATTCAGTCACTGAATCACTTCTAGCTACTGGTTAGAAATGAGCTCTTTTTCCTTGTTTTGCAGCACCTCGGTACATGACTCCGTTCTCTGTGGTCAGCAATTTATCCACCATCCACATCGACTGGAGCCACACCTTCGTGCTGAACGGGCGCCTGAAGGAGTACGCGCTGACGGAGAGTGGGCAGCGCATCTACAGTGGCTTCGACACCGAGCTCTACTTGCCAAGGACATCGGACAAAAGTCAGTTTCCTACAGCTTCCTCTCTGGGAAAGTCTGTTGAGCTAAGTTAATATTAGTGTGTGCTAAAATTAGGAAAAAAATTCTCCATTGCAATCCCAAGCTAAGACCAAAGGAGTGTACAGGCACGCCAAAATGTATCTAAGCAAATCCTTGACCTAACATCCATGGAGCTGAGCTTTCTCTTAAACATTATACCTGACTGGGTAAGGCTGTTTTGATTCACTGTGAGGGTCAAGCTTTCCCAAATCCTAGAGCTGTGTTGCAATTCTGTCCTTCAGGGCTACAGTCTGGGAAATGTACAGAAATCTTCAGTTTCAGGAAAGACTGAAGCTTGAATTTTCATTTGAATCAAATTAAGTTAGTAGCTCTTGCAACCATTTGCAGTCTTTAAAATACAAGGAAACTATCAACAGGGGGGAAAAAAGGAAAAGAATAAGCAGCAAGAAAAATATTTTCTCTTTTTATGACATTGGGATTTTGTATGTCAAAGAATTTTGTAATATATTTTTTATCTTCCTGATTACTACAATGCTGCTAATACCTTTTTTCTCTTTAATTCAAATGTTCTTAATATGTTTGTTTTAGCTATGAATGAAGTATGAGGGATTTAGGGCAAAGTGATGAAAAAATTGAAAGTTGTCAGTTACATTGGAAGAGGAAGAATTGAGTGGTGAAAGAGGAACTTATTTTGTAGTAACATCATAGTGACGACTGCTTATGATCTGCCATAGTTCGTAGTTTAGAAATTCAATACCCATGTGTAAAGATTTGTGAAGCTCTGGTCTGGTACTCAGGTGGGTTATGATGGGTTATGTGCTATTCCCGCCTTGGTTTTTTAGAGCTGGCTGTTTGCTGGTGAAACATGGTGAAAAAGCAGCACCTACAGAATTTTTATTTCTGCTGCTGACAGTATTTTCTAATTTTTCTTGCTCAGCCTTTTTGTTCCAAGTGACCTGCATCACCGATGAAGGGAGTGCCATGACACCGGTCATCAAGTACAGCGCTGGAGAAGGAGTTGGTAAATAAGTGAAGAAATTACCTAGCACCTGTTCATTTGATGTGTTTGTGCTTGAAATTTGACACGTAGTGCACGCCAGGCAGGATAGCAACTCATTGCAGTATCAGGGGCTTCCTTAGTGCCTTGTGTATGAGGTATGTATGTAATGTGCTTTTTTTGCCATGTATGGATTTCTGTTCCTTTACACCATAGAATCCTGAGTCCTTTAGGTTGGAAAGGACCTTTGAGATCATTGAGTCCAACCATCACAGAATCATAAAATGGTTGGGTTGGAAGGGACTTCAAAGATCATCTACTTCAACCCCCTGCCATGGAGGACAACTTCCATTAGACCAGGTTGCTCAAAGCCCCATCCTGCCTGGCCTTGAATGCTTACAGGGGTAGGACAATTCTCACAATTAGCTTCAGATCCTCTCCTCAGATATGTAATACTTTTTCTTTTATTTTTACCTAAGTATATTGCTCCAAAATGTTGTACTTTTTCCTGCTAAATAGAATCTGCTCTCTTCCAGATTTAATTTCCAAATTTGGATCATCCTGAATTTTCGTCCTGTCCTCCAAAGTTTCCCCTCAGTTTGACAGTGAAAATACACATCCTCTCTCCTTCCAGTATCCCACCCAACCCAGTAAGGGACATCCGCCTGCTCCTTTCCTTTGGCCAACAAGCAGATTCACCTGGGATGTGTTCCCCTAGCTAGTTTATGAGAATGTCAAACTAGATGATATATCAGGACCCAGTTTATAACACCTGCCACTTCTCTTCTGTCCACGAGGCTTTGGCCTGTTTTGTGGAAACGAGAGAGTTTGGTGTGGTGACATCCTCTTGTCCATTGAGTAGTAGATGTCTAACAGTAAAAGGTTCCAGGTTTTTTAAGTCCTTAGTTTTCTGTGAACCAAAGCCAAATTTGAACCGTTTCTAACTGAATTAATTAACTGGTTTAATTAAGTTCTTTTTTGTGTAGTATCTCATCCAGCTTTTTAAAATAGATCTGCCTTATATTTGCAATTACTCTTTACTCTGCATTTCCCTTATATCCCTTTTCATGCTTTCACTCCATTATCCCACAGAATTTCAGGCAAGGCTGCCTTAAAGGCCTTATAAATTCTTTCCAGTTGCTCTACATCCACCACCTTCCACCCTCTGTCCCTTTGTTCTTTTGGTTGCTGCTTTTATCCAGAGTCTATTGAAAACTTGAATGGCACCATAGGCAACTTGCAGAGGAGGCTTGCAAGCAAAGGTGTTGGAAATTCCTTGGCCAAGAGTTTGGTTATACGTGTAGGATTGCAAATAACCAGAAATCCTGTCACTGAGATTTCTTACACTTGGGTTGTGTATGAGTAAAGCCAACCAAGTTACTGTTTTGTTTTCTAGCAGGTGGGGGGAAGAAGTAGTAAAATGTTTAATGTTGCTTGCTTTTGTAGTAATGTATTAAAGCCTTCCTCTCTCTCTTTAACTGCACAGGCCTGTAATTGCACAGTTGTTCTGCAGAGAATGTCCTCTGTCTGTATTGCTCTGAAATTACCGTAGAAATTTCCACTCTTCAAGGTTACTTGGAGAACCCATTTTTCCTCACATTCCACCACCATCACCTCCTTTCAGAAGAGCTGCTGATGCAGTGGTGATTTCCAGCCTAAGCAGCAATGCCAGAGCTTTAAGCAGGGTCTCTTGAGGGTAGTAAGTTTTTTATTACAGCCCGCTAGCATATTGAACCATTATGCCACCTTGAACATAAGTGCAAATAAGCGCATGACGACAAAATTACTTAAATTTCTGCCTAATTTATTAGCGAGGAAAGGGATAGCATATTGTTAAATGCTTCTTGAAATAACTCTCCCTTTCTCCCCTAATCCCTCTTTTTACAGGTCTGATCTTGACAACACCCGGAGAGAAGGACAAAGCAGAGTCCAAACATGCAAAATTCTACAACGAGTTGTGGTTTGCAGTGCTGATGGTAGTTCTAGGATTGATCCTCTTGGCTATTCTTCTCTCCTTAATTCTTCAGAGGAAGGTCCACAAGCAACCCTACGCACGAGACAGGCCTCCTTTAGTTCCACTCCAGAAAAGAACATCACCAATGAGTGTGTATTCATCAGGTGAAACGCATCCGGTACGTTTGGAAAAATGCAATGTTGTGTATCCATGATGTTATACTTCTACCTGCCCTGTCAAACACACACACGGACTTTTTCTTCCTCCTTCCAACATTTTGTTGCACACTTGGTTACCAAATGGAGGCTTCAGTGTAGGAAAAGGACTGTCTGGTCCCATATGGGCCATATCTACGTGGGCACAGAGAGCAAGGTTACAGGTGCTTAGTCCAAACAAAGCCCTGGGGCACCTGGTCTGCAGGCCCTGAGATGCTTCTGATGCCTAAGACAAACTTTGGATCTGGAGTCACAGAAAATGCAAAGCCACTGCTGTCACCTCATGTTAGTTGAGGTGACAGAGCTGAGAAGTCTTTGGCACGCTGTGAGAAGTTAGGTGATAAAATGTGCTTTTCAGAGGAACCTTTCATGTGTTCCCAGCTGCCTGCTGTGGATGGCTAACCAGGATCAATCTGACAGTCTTTGTCAGGTATCCAGGAGATATGCCTGCAAAGAACAAGACTTAGGGAGAGGCATTATTTCTTGCCAGTATCCATCTACCACCCAGCTGGACTGCTCTAGAACAAGCTGCATACCAGGAAGGTTTGGAGTAGAGTGAGAGTAATTAGGGAAAAAGCTAGGGAATTTCACAAAATGCATGTGTGCATTTGTGCACATAGACCTACAGTGGGACCATTAGAGAGGGGGGAGGGGGACTACTGGGGAGTGATAAAGAGGAAGACTTCATAGACTTTTTATCATGAAAAGTTGTAATTCTGAAAAAAACCGCATGAAAAATATGTTCCATCATGTAGCAGAGTAATAGTGTTATCCTACCCCTTGAAAAAGCAAAACAAAAGAAATATGGCAATTGTTATGGGATTGAGAAAGGGAGCAGCCATGCCTTCCATTTCCATGCTTCTTCGCAGGCACAGGCCATGAGATGATTCTTCTTGTCACTTCTCAGCTTCTTTTTCCTGTGAGCACCATCAAGCAGCCTAGTGACTCCTGCATCCTTCACGCATTCTGTTCCTTCTTGTCTCGGTGCCAACACACTGCAT
Source organism: Ifrita kowaldi (assembly GCA_013398055.1). Lineage (NCBI taxonomy): Eukaryota > Metazoa > Chordata > Aves > Passeriformes > Cinclosomatidae > Ifrita > Ifrita kowaldi. The sequence goes on from VZRS01004831.1 coordinate 780,040, forward strand.
CTGTGCCTCAACCAAGAAGCTCTTGGAAACAATGGGATTTCCAGTGTGCCCCTTCTCCTGGCAAAGGCTAAGAGCATAAGAAACTTCTTTTTTTGGTCTCATGGTTTTGATTCCTTTTCCTCTACAGTCTGTCATCTTGTGTTTTTCCTCTTGACTTTAAAATGTCTTTGCTGTTGGCATGCCTGCACAATTCCCTTTCATGTTCCTGCCCTTTCTTTTATTTTCTTTTTTCATTTTGTTTTTTCTTTTTCCAGAAGCTCATGAACTTACTAGAAAGGAAGATTCTTTAGTGCAGCAGTTGAAGGACTGATCTGAGAAGTTAGGACAGAGCTACTATGGAGTGGCAAAATGGCTTGTTTTACAGTTGTTAGTGAGGTCATGGCAAGCAAGGCTGGCTGCCCACACAGGACTTGTCCACTTATATAGTGCCTGGTCTTTGCCAGTTCCCCTATTGCCCCACATCCTACTACACTGCTCTCCCTCACAGAGCTGCAGCTAATTCACACCCTGTGTCAAGTACACCTACACTGCACCTTGCTCGGCCCTAATGCTTTTCCTCCCTCTCTTTAATCTCAGTTTGAGACTATTGCTGACACGTCCGATTCATCAAGCAGTGTCACTCTCAAAAGATACAGGATGCACTTTGAGGTAGAGTCCTCAGCTTGCAGAGTGGCCAGATGTGTGATGTGTCAGATGACCCAAGCACGCACAAATGCGTCTGACGCTGCATGTTTCTCCTGGTGGATGCATGATTTTTCCCCTGATCATGAAAAGGTCTGCAAACATTGCATTGCTGTGCAAGTCTGGGCTATCCTTCTGGTAATCAAAAATCTTTGGACTTCTGCTTGTTGGTACTTTAAAAAAAAAAAAAAAAAGAGGAAGAAGAAAAGAAAAAAATTGGGGAAAATCCTGGTTTAACGTTGGTGGTTTTTTTGTTTGTTTTTAATGATATGATTGTTCCACAGTGGGGAAAGGTCTGGGGTTTTTTCCATTCATAGCTGCATGATTTTTGAGGCACGGTTTTCTCTGTTCTCCTCCACTCCTGCTTCGTTTTTGTTCAGATAAAGTATTTAAAACCATGCCCTTCATTTTTTTTTATTTATTACTTTGTGTCTTCCTTACAGGGGCTAGCAGATACGAAAATTCCAGGGGCTGGTTCTCCCACGAGCAACCGCAGTGTCCATATCGCACCTGGGGGAAGGAGGCCAAGTCAGGGCCAGCTGAGTCGCACGTATTCCCCTGCCTCTCTGCATCGCAGTGTCAGCCAGCTGCTCGACCTCTATGACAAGAAGACTTTTGAAGAATCACCTTGGGATGCCATCCTTCACAACCATCGCACTACTGGCCGTGGCTTGGTAAGGGCTCCTGCTTCTCTGGGACGCTGCTGTGCGTCACCTGCTACAGATTTGTCTATTCTGTTGGAATCGTATAAAGGCCTAAGTATCAAAAGTTCCTGGAGATACAGCCAAAAGGCATAGAAGGACATGGGCAGAAGTTAGATCCTCAAAATTCTTCAAGTCTATTGCTTTCTTCTAGAGTTGCAGGTGATCACACACTGCTCTTACAGGATGCAAGGGATACATGTGCATCTCTTTACGATTTCCATTGAACTATTAACTCCATGGTCTGCCAAGGAAATGCACCTTGAAGAATTCCCTTCTATTTGGTGGGCTTTTTTTTCCATGCATTTCAGCAAATGTCCATGTGTTAGGTGGGATGTCCTGGCATCCTTCACACACTTAATGCCAGAGGCAGGACCTTGTGTTCTAGTGACTCCTGTTCTGTTAACTGGGACTCAATTGCTGATGAGACCTGCTCTCTGTCCTCTGCTCAGTCACAGTGCAGAGATTATGTAAATGCTCAGATCTCCTGGCATGTGTGACAAATGAATTCAAACTCTGCCCACATGGGACTGGAATGATGCTGGGGGGCAGGAAAAGTATTTCTCTTTCAATATATGACAGGACTAGACAGTGTCATCAACAGGGATCTGAACTCACAGATACAAGACATGATTTTCAAGCCAAGGACAGTGATGACTTCCCTTCCTCTTTGTCACGAGGAAACGGGCTTTTAACTTCCACCCTTTCCTGACCAAATGCGTGAGAAGGGGTTCAGAGGTCAGTGAGACACGAGTTTGCTTCCTGAAAAAGATGAAAATTAAGATTCCTAAAAAGGACTCAGAACTGGGGTGAAGGGCCTGTGAGGTAGTAACAAAATTAGATGCAGTGTGCAAGTTAGTGAGTGGATCTTGTTCAAAATGCAAATTAACTGGAGGATAGTCTGGCACATAAATCTAAGGAGCTTCCTCAGACTTTCACCTTCAGTACACTGAACAGCTGGAAGAGCTGAAACATATAGGCTTATCAAAGTATAGGGGTGTTGGTTCCATCACTGCCAAACCCACTTAGACCCCAACAGCAGGACCAAGGCAGCTGATAAGGCTTAATTAAGAAGGTAGTGATAACTTAACTCTAGGCAAAACCCCTATGGGTATAGGTTAACCTTCAGCCTGCACTCTGCGGCTCATGGACTTCCCAGTTCAGAGGTATCATGAGTCAGCCTTGCCATTTTCTCAGAGCTATCACATCCTTGTGATTTAATTCCTTGGGGACTAACAACTCACCCAGGGTGTACCGCTCTATGATCTCATTAGCCAAAAGAACAGCTTCCTGCTGCTGAGAGGAATCTCTTGCTCTACCCACTTATCTTGGGCAGACACCATGGCTTAGTTTAGGTAGCAAACCCCACCATATGCATGTTAGAATGATTTTAAAAATACTCCAATGAGTTTCAGGAGTGGCAGAAGCAGGAAAACAAAACCTGTCATTTCCTTTTGGTGGCAGACAACCGTGACAGCATGAGCTCAGCTGCTTTATCAAATCAGCAGCTCTTCTGTCCATCCTCTGTACATTGATTTACATTGCCCTGAACCCAAGTCTTTGCTCCTGTGTTGCTCAGCTACTCTCTTGCAAACAAACCTCCTGCAATGCTTTTGACTCAGTTCTTCTCTTTATTACACTCAGTAGCTTAGGAATGGTGGTTTCAAAGTTTGGTTTACCCCTTTGTCCAGCTTGCAAATCAATATAGTGAATGGCTGTAGTGGCCCAGGACACAAATCTGCAGTAACACTGCTAGTGCCCTCTTTATGCTATGGAAACAGTTTATTTCTCTCCTGCTTTCAACTGTCTCTGGCCTAATGCAGGAGTGCAGGTGGAAGCTCAGACACTCTCTTGGAAGCTTGAAGAACAAAACCTTACCTAAACCATGTGTGATGTGGTTGATACACAAAACAAAAATGTAAACATGTATTTTTTTCTTTTCATGGGTCTAAGTTCCCAGTAGACTGTAACAAACACTATATTATTGACCGTTTGTCAGATATATAGAGCAATTGAAGTAATTCATGGTATTTTTTTAAACATACTGCTTACTGTGAAAGTCTAACTGGCTTGGATTCAGGTGTTTGAATGCTTTAGATTCTTATCTCATCCTGGGAGGAAAGGGAAGACATTAGAAATGCACCTATTTATTTATTTAAGAACTGTTTTTAGTGGGTAGGAGGAAAAAGAAATGAAGGAATCCCCTTTAGTCTGGTACAGCTTTGGTTGATACGCATCTTTTTTCCCTTCCTTGCAGTATGTAGATGAAGAGGATCTTGTCAATGTCATCAAAGGCTTCAGCACTGTCACCAAAGAGCACACCACATTCACTGACACCCACCTCTGAAGAACAAAAGCACCTTTTCTAGAAAATGGAAGTGGGTAACTTGCCAAAAGCAGCCTGCACGGCCTTTGCAGGCAGGGATAGGGCTGCCGTTTCCCCAGCCCATGCCCTGGAGTTAAAAGATAAAACTTTTTTTTGGGAGGGGATGTGGGGGGGGGGTAAGTTGACCTTTTTTTCAACATCTCTTTCACTGTATAGTAAAATCTGTGTGCTAGCACTGACACCTCAGAAAGTTAAGAGAATAGTCTGAAGATCCCTAAGTCATACAGTAGTAAAAGACTGTGAAGGTAGAGGCTCTCATCTTTGTCTCTCATCCAGCTTTCCCAACTGAGGAGGGTTGTAGGGGTGCAGGAGGGAGGGAGGAGGGCAGCATGTTTGGTAAGGAAAAGTCTTTTACATGTCCAAAAACCAGAATGTGGCTAAAAGGGGCCTGCATGGCAGGATGTCCATGTTTTCTCCTGACCTGACAGAGCTCCACCACAAAATTGTGTTCATGCACAGGTGAATAAACAGCACTGAAGGAATTCTTATGAAGTTGTTCTAGTCTTTGCGTTCTCTCACTCCCCCTTCCCTACTCTCTCGGCTCAAGTTAAAAAACCTAACAAAAGAGGTCATTAATAAATGCTGAACTCCAAGCACGCTTTTTCGCTTGCTGTCACATCCTTCCCTTCTGCTTATGTATTACTAATCCACAGGCAATAAAACCTGTTCACCATCCACAGTAAACTAGGTGCAAACAGCAAGCAGCCAGTGTGACACAGGTATGAAATACCATGTCAAGGCACTTGTAATTGAGAATTATTACACCATGACAGTAAATCTACTCCCATATTCATCTCTGTCTTTTTTCCAGAGAAAGTGACAAGGAAGCCCTCAAGAGACTGCCAGTTCTGTGTATTCTGCCAAGCATATTTTTATGCATTCTCTCAGTCACAATCAGCAAAATCCATCATCTGATACCACACATTTTCAGAAAGTACAAGCAACACTCCTCTGGCAATTTATTTGGACTAAGAGGCAAAATAATATGCTATTTTGAATAGCTTCCTCCTTAACCTGCACAAAACATTTCAGATATCAGACAGCAGCATACAGAGCAAGGATCCCATTCATAAAACAAGACTGCAGAGGCAGCTCTGTGAATTAGGCAAAATCCGCCACCCAAGACAGCAGCAGCTCTGTAGAGCAATGTGTGGCTGCATCTGAAGGGCATCCTCTGCTCAGCAACCAAGTTTTCCTTTAGCACCGTCCCTTTCCCCAAAACAAAAATAATCACAACATGTCACATGCCTGACCACATTTACGCAAGAACGCACAACAATATTTTGGACCAAGTACCGTACTACATTTTGGAGCATTACAAAGAGCCACACATGGATGTGGACAACCCTTCAAAGCTTAGCAGCTAGGTACTTTTTCATAACCTTACAAATGTTATTCTGGTATCAGAACAAAACCCCATTCAAGAAACAACCTACAACATGTAACATTATGCCTGCTACCAGCCAGAGGGCACCTGCATCTTGTTTTTGCCACCAGACACATTTTCACAAGCCGTAGTCTTGGCAGGATGAGTCGTTCTTCCGGTGTCGTGGTGAAGCAGCTGTCTTTGTAGGTGATGGAGAAGCTGCACCAGGTAATTCAGGCCCACCTTCAGCAAGGACTGGTGCAGAGGCCAGGAGAGGCACTTTCTTCCTTCCCAGGAAACCAGCTCCTTCAAATCCCATTTTCTTTTTGCTCTCTGCTTTGGTTTCATTCTCTTCTTCTGGTCCTCTTCTTTTGAGATCCAGAGAATTCTCTGGCAGGCGGTGAACCTCTGTACTGCAACACCCACCTGCATCTGTCACACCAGTGCCTCGCACTTCAAGTGCTGTTGATTGGACTGCCTTCCTCTCAGCTGCACTGCTCTCAGCTGTTGCCTTCCTGGCCTCTGTCTGGCTTGAATTCCCATTTGCAGCAGCTGCCTTTTCTGTTGGGCTTTTGCTGGATAAGTTAAAAGCCTGGAAGTCCCGGTAACTGTGAAAGCTCTCTGTCCGCCTTGCTCTTGCCAAGAGGGGGCTTTCTCTGTATGGCCGCACAGAACCATACGTGGCAGTTTCGTGGATTGTTTCATGGTGCTGCAACTGGAGGCTTCAGAAAATACAAGAAGAGCAGATGTTAGGCTGGGAATAGCAGCCAGTTCTTCTGCACACCATTGCTCCCACCTACCACTGCAATTCCCACTACAATAGCAATACACTCATCACAGTCACCACACAAAGGCTTCCAGATCACTTCAGATTCTCAGAGGATACTTCAGTCTGCACAAATACAAACCAGTAGAAACCAAGGAGCATGTGTGTGTAGTTCAAGCCACTAAGAGCATAAATTCAGGGGCTTAGCTACAGCATTCAAGTCACCAAACCCCTTTGCCTACCTGAAAAGTAAAATCTTTGGTGTCTGCAGCCAATGCCACCCTTGGTGACTTACCTGGAATTAGACTCCCGAAGCCGGTTTGGCTGAACAACTGAGGTGGCAGGACTGATGTTGGGTGTGGCACAGCGAGATGTACTCAAGTCACACTGGTCAAGCAGCTTGAGCAGCTCTTCCTCTGTGGGGCCACCAACATCTGCAAGAGAGAGAGCTCTTAGAGGCCAAGTCCATTTACTGCAGTCAGGCACATCTGAGGACACAAAAAAGAACCACACCACAGTCCTAGCATAACACAGCTTACCTTTGTCTTCACTCTTATTAACCATGTCCATAGCTGTGGTCAGGTCCCACATCTGGATGCTGCCATTGGAATGTCCAGTGAAGAGGTAGCGGCGTGGCCGAGAGCCCATCCTGCTGGATCCTTCACATTCTCGCACAGTAAATGACGAGATGGTAGTGCAGTCAACTGCCTGGATCTCACAGATCCTACAGGAAGAGAAACCCCAAATTACCAGAATGATTCCACCTGGCAGAGTTTGGCCAGTGAAGTCAGAACTGGTTCAATTTTTTGAGAAGGCACCAAACTTGCCATGAGAAAAAGACTTTTCCTCCAGATGATTCCTTCCCCTGCATGCCTGGCACACTGCTCAGCTGCCGACAATCCCTTCCCACCCCCAGTCCATCTAAACTCTTACTGCTTGTTTATTGGGCCACCCCAACATGTTCTATGTCCATTTTCTATTTGCAGTGACTAGAAAGCTAAGGTTCTCACAAGAATGACAGAAACCAGCCCACTCATATGCTAAACAATCTAGGAAACGAACCTGCAGAAACAGCACAATTAACACCATAGAAAATATGCAAAAAAATCAAAAAACGATACATCCAATGTTACCTATAAAGATAACTTTTGTCATATCACAAGTGCCATTTCTCATGGCAGAACTCCATTACTTTTTTCCCCTTTATTTTAGAAGTTTATGGGGAGTGAGGAGAAGAAAAGGACTCACAAAACGAAGCTGCTCATACTCTGGGTTTGCTTTACTGGCCCTTTGCAGTGAACTTTTCACCCAAGCAGTGCCAAAATAAGTCATAATGTTGAGGCATTAATGTTTTCACCCAGATTCAAAGTTATTAGGCAAGAGATGCAAAAATGAAGCACAGAACTGAGATGCACTGTTTTTTCTGATCTCTTGTCATCTTCCTAGCCTAACAAGAAGAAAAGCAGCTGTGGTTATTTGACAGCCATGCAGTAGAATATTATGAAGTCAAGCTTAAGAAATAATTGAATAGATGACCTAGAAAACAGTATCGCTGTTTTAAAGGTTCTAATACCTTCAAAGCCAAGTGCAAAGGAAGAGAGACACCCTGTCTACTTTTGTGAGCAGCATAATCACTGCCACCATCAACTTCAGCACTAGTGTTGAAATTTAAGGTTAGCTTGGTACTATGGTTGAAAGTCATGTTTTCTGTAGAGGAGCAAAAATGTTTGCTTTGTGAGCTCACCAGGGTTAGCCATCATGAAGTGAGTCTCTGATATCACATTTCTCAAAAAGCCTTTTGGCTTTGAGGTTATAATAGTCGTTAAGTAACAGTTCTGTTACTAGCACACAGACAAGAGTTCAGCCAGAGCTGTCAAGCACAGCAGAAGACTATTATGTGCAACTGCATGCACTCAGCATGGAAGAGGGAGACATCACCACCTGAACAGGCCTAGTCCTGCTCCTTTCACGCTTAAAACCCTCAGCATGGATGTACCTTTTCCCAGTTGAAGATAGCCTTACAAACAGCTTATTCGTAATGGGAACAACTTTTTGGATAAACACCTGTTGATCATCACGTTCACCAAAGGGTCCTAGAGGAAAAAAAGAAAGATCACATGTTTGTTTGTTTCAATTCCCTCACCTTTTTCCCCAAACAGTTGTGAAGACCCAGACTTATATGAGTATGACCACCGTAGGTTTAAAGCATCAGGAGCAGGGAGCCAAAAACAATCAGTAGCTAGCAAAAGCTATCCAATGGTTAGCAGTCTCTGCAGATCCAAATCAGTTTTTGTTGTTCTAAGGGACACACATTCTTACATTTGCTGTGTGTTCCTAGAGGAATTACTATGTCAGCACAAACTCTACACCAGGTCTCTATAATAACAATAAGTACTTTGTTATTTTGCAGCTCCTAGATGTCTAAAGGCTTAATCAGATTTCTTGCCATAGTACTGACCCCAGCCTGTGTTCACAGGGCATCCTATTCATCAAAGGTTCATTTGCAAGGCTCAGACCACCAAGGAATCTAAACTACCTGCCTACCCCTATTTACCAACACACATTCCTTTAGCATCTTGCTACAGCAATGTGCTAGCACCATTTGCCTCTGCAGTTGCAAGGCTTCGGTGAACTTTGTCACAACTTCAAAGTCATTCAAGAATTTTTTCCACCCTTTGTTTAAACCCAGCTGAACAGTGAACTGGAATTTGCAGACCAAATGCTCATCTGCTTAATACAGTCTCCTGTGCTTTCTCTCATTCTCTAGTTAAATCAGAATTGAAATGCTGTATCAGTTTGCTCAAGGAAGAGGTATAGTATCTGTGTTCCAAAGGTTTTTTGTCCCTTTTTCTGTCATTCGGAGTAAGTCCTTTAAGTGTACTCACTCTCTATAGCCTAAATAATAATTCCAAGTGAATATTACAGATCCTTACCAGCATTTCAAGGGGAGAGCAGTGTATAAGAGCTTACACCCACCAGCTTGCATGTTATAGGGCTGAAGGTCTGTTAAACCATTATGAGACTAGTGAAGGTACAGACACAGCACAACCAAGAGACATCCTACCAATGTCATTTCCAGAACAATAACTGCCATGACTCTCTGCTTCCTCCAGGGATAAGATTTTGAATGATGCAAGAGGTGTTGAGCCTGGCTGAGTCGAAATCATGCCCCGGAACCGAGTCACAGTCCATGTCCGTACATGGTTGTTATCAGCACAAACTAGAAAGGAAAAGATGGGCACTTACAAAGGATGACAAAACATTTAGATAAACTTCACTAATGATTATCTATATGATAGTTTTTCAAGACTGAGCAATCAAGAATTTAGTCAATGTGAGGTCACACAACATCTCCAGACAATTTTCTAACAGCCTACAAATTCTTGCTGATGTCCTGTTTTCGATTAGTTTTGTATCTTCCCTCAGAAATTCAAGAAACTGAGACAGGTGCAACACAAAACTAAGGTCTGGTTTAGCACCAATAACCTACAGCCCCCTTCAATCCCCAGTGTGCAGATATTAGGACAAGATGTCATGAGAGCAGCCTGGCAGCAGAATCCTCCTCACACAATAGCCCTATTGAATTTAAATCATCAATTATCTCAGTTTTGTACACACAGATGTGCCCTCTCCTGGTACTGAGGGTTTAGCAGCAACTTGCAGGGGAACAGATGACCTCTGGGCTGTTTATTTGCAGTATAATTAGATACCATGTTCCTGTTCCTTTTTTTTTTTTAAATAATGGGATAGCAGCAAGATGTAAATCAGTTCTCTGCTGTGCCCTGGCTGCTGGATTCTGAGTGAAATAGATTTTTACAGAGGAAGGAGCCACTACATCTTCTCTGCAAGTAAAACACGTTCCTGAGCATAAGACAGGACAAGCAGAATAGCACAACAAACACTGGGAGACTGCTGAGAAAAGAAACAGAGACAGCCCTTTGAAGTCACAGAAAGGCTTTTTCTAGGGCCCAGGAGGACATGGTGCACATTTTGCTGCTGCCCAGAAACCTCCTGGAAGGCTGGTAAAAGAAGACTAGTCCTGAAGGACCTATGCACAACAATAAAACTTGACAGAGATACATTTGTTTACAAACCCTTTTATTTCCACAAATGGCAACCTTGGAATAAGACACAAATGAAAGAGTGAGTTGTTCTAGTATCTGGTCAAATAAAACTTGTGCCTTTCAACTGCTAAAGGCTTTGAAGAATGCTTACTTTAAGAAAGAGGATCCAAGCAAGTCTAGCCCTTCCCCTGCCCCCAAATCTGTCCAATTCATTTCTATTACATGTGAGAATGATGCAAGTTACAGAGCATAGCATACAAATACTGCATTGCTCAGGAGGAGGGGAAAACCACCAATCCACATCTGTGCACATCCTACCTGACACGAGGTGTTTCTCTGAGAGCATGATCTTCGTGACAGGGCTTCGATGAACCGTGAAGGTCTGAAAGAGCTGAGGGCCAGACCCAACCGTCTCCGGGTGCTGTACAATCACCCTCACTGCTCCAGAGCTGGTGCCATATGCAATCTCAATCCAATTGCCACTTACACCTAAAACAAGCAAGAACGCAGTTGTTCCCCCAGGAATGAAAGCTTGGCTTACTGGGGGCCAGGGAAAGAGACAGTAGAAAACAGTATTTCCAAGCTTCCACAGTAAGAAAGCTATGGTTTTTAAACACTGTTTACTCATTATTTTCCCATAAACAGGGAGGGCTTTTTGCAACTAAAATAACCCCAAGGTCTGTAGCAATTCCATACTACATGCTTCAACATTGTCTTAACAAAAGCCTTCTTTCCCATTATCTCCTCCCTCCTGAAAGTGAAAAAAGAAATGGCTAAAGTCATATGATCAGATATTTTGGCACTCCTCAGAGTGATATGATCTATATATTCCACATAATATTTATTTTTCTGCTGTAGTTGGAGGCAAATGGGAAAGCAAAGCAAAACAGGAACAACTACAGTTAAAAAAGTCACTGTGGTATCAATATTATTATGTGAGTAACCACTTTCTCCCAATCTGGGCTTTTTTGAGTTTTACTTTGCTTTGGGTTTTTGTTGTTGCTATTGTTTCTCTTTTAATTTAAAAGATAACTGCACCATGATTACAAAAAGGTGCACAGACACAATAGGCAAGCATCATCCAGCTGCCTAAGGAAATGTTTCTTACTATATTGGTTATAAAGTTAGACACAACAGCAAGGTTGTGTCTCCCCCTTATCCAGTTTGGCACAAACTATTTCAGCAAATACAATTCATAATCTAAGTGCTTCTCTTGTGCAAAAGGCTTAAAACCAACCAAGATACATTAGGCACAAGCATTAATATATGAATACCTGTAACTATATATACCTATTTATACAGAGGTACAGGTGTAAGGGAAAACAGCTATGCCTAGTGTTCATCATTCATTTGAAGGTGATTAAATGAAGAAAAATTCTTTGTTTATGGTAAGGACTAGCTTGTGTAATCCTGCTATGAAAAAAACCCCAACACTTCTAACAGACTGTCAGTGAAGAGACAGTGATAGAATACTGACTTGTTTTAGGTGTGAGGTAGACACTGAGAGCTGTTATAGCATCGTTGGAAGGATCATGGTACAATTCTGTCACAAGAAGATCATTGTCTTTCATTCGAAGTGGGAACTTCTGCATGTCTGTGGGGAGGAGACATTTATTACTCTCATCAGACAGAGTTGTTCTGATGCAACTTAAATCAAATAAAGAGTGTAACAAAAAAGCTGCTCAGTACCACCTCCTTTTTATTCCACCCTGCTCCCATTTCTTACCTATATAGTAGATAGACCCATTGTTACAGCCTAGCAGCAGGAAAGACCCAGCAGTATCATAGCTTGTGATAGGAACAACATCCTGAACCTAGTGCATATAAAAAAGAAAAAAATAATCAAATCAAGAATTTAGGTTGCTACTTCCTCAGTTTTCAGACATTTTTGGTATATTTTGTTGAACATCACTTGAGTTTGGTACTGTACTGAAGCCATTGTGCACACACTTGCACGTACAACAGCATTCCTGAAGTACTGCATATTCCTCTACCAAACTGGATCTGAAGTCCTGGAGCTCAGCAGACACATGCAGACAAATCAGCACAACTGCTCTGGAAGATCCTTCTTCATGTGAAGGAACAGAGCTTAGAGAGTTGCAGCTACACCACGTCTTCAAAAGTGGATTTTTTTCCTATATGCCAGTGAGTGTATTTCACCCTTTCTTCCCTTCTTCCATTTCTAACAAGTCTTTAGGAGATTTCTGGACCAAGGAACTAGACGTTACCTCTCTACACTTTGTTTTATCCCAAGTTTTGTATCCCTCTGCCAAACTGTGGAAATCTCTGTCTCTAGCAGGTATATAATGAGGGCTAAAAATTCTTGTTCCATTACAGTTTCTCACTTCCAACACACAACTGCACCACGTAAACTGGAAGACAGCCCTGTCATATTTTACTTACTGGTCTACAACTCAAGGTGAGTTGCCCTTTCTTTGCCCTCTAGGATTAATAGGAGTGCTTATTCCTTTAAGAGGGACAGAGATCTCAAGCAAAGAAAAAGTTTAGCTTATCTTAGGTAAGATCTCTTATTTCAAGTAATTCTTTTTTGCTTCAGCCCCAGGGAAGAAAAAGCCAAAAGCCATTTTATCCAGAGCACTCAAACATGCACAGTATATGATATTTGTCCTGTACCTATATGTTTCATTCAGTCAGTTAACTTAATGTACATTGAATACTAATTCATGGACATTTCAGCCTAAGTTCTCATTTCTCTCTGACCAGCAGCATCCTTCCAATTGCTACAGAGACTTACAATGAATCAGCTGGATAAAAGCAAAACCAACCACAGAAACCTCCTCACATTGCAAAGAGCTCAGACTCTAAACCAGTACCCCTTCCTAACTTAAGTATGGCTGTAAGCCCCTAAAACATATCATAAACATTATCTTCTTTCCTCCTGCAGCAGATAGGAACACCAGAGGTGATTCAGCAGCTGCCATCTGGCAAGATGTGAACTTTCATTAGGAAACAGAGCAACCTTGTACAACAGTCACTGGTAAAAAAGCATGGCCCGTGAGAAACCTCACTTTGCAGAGTAGGATTTTCTGTCACACTTTACTGCTTTATGTTTCCTCTTAAACTATAGCACTTAATATTCTGCTTCCTTTAAGCTCTCCTCTGCTAAGAATTTCATTACTGATGTATCTAGCACCCACACCCTCCTCCTCCTCGTAGCATGCAACTGAAACACTGCTAGAGGAATAAGTACTAGGGAAACCACCTCAGCAGTCTGCTCAAACCTCCAAGAAGGGAAGAAGATGCAAGAACCAATCAGATGCAGAGATCAGAATTACATCTTCAGGGTGTAATACATCAGAGAACACCACGTAAGGAAGAACAGATTTGCACAAACTAAGCCTCCTTAAAGCAGAACTTACAAAGACATCAGCCTGAAAGAAGATCAAGTTCTTGCTCTGAAATGGGGCATCAGCACATACTGTTCTACAAAAACTTCTCTCACTGAAGTAAGTATGATTACATCTTAAGTCCAGAGCTGTGGGCAGCTCATGGAAAGCAGTCAGTTAAATATCAGATATTCTCATTAGGAACTTTAAGATCAGCCCTGCCACTTTACATCTTTATGGGGTTCTTCAAGAAAAGAATGTGTTCTAAAGGGAGATGAAGATCTACAGGAAGACAGTTGTGGGTTGTTTTGGTTTTTTACTAACAAAAGAGCCCAAGATACAGAAAGCACCTTGAAACGGTATTGTTTTGGGATTTTTCTTTGTTGGTTTGGTTTTATGTGGGTGTTTTTTGTTAATTTTTTGTTTGGTTGATTTTGTTTGTTTGTTTATAAAAGGAGCTATTCTCATCCTCTTGAAAAAAAAAACAGCCAAAATGTTTTATAGACATATTGGCATATAAGCCTCTCAAAGATTTTCTACTCTTCAATAAGAAATGCTTTCACCAAAGGAATAGTCAGTCAAACTGAGGAATTATTCAGGTGGTCAGAAAGATTTCTGTGGCTCCCCCAGAAACAAAGATGATGAATGGGATATCAGTTTTTATTTCTTATGCCTTGCTCCTTTAGAGAATATTGTTAAACACCAGTTTGCCACACAGCATTACGTTGTCTCTTAACAGAAGATTTTGCAAGGCATCGGTAGAACTTTAAATAATGTTTTGTTTAATTCAAGGCCATGCAAACGTGACTGTGTCTGCTGCAGAAGCAGTGCTATCCCACACCTATTATCTGTGTTATCTGTTACTAGTACTGTCACATAAGAGTCAAATCAGAACTTAGTCAGCAAACAGTGCAGCAACCTCAGGTCAGTTCTGCCTCTTGAGATTTGCAAGGCATTTTTGGGATTGTTATTGCATCCAGGTTTTGTGCCACAAAGGTGTACATCTGGCTGTGTTACAAGCTTCGTTTTTTGAATGCTCAACTGTTTCTCACTCATACTGACTCCAGGGATCTCTCTATTTAATGTGCATTCTGACAACAGGAATCAAATCAGTGCAGCCAGAAGCATCCACACACAAGACAGACATCTTTAAAGTACAATCATGTGCTCTTCTGCTAAAGAAGAGTCTCCCATTGTAAAGGAGATTTGGAGACCCCCAGATACCAGACTGCCTTCTTGTTTTCTTCTTCTTCCAGATGGTCCAGAAATTACTGTCACACATTCCCCACAATTTTATTTCCTAAGATCTTAGTGAATTTTTACAAAGTTAGTAATCCATAAGGAAGTTTAAATATATTGGCACTTGACATTTATTACCCCAAATCACACGACATCCTTTGATTTGAAAGCCTAAAAAGCTTGGTTGGTAGCAACACCAAACAAGTCAACATTCTGCTAATAGGCACAATACCCAGGTGATAAACTCCATAACACAAGACAGGGCTGAAAACACTATGATGAGCATTTTCCATATACTTTTAGATTATTTTATTCTCTTTTTACTGGAAAGCTTTTTTTACCAGCTTGTAAAAAGTGATGTGGAAAATTGAACAGACCTGCCAATGCTGAGTCACAGCGTTCCATACTCCCACTTTCCCTGTATGGCTTGTAGCCACCAGCTGGTTGCCAATGAAGAAGAGAGCATCTACAGGGACTCCAAGACTGAACACTCCTACAAAAAATGAAGATGCTGAGAAGCTCATCTAAAGTAAAGAGAAAAACACAGTAACAATGGAATCTCTCCGTTATTATCACAACACATTTATTAGAGTAGCAAGCAAAGAACAGCCAAATCTGGGTTTGCAGTGTGCTAGGTGAGGCACTATGCATGCAGCAAAGTGGGTTCCATTAAATGGCAGCATGATGTCATCTCTGCTAATACCATCATTATTTGGAAAGGAGAAAGGAGGCAACAGAAGTTAGAAGAGCCCTTATGAAATAAACAAACACTTTTCTATAGCCATCAAGTTCTCAAATGACTTTAAAATTAAAAAAAAATCATATTACGTCAAGCAGGAGTTTTCGTTGCTGTTTTGTGGGGTTTTTTCTCCTATGACTATGAAGTGCCATTTAAGAAGCAGTAATTCAAAGGGTTTTACAAATTTGTACCATACTAGTTTGCAATTACCTGTTAAAGTATTAAAAGTTCTTGATCCCATTTTTTTTAAGTCCAGTCAAGCAAAAAGATTTTGGA
The DNA here is from genome assembly GCA_013398055.1 of Ifrita kowaldi. NCBI lineage: Eukaryota > Metazoa > Chordata > Aves > Passeriformes > Cinclosomatidae > Ifrita > Ifrita kowaldi. The sequence goes on from VZRS01004831.1 coordinate 795,605, forward strand.
AATGTATTTGAGGAACTAAATATGGCTACAAGGCTTCAGCCTTCTTCTTGGGAAAATACTGAACAACTTAAATGTGACCCTACTTGAATGCATGCTAATTTCTCTTCTAGCAGAAATACTTGGACCCAGAAAAATAAGCAGTCTGCAAAAGCCTACTTCTTTCTTTCCATCTCCAGATCTTTTAGTTTGGTGGCAGTCCATAAGCAGAGAGTACAGGCTAACAGGCTATTAAAACTTGAAGCTATATAGGGAAGCAGTTTCATATTCCACTATTCATATTCATTTCACATACTATTCAAATTTGGAAGATAAAACTTACCAGCAAATGCTGGCCTTCCAAGTAAAGGAAATGTGTCATCAACAACATTTCACTTAATAAAAATCAAAACAGTGCAGAGCCTGACAGGCATCAATGGCTGTGGTTATAGTTGACCTTAACATCTGAGGCCTTCCACAAAATCGATCATTTCTTTAGAGCTTCCAAGTCTCATCATAGATCCAACATGAATAACTTTAACTGAACTATAAACTTGGATAGCAAACTACATTTTGTACTACTTATTGTCCATGTATTTAAAAGTTACAGCAAACTCAAAAGGTCTGAGGTAATTTCTAAGTTTGCCAGCAAACTGGCCCTGCAATTAACTTGGTTTGTAAATAATTCTAGGCTATGATTTTCTGCCTGGTAAGTACCAAAGTATTGGGGCTACATTACAACACCAAAGTGTCAAGCTTCACTCACAAGTTTCCTACTCCAGCTTGCTCACTCTACATATTTATATTACTTCTCACTAGTATACCTTAACTGCAGCAGATAGATGTTGTCAAAATAAGAGTATCCAATAGCTGGAAAATTCCTCAACATTGTTTTGGACAAATTCAAATGAATAGAGTGTCATTCCCACACAAGAATCAGCCCTCTGTAACACCCAAGAAGGGATCTCAGGAAGTTGTTTTAATTATGGTGCTAAACCATTTTCCAGGGCAAAGTACAATCATTCAATGCAGATAAGATTCAGCAGTACAGGCCCATGAAAAAAGCAGTAATAAAAAATCCACAGAAACAACTAGAATTGATTACTCCAGAGAAGGATGAGGTTCAGGGAAATCAAGGAAGACAGCTTGAATGGTCTGGAGGAATTTGAAGTGTCAGTCCTGCTTAGGCTCAACAATCTTGAGACTTGTCCACAGGGGAGACAACACTATATGTAATGACAGGCTCTTGTCCTAAGGGTCCCTCTCAGTAAAATACTGCTTACAGCAGCAACCCAGCAGCAGTGTCTTGTGTAAGTAATATTGAAAGGGAAGAAAGCGCTCTGGGAGAGCTCTATCACAAAGATGCCAGCCCACACAATTTGCTGGGGATGGTGTCGCCAGGCTCCAGCAACTGTTTGGAACAAGTAGTTTCTTTCACAAGATGACAGCGATGTACTGTATCTCTAACACAAAGCAGCACTGCAAGCATTTGTCTCTAAAAGGAAACAAAACAGCTACATTCAAGTTATAACTATTAAACGCCAGCATTTTTTTTAAACCAATCAATATGACCTACTATCCAAAAGAACAGAAGTACATTTTGGTCAATGCCACTCTGACTGGGAATTTCATCCTGTACGCACGTTCTCTCTGCTTCCCCCCTCCTCCTGCCCCAAGTGGCAATTACTCTGTTTCACAGTGTCACTTCAATGCAGTACAGCCTGTTTAGCAAAAGTCCTTGCTTCAGTTCCATTGCCATTTTCAGTCATAGTCTAAGCTATCAGAACTTTATTATACTGGCATATTTCAGAGTTTTGATTTGAAAATAAAGTCTACGTATGGTTTTTTGTGTCTCTTTGCACTTGATTTTAAAAAATCCAAGATGCTGCTTCTTGTATCTTACTGCAAATCCCAAGGTAACACAAGCAGCTAACTGAAACCAGAAAATGCAGGAGGAATGTAACGGCACAGTGCTTAAAGCAATGCGTGTAACAGGAGCACAGCTCTCACACCAACTCTTCCCTGTCCTTAAAAGTCAGTCAACAGGAGCATAAGAGAAGAAAAGGCTTCTCAGGTACGGTAATTACTCACTGTGTTTAATAGAGAGAATTTCATATTCAACTGTTAAACACACCTTTTGTTTTTCTTTAATACAGTGGAATCTCCTTTTCCATTTTGCTGACCATGATTATATATAAGCACTCTATGAGTCACAAGTAAAAGAGCTGTACACAGCTCATACAAGACCTTTGCCTTCCCCCATTTTCAGATATGACTTAGTGTTTCCACATATTCATGCAGGGAAAAAAACAGCAACATCCATTAACATGGCTAAAAATTGCCTAAGGATCTGTCAAGTAAGCTCTTCTTTAAAGGCACATGAGTCAAAACTTGAATTTGGCCATTTTGACTTTAATTTATGGCCACAATAATTCTCAAGGCTTCGACTATAGAGATACATTCAATAACGAATTAGCTCAGCATTAAGTTTCAGAGAAAAGTGCTCACATAACCAGACTGCTGTCATACTTCATTAGCAGTATCCACTGCCAGAGGAAACAGACATTACTGGCATAGTAGTGGTTATTCAAACACCAGGGATTAGGACAGAGGAAGTTCCAAATACCGTTCTCTTCAGTGCCTCCCAAATTTGGCCTATATTTGAACAGCAATGACTCAGACAAGCCATCAGATTAAACCAGGGAATATTTACTTCTGGAGATGTCTTCTTGCTGTTTCTAAAGCTTACAATTGTGTGTTCTTCAGTGCCAAGGTGTGTAAGCAGTAATTCTTGTATGCTAAAAGGAATAGTGTGGGCTTTTTTCCTACTCTGACACCCAAGTTATGAACCCAAGAAATTTTCATCTTCCAAACTCCATTTATGAACCACACTTGACAGAGAACTGAAGTATTTTCATCATCTCTATGTAAAAATATTCCTTTAGTAACACAAAGAAAAGGAAAGAGCAGAATCTCTTTGTATCTGTAGATTTCCACCTCCAAAGCTTAATTCCTCTGTATTATGGCCTAGATTCAAATGCAAGCCTAAGGAAAATTTTAACTCTTAATTTGAATTTTTACACAAAAACTTCCAACTGAACAGTAAGTATTGGCTACTATTGCTTCAGTAAACAGAGTGCTCTTTTATTCTCCATCTCTTTGATTTTGAGACAGGATTCCTGGTGCAGAACTGAAGAAAGTTAACATACTCTAACAGGTTGCTGTACTATAGCTTCTTTGGTCAGTCTGTAAAAGTGAATACTGAACACCACAAATCACACCTCAGAACAAGGTGTCAGACTTCTTTCTAGTTACACACACAAAAGAAGAAACAAAACAGGTAATCATAGTTACCAATTTCACTGCCACTACCACCATCTTGAATGCTCCACAAGATAATGCTACTCTCCGAGGCAACTGCAACCATCTTGTCCTTGTCTCCATGAGGTCCTCCAACCACCTTGGCATTGAGAGCCACTCGCTCAATGGTCCAGTCCAGATAAGGACTTGTGAACACCTGCTGCCACCCAGATGACTCTTTGATTCTGGAAGGGCAAAGGGGAGAATGGGGAGCAGATGCCAGAGATTCAGGAACAGATAGCCCAGTCTAATCCTGAACCAGTGTGGATAATTCAGTCTTACGCTCTAAGCCACAAAGTTTCAAATTCTAGTTAAGAACTACAGTCTACAAGAGCTGCATTTTTTCCCATTTTGAAGTCTGATATCACGTATTATTTCAGTGCTCTGCAGCTACTGAAATCCTGTGCTGGGCTTTTTCTTCATATAAGCCCATCTGATATAGAAGTTATAAGATGAAGTCAAAAGCCTGGGTTAGACAAACGCTAGATAATGAAGTTCAGCATAAGATTTTAGAAGAAAACTCTATTAATATCCTTGTATATCATGCAAGAAACCCAATCATGCTTTAGCATAAAGCTCTGCTCTCCAGCCACATTTTCTGTTTATTGTATACTGTAAGCAGATAATACTGAATTGACTGTAAATTTTATTTTTAGAGAATCATTTCCCTGCGCATTTTAAAGAGATACATGGTGTCAGCACTATTTATCTGACAACTTCAGGATATAATTTCGATAATTTGCAATGGAGCTAAAGCAGACTAGATCTCTGCAGTAAAATCATATAAACATTAAAATTAAAAGCAGAGAGATATGTGTACTTTTTAGCATTGTTGCCATTATTTCACTTCAGCGTTGCATCCTGCTTGGAGCTGAAGAACCCCAGATCACTGTGCTCTAACCATTCAACATGCAGAAGTTGTAGTGAAGAGATTTAAGAGCACAGTTGCAATAGCAAGACTTTGTCTTGGTTGCATTCATTCTCGCAAACTTTATGATCAAACTTTAAAAGCTTCTGCCATATTTCAAAAGAAAAAAAAATTATCTTTAAGATGCACTGTACTTTGCTGCAGAAGAACGGAGGAGGGGAAATTCCACCATTGTATTCCTAGAGCCCCTTCAGGTTTTGAAAGAAAAAAAAAATACAAGACTGCTGCCTTGAGTCTCTGTGAAGAAAAGTAGCACTTTAAACTGGCATGTTGACCTGCACCCTCTCTCAGCAACCGTTCAAGTCTGACATGGTTCATCAAAAGCATCAATAATGGCATAATTTCAATGGCAACAAGACTTGTTAAGTAGTTTGCCAAGCAGGAAAGAGGCAGAATTTTTCACTTAAAGTGAGCTAGCAGCCAAGGAAAACAGCCAGAGATAAAATCCTAAGAAGGGGACAATTAGCACAAAACCAGTTGCAAATCATTTCCTCTTTCTCTGTCAGACCATATGAAGCATAATTGAAAAAAAACCACATTTAACAAAAACTAAAGCCAAAAAAATTGCAGTGGTGAATGCTAGTTAGATGTGATTTAAGTTACAAAGTTTAAGCAACTGAGTTAGTGTTCTAGAGAGCAAATAAAGCAGCAAACTACAGCTTTAGCTTGGTAGTAAGAAGAAAGAAACTGATCAATTACTCTCTTCTCCCTTCTGTTTTTGAACCACAGTATGACAGCCTTATTAGATTGGTCTGGGCAACAGCCTTGCTAAAATTTTCCATTACTTTCCATTGAAAAGACAGCCACCAATTAAATCAAGACTACGAGATGTGAACTAAAAACAGCTTCTGTAATATGGAGGTATTGCTTATGTTCACCTGATCTTAAAAAATAGCCAGTTTGTTTCCAAGACATTGAAGATATTTTTCAGCCATCCAAGTGAAGTAGCAAGTGTTTAACAGTTTTGCACAGCTAAAAACCCTGAAGTTTAAGACAAGGTAGCAAAGTTATGTAGCAAAATTTCATTAACTGTTTCAACTTGCTTGATACTGTAACTTCACAGACTTTTTTCAAACCCACAACAGGAAAAACTTTAAAGTGAATTTCTCATTTAAAAGCCTGCTTTAAAACAGGCTTTTGAAGCAGTTTTATTGGACTCAATTTGCAACTTTTTCAACAGTATTAAGAACTCACATCAAAGCACAAAAATCTGAGTTCCTAGCAAGCAGGTTTTTTTCACCAAAAAGAGCAACAACTCTGTTTAAAGGATCAGACTGAACACATTTATCTACTGCTATTTCAGAGTAAACTTTTTGTTTTGCTCTTAGCCAAAGATTATATTTTTTTTTTTTTTAGATTCCTGTAACCCGACAAGCAACTCTACTTATACCTGTAGCAAACAGCAAAATGGGCATAGGCAGCTACTATCCAATTGTGGTGGCCAGCTACTATTAGGACTTTTCGTGGGTCCACAGGAAATCCTAAAAACAACAAAGTTGAAGTCAGGCAAGTGACGAGTATTAGACAAGCAGAGACATCTATAACAGGATAGAGCTCTCTGCTAGGATGTGCAACAGAAACTTTGATAATTAAGTTTTTCAATAAGTATTTTCAGCAATATTCTAGTTAGCAGTATTGCTCCTCACAGCCTTGATACGCTAAAGAACTAATGCCTGAAGACTGCACCTTCTACCTCATTTCCCCCAGGACTGCCTGCTTCCAAACCTACAGCAGCTCACTAAGAAGAATCAGCAATTCATATCCTTATTTTATCTTACATAGATTAACATACTTGAGATTTTCCTAACGCTGCTACAATTTACAGGATTGTAACAGAAATATGACATTTCTAACAGCATCATTTTGCTTGCAAAGTCAAAAGCTGGAAAACAACAGAATTCAGGTCTATCTCACTAAAAATTTTTCTGTGAAGACTACCTTTACACTAAAAACTTGACTCTTGCAGGGCAAGTGAGGCACCAGGAGCAAGAAAAAGGTGGAAGAACAGGAAGCAGGCCCTGAACAAAGATCAGAGAGACAGTGGCTCTCTGGCTTTATTATGGCTTTAGTACAGTGTAAGGCATTTGTCTAAGGGGACGTGCTAAGGCTGCATGAAGAACTTTGATTTGCCTTTCTCTCAGGTCTCACATCTGGATTGTGCAGCAGTGAGCCTTCAATACTGTATAGGGAGTAGTGTTTAAGTATTCAGCAATTTTAACCACGCAAACACAGAACAGCAGATTTAAACCAGATACAGGCACACAGTTCTTATTTCCCAGAGACAATGATCTTTGCAATTTGCTTTGGTTTTAAAACTGACACTCCTCACCTAGTCTGACTGTACCTTCCCCCGTACCAGCAAGTGTAGGCTGGACACCACCTCCATGCATCTCACTCTCAGTCTGACCCGTTCTGATGTCAGTCGGTGGCCCAGCAGTATTATTTATTTTACGACTGGGAATGCCTATTAAAAAAAAAAAGAAAACAGTTTTGTCTCCCTCCTTAAACTTCAGCAATATAACAGATATTAGTTCACTTTCAAAATACAGGATTAACACCTGTGCATTTTGATGAAAAGTTTAATTTATCTGCTATAAGAAACAGGCAATACCGTAACACTGAAACAGAAAATGCTTTTGCTCTCTATGTTGACATTCATAATTCAAGGAATTATCTTCAGAAAACTTGTTGATAATTGGCTAGACGCCTTTTAGACTTCAGGTTAACACATGAACTGTGTTCATCTCTATAGAGAACAAAAAAAGTCTAACAGGTACTCCTATTGGTAAGGAAAGCTCATTAGTGGTGATTTGTCACCTAGGCAATAGGACCCCCAAGGTAACTACGTTCAGAAAGAAGAAAGCACCTCATGATGATGACATTAAACTGAAAGGCTACTGGAGAACCTCTGCCCTAGTCTACAGCCAAGCAGAGCCTGCTTAGTACTAACATGCCACACCCCCTGCCCAGTACTCTAAACATGCTGTTTGTTATGGCACAGAGATGCATTACATAACATATTGGGTTTTAACCACAATAATGTTCAGTTCAACCATTTGTCCTTAGCTTTCCATAGGAAGGCTTTCTCGGGACAGTTTGACAGCCAGGGTAACCATCCCAGCCAATCATCCCCACAAACCAAAGCACTGCAAAAGTGACTGCAAGAAACATCAGATCATGAACACAAGAATACCTGGAGGAGGTAGGTAGCCATGAAAAAGGACACTGCCACAAGATGAGCGTTCCAATTCTTCACATAGTAGCAATCTTCTCACTAAGGAGGAAACCCAGATATGACCACAGCTTTCACTTCCTTGAAAACATTACATTATCTCAAATATCCTTCCGTTTTTGAAAACTTTTACTTTGAAAAAAAAAACCTTTACCCTTCAGGGTCACAACTGTTCAGGATTTGTCAGTGGACCATTACTACAATAATAAATATGAGCTCACATTAAGAAAAAAAAAGTTACCTAAAGGAGTGATTCCATAGAATTCAGCTTCATGTCTGAGAACATTAATACTCACTCCCCTACAGAAATAGGAAAAAACAAAACAAAAACCGACCAGAACAAAGTGAGTCAATACCTTGAATATAAAGGCCTGCATATAACTGGATATTACACAATGTAAATATCAAGCTACCTAACAGTTTACAGAATTACCACAAAATGCATCTAACATGTTGATGTTTGAGATTTCAAGGTGATCTTGATTTGACTTAACTTTCATTAAAATAAAGATACAGAAACAATAAAGAAATACACTGCAGGAAGTGGTCTAAAATATATGAATCTACTAGCAAAATAAAAAGTCACCATTTCTGCCTCCACCATGACATACACGTACTCTAGACATGGCCCCATATCTATGAGGGAGCTCAGCCATATACCAGGCACCCAACCAGATAACTAAAATGTAATATTTCTCATTTGAAAAAGTTTCTAATGCTTCTGATTGAATTAACTTTCACCTGAAATAAGTAGAACTTCTTACCGTAAGTCTAACTCCTTTGTACGAAGAAAATTTAAAATGGGTGCAAATGCTGTTGGATCTCGATCAATAAATATCTGCAAAGAAAAATTTCTGTACTTGAGTACCATTATGGAGCAACCATCAACTAAAGTGCTATTTTATGCTGAATGCAGGAAAGAGGAGTTGAAGATGAGGTAGTGAGCAGACAAAAAACCCGAAGTTTTTGAGCCTCTTCTTAGTTCTCATTATTCTACTGTCCACTTATTTAACATTCCTAAAGGACATATTTACAAACTGTTGCAAATAGATGGCACTTAATAAATCTGTTCTTTAGGTTCTCATCTCCAAAAAGGACAATGGATGCTTTCACTTTCTAGCATGTGTTCAATATGCAGTAACTGTAATAAGATCTCAGGAGAAGTTTAGACTTTTTTAAATTCAATTACCATCAAAACTACCTCTACACTTTTAGCAAAGTACTTGCGTGCCTCACTATCACTCAACAACATTACTGAAACTATAGTTTCCCATTCAAGAATATCATACTCACAGACTGGAATGGCCATTTTGCTACATGTTTTTGCCAAAAAAAAAAAAAAAAAGGCTACATTTCCATGTTGGATCACTCAACTACATATGCAATGCCTATCTAATGAAAATTACACCTCCCTACAATACAGCAATTAGCATTCTCTCTGCTTAAGAAAAGCAGAGATGCTGTTTCTGCATTACCCATACAATGCAGAATTAGCATAGAAATATGTACATTGTTCCAGTTTCACTTAGCTTGAAAGAAATATGAGAACCCAGAAAGCCAGAAATGTCACTAATTTTGATGAAACTTTAGCCTGACTCAGGCAGTGTAATTCCATTAGCCCCCACAGTGAAAATGCTTTAGGAAGAACCTAACCAAAAGCATAACATTGAATTAATGAGTTACAGCATGCTCATTACTCACAGCACCAGTTTCATCCTTTAGTGTTGAAATTCTTCCACTCAGCAAACTGAAAAACAGGAAATCTTCGTTAGATGTCCCCCAGAAATGTACTGACACAAACACAGGATAGCAACACTCTGGGTCAGTTAGCTCTCGTTGGTTACATTTTGGTAACACAGTGTATCTGAGCAAAGAAAACAGCCAGAATGCTGGAGGAGTGAAATATCTCTCCCAAACAAAGGACAAGTGTACGCACATCTAAGGAAAGGCTGAGAGCTGCATCATAAGGACCTTCAGATTCCCAAAGAAAATAGACACAAGGCCTAGCCTGAAAGGACGAAACAGTTTTCCCAGGCACTTAGAGGGCTGTGTAGTTTGTTAAAATCTGGTGAGATTGCTAAAAGCTGCTGAAGCAAAAAGGAAGAGGAGACAACCCAATCTGCAAGGATTTACTGGACAAGAATGGGATTAATTATTTTGACACAATTTTACTTCAAAGTTTTCTCCCATCAGATCAAAATACTTCTTCTCCAGACCCATATAAAACACAATGCCAAAATCTCATTTTACAAGTAAGATGAACACCAACACCAACAGGTTTCATTTGATTCTGGATGACAATTATATGAGATTTTCCAGTGGATAACTTTCAGAACAACCTCCTTGGACAGCATATTTAGTGTTGAGAGACTGGGGAATAGCATGAGACTTCCTCTTTGTGCCTTTCCTCGCATGCCTCAAAGAAGGTGACATTTCCCTGGCATTTCATTTATCTGAACATTTCATTAAAATAGGAACAGGAAACGCTGCATATGTCAGCTGCCAGGCTTTTACTGGGAAAGAAGTCTAGAATATAAAAATTAAACGTAAGGAAGCAAAATTGCCAGCATTTAGGTTTTCCTTTGTGGGTTTAGGATTAACTGGGGTGATAGAGGTACAGTAGCTGCAGAACAAAATACAAACCTAAGCAGCACAACCTGCAGAAGTAGTAAAGGCAGTGACATAAAAAGAAGATGTTCAATAATTCAGCAGCTCCTGTATCACAAGTCAAAACCCTCAAAACTTTGAGTTAACTCAGAGGAGAGCAATAACTCAAAAAAACCCCAAGCCAAACAAAATCAAAAATGTTACAGGCAGTGCTAATGCATATGGCCAGTAAGATCACAAATGGTAATAAAGACACAGCCAGTGGCTTGTCCCTTTCCTGCAGAATTGAAGGTTATTTCCACAATACTCCATCTAAAAAGTGACAACTCCTCAGCATGTATAAGCAGCCACGGCTACATTCAAGCAAGAAGATGCCTCTTGGGTAACAGCTTATTTCAAATGAATCTGTCCCATTGCTTGAGATAGGGGGAAAAGAATTAAGGACACTAATAAAGATACTATTTACAACATAAATTAAGAACTGAGAACATAAATATTATTTTAATGACTGTTAATTTGTCTTTGTTAAATGTGATGATACACTACAAATACCTGGAAAAAAATGAGTCTGGAATCCACATCAGTGTTTGTCTTGATGTGCTGAACCTATGAAAACAACGTTACAAGTTCAGAATCAGCTGTAAAGTTGGAAAGAAGCCTGATTTATCTAAAATTCCTTAATTTGTCCTACAAAGCTAATATCAAACAAGTCTGGGAAGTTTGAGATCTTTTAAATATCTGCACAAAGTCAGAAGTTGCAGACTCTTTGCACAGATCGTCCTCCAGCATGAAGCAGGACTGTCTGGAGACCACAAAAGTATCATTTTTTATCTGTTTGTAACACACTGTCCCAAACATCCTGTATTTCCTGGTTCTCCCACTTCAACATTCTTGCTTGCAAAAAAAAAAAAAAAGCCCACAAAAACCAAACACTGCTCCACACACACAAAATCCAAACACTAAAATATAAATTTATCAACAGTGTGCAATATTTGTCAATAACTGCACACTACTCTGCTGCTCTTACTTAGGACTGAAAGGGTGCTACATTATGCACTGCAAAAGACAACAGTGAGCTTCAAGTTAATATTTCATAGGAACTTGAATTATTTGCCATTTTGCTATTTGGGCCCCTCTTGGGGAGGTGGAGGGGCAATAACAATAACAGTTAAAAGAAAAAAATCATTGACTCTGGATCATATTGTGAAATAATACAAATTATAATATTACTTATGATGCCAGACAGTACTTTACATAATAAATAACTACAGATTATTTTATACTACTTCTGGTTTTGATTTAACATGAAGGAAGACAGCTGAACTGGCAGCTTGGACAATGAGCTCATGCTCTGCATCACTCTCTGGCTGTACATATCCTCTTACTAGTGCCATGACTAAGAAACCTCTGGTGACCTCTTCATTAGTGGAAAACAAAAAAAGAATATGCAAAAGTAAAATTCCATTACAACTCTCCATCTAGTATAGGATTACAAAATACAAAATATTTTTGGAATAAAACTACTTGGTCATAATTTACCTAATTTTCACAGCTAGCATTTTCCAGTTTTGAAGGGGAGAAAAAATGTAAACAAACCCCATTACTTTATGCCCCCTAGGAGGCAGAAACACAAAGGCTTTATGGAACTACCACCCTGCATGAAATGTGGATTGTGCATCTGCTCACTGCAAACATCACAATGGCAAATCTGTTCTGAACAGAAAACCTACAGCACCAGTGTTCTAAGCACAAGCATGCACAAAGTCTTTTCTGGGAAAAAACAAAACAAAACACTTCTCTAGCACTTCTAAGTAGTTTTGCTCAGCTTTTCTTGTCAGTAATACAGGTCACTACCTCTGTCTACATTAAGAGTAAGGGATAATTCATTTAACTACACTATGACATGTGAAAACAATGAATTACATGAATTTTATCCAGAATTAATCCAGACACTGCTTGTTAACTATGGGGATTGATGCAGCATCACCATCATCTTCTTTCAATTTTATCAGCCTGTTTAGACAGCACCAGGATTTCCTGTCTATAATTTAGCACTATGGTACCAGTTTAGTAAGCAATAGCTCACACTAACATATACTTTAGAACTTTTAATACACAGACATTAATCTATGTAAACAACCAGAGTCCTCCTTTCCAGGATGCAGAATGCAGCTTAACCAGCAACATTTACACGCATAGGTGTATCTGCAGCTCCATGCAGCGGTCAGACAGGCATTGTATAAGGAAAACAAGGCAAACCCAATGCAATATCCTCAAAACACTCTGAAGCATATGCCAGCTTAAAGTTATTTTAAAGAAAATATAAACAACTGGAAACAGAGGTGTCTAGTGTCAGTTATAAAACAAACATTTTAACAGTCTGTTGTCCTTGTGGAGTTACCTTGTAACCAGAGGGAGATACAGTCAAAAGAATTCACCCAATTTGTTACAGTAATTTCTATGAAGATTAACTCGCAAGAGACTTTTGTTCACAGTAAAGGAATTCCCAGAAGGAACTCCCAGAAGCTGTGACCAGGAAGTGATGGAGCAGTCACACACAACAGAGAAGCCCTGACCATCCCAGGGAGCAGTGGGGACCTCGTGTCTGAACATGGAAAATCTGGGGTCTCTGTGTACATGTTCCAAAGTACAACTGGTGTCAGAAACAGAGGGGAGTGCTCATTTCCTCTTCTCATACAGTTCTACAAACAAAACTAAGAGCTTCAGGTTTCTAGTGAGAGTAATGAGGACTAATGAAGAGGAGGAAATGTGTACAGTACCCCACTCTTGCCCATTTGCTCTACACATCATCCACTCCACTATCAGCTGAAAGTCACCTGCCTTTGCAAGCTGAAAAACATGGCTCAGGTATAGTTTTCAAAGGACATGGGCACTACAAGGGAAGATGAGCTTGCAAAAGCCCAAAACTTCTCACACAGGAGTACTATAGTAGAGGGTCTCTCTACTAAATGGGAAATATCCGTGCACACATTTCCTACTCCTTACATCCAAATGTTGACTAGAATCTAGACCTTCAGCTAGAAATTAATTACATGCACTTGTTAGTTTGCCTCGTTCTTCCTACTTCTTTGTGTAGGCAAGCCCTCTGAGGATGTGTATTTTTTTCCTGATGTGTGTCCTGTACATAATTCTCAGTTCTGTGCAGAGGCATTTAACAAGGAAGATAAAACTAAGAAATTGAAGCAGCTTTTAGATTCCACAAGTGCTAAAATCCTAAAAGATTAATTGCCCTGTAATTTCAAAGACAGAGTCCACTGAAGAACTTATTCTGCATTAACGCAAAATCTGGTCCAAGCCTACGTCCAAGTTATCCTGAAAGCATCATTATAGGTGAGTTTTGCCTGCGCAAGTTACAAGCAGTTTCTCTGGGTTGAACCAAGTTCTTAACGTCTTATTAAAACACAGGAATTCTGCATCGATTTCTATGGCACTCTAAGAAAGGCTGCAGCACAGTTTAGTTATCAGATCATGTTCTGAGTAACGGAAGAAAATTCCTAAAATAGCAGTAGTAGTTCCTACTACTTATAGCTGGCTCCACGTTGTACACATTACTTGGGAAAACACATTACTTCAGTTTCCACTAGTTACGATAATCCGAATGATTTCACGCCTGAGCATTTTGACAGGAATGTTTGCACTGTTTATCACGCAGATTCTGACCACAGCTGCCCCACAATTCTCTGCCTCAGCCTGCCAAAATGTCTACATCTGCCAGCTTCCACACTTCCAGCGTACATTTGAAAACAATGCAACTCTTTATTCTCGTTGACACCAGCGGTATCATATCGGCGATTTTAATATCTTAGTCTCTGAGGCAGCTAGACAGATTGTTCACCAGAAGCCTATGGATGTGATGGCAAAGCAAAGCTTCTATCCCTGAAGAAGCAGTATTCCCAGAGTCTCTAAGGTGTATGTAGAGCAGTACGTATCTAGGCTGCCGTGGCATCGCGGGCAGACACCACGCGGAGCTGCCAACACGCCCCGTGTCCATCCCCAGGTACCCCCGGCCCCTGCAAAGTGCTGGCTGAAGGCTCATCCCGGCCGTCGCGGCGGCAGCACCAGCGCGCAGAGCCCACGGAGCCCCGCCGGGCAGCCCCAGACGGGTCGGCACCGCCGCCCTCCTGGGCCGGCCTAACCCCCCATAGCCGGGCAGCGCCTGCCCCGGGCGGGCCCCGGCAGGGCCCCCTCGGCGCTGCCCCTCGCTCCGCTG
>VZRS01004831.1:810043-969938 GCA_013398055.1 Ifrita kowaldi
GGGAGCCCGCCCGCCCCGGCAGCGGCGTCACGCCTCGGGGAGAGGAGCTGCGGCACCAGGATTCTCGTCTTGTGTGGTTTTAAAAGAACAGGGAGCGGCCTATGCCGCCGTCAGGCGCCAGCGACCCCCGCCTACAATAAAGAGAAGGGCAACGGAGCTGGTGAAGGGTCTGGAAGTGCAAGTCCTGTGACGAGCGGCTGAGAGTGTTCAGCCTGGAGACAAGGAGGTTCAGAGGTCACCTTATCGCTCTCTACAACTCCCTGAAAGGAGGGTGTAATCGGGTGGGGGTCGGTCTCTTCTCCCAGGCAACCAGTGTCAGGACAAGAGGACACAGCCTCGGACTGCACCAGGGGAGGTTTAGGTTGGACCTTAGGATGAATTCCATCACAGAAAGTGTGATCAGACGTTGGAATACACTGCTCAGGGAGGTGGTGGAGTCACCGTCCTTGGAGGTGTTTAAGGAAAGACTGGGTGTGGCACTTGGTGCCATGCTTTATTTGACAGGGGATGTTCAGTCATAAGTTGGGGTTCAGAGGTTGTTTCCAACCTATTTCTGTGAAAGCCATGACTAGAGTGAGGGCTCATTCGGCCTTGCATGCCCCCACCCACAGGCACCCCAGGCTTAGAAGTTCAGGCTCCTGGTAAATGCCAATTCCATGTGAGAGAGGCATAGAAACAGAAAATTCCTTGAAAACTCGATGAGAAGGCAGTGAGCAGTGCTGTGGAGTTTAAAGCCTGGGTTGCAGCCCGCGATCATTAATCAAATTCACCAATTAAAGGACAAAAATATTAGACATGACATATCCGAGCCCACAATGCTGTTTCAGGAAAAAAATCCATCACAGCGCCCCATAAAAAAAAATTGAGGTGGAAACAAATGATGCTGCGGTTAGTAAAGGAAGTCATAAAATCATTGTTTGTATTTTTGAGGGTAGGCTTTATGATCAATTCCTAAACTCAAACAAGGTAAAGAATAAGCAAACAAGAGCCTGGTATTTTAACATAAATTTTGGGTGAAATTTACCAGGATGTTGAAAACCCACTGGAAGGATTCACACTCTGTTTAAATCTAACGTTTTTCTGTGGGAATGAATGGATAGACTTCAGGCATGCTCAAAAATTGTATTTTGAAAACTCTGTGAGCCTAGGAGTAAACTGCTTGAAGTTACCTGGCTGCTTCCCCACTTGCATACCTTGAAAATTTAAGGTTTATTCTTTTAGTCATATTGTAGAGTTGAATTGACCAAAGCAATGAAGAGGCCCTTCACAGAGGCCAGACCATGAAGTTTTTTGGAGGAATGACTTCTCTATCACCAGGCCCTATCACTGTCACAGCTGTGCTGGCTGTCAGGAGCTAAGTGTCGAACCAGCATAGTGTGTAGAAGTCAAATACTTCTGTAATGTGTTCTGAATGTGTTAATACAGCTGCTTCTATGGTGTGTTTTGCCCTACAGCCCGAGGGAAAAGGGAAATTGAAAAGCAGCTGAACATGTCACCAAGCCCTAGGCCTTCATACTCTCTGTATGCTTTGGAGTCTGGCTGTAGTTTGCCTTTCTCCTTGGGCTCAAGAAGAGACATGCTTTTGGATTTCTGCTGAGTTGTCTTCTCCTTTCATGGAAATTATAGTAATAGGAAGTAATAAATGTTCAGGTGTGCTATCAGGCACAGAAGGAGATTGAACTTCTGTTGTCTTCTGGTGAAGTCCTCTAATCATTAAAATATTGGATAAGAGAATGGGACGGGATATTTCTTTTCTTGTTGTTGAGAGGAAGACTGACACTTCAAGCCCTCAGCTTGGCTCTTAAGCCTATTTTGCCTCCCAGTGTCTAAATACCATGAAATTTAAGTTTTGCCTCTTCTTAAATAAAACTTAACCATCACTGGCATTTGTCATTCGCTTAATGAAATTCCATCTAGGAAGAAGTAATGCAAGAAAATCAGCTGTGCGTTGATGCATTCTCTGACAGCTGCAGTCCTCAAAGACTTCCACTAGATGCCTCTATTGCTATTAAACTTCTGAAATGTAATTCCTGTTTAGTCTAACCATTTAAGGCATGTTATCAAGACCTTTTCTCTTGATGTTGCAACTAAAGTACATGATTTGCAATCACTAAAAAAAGCCCCCAAGCCCATTTCAAAGCACTCATCTCATCAGATTTATACAATGTTAATATACAAAGCAACTTTATGTTGCTAGTTTCTACGATCATTTTATTAATTCATAACCCCCTCCCAGCAACCAGTCAAAAAAAGGTCACACGTGGACCCATATGCAAAAAGTAGGCATCTGAATAAAACGTATGTACTTCTGAGTGATGATTGTACTGTTTAGGAAATTAGGAGGCCTGTGCAATGGGTTATTGGCTCTGTGGCCAATGCATGCTGAAATTTAATTTCTTTAATTGCAATATTCAAGCTAAAACTACAAGGAAGGATTTCTTTCCCACTTTTTTCTACTTGGGTATTAGTACAGCTTTTTTGTGGAACACCTTGTATCCTGGCTAAGAAGCTAATTATTCCATTCAAAAGAAGGCAAATTCTGCTGTATAAATTGTAGTAAGGGACACCTCCCAATGGTACCCTTGCCCTTAAGCTACTTATTATAAAAGTCCAGAGAGGAATTGCTACTCTTTGGAAGTTTGCCAGGTACCTGTTTTGCTAAGTTATTAACTGAGAAGCAATGTGGCTTCCGAAGGAGCCAAGGGAAGTTTGGTAATAAATTCATTCTCTGCCTCCTAAGTAGATCCATAGAGAGGGAGATTTTCTCACAAAACATGAGAGCTCTGTGACAGGGATCTTGTCTCTATAGCTTCCTGTAAACTGTCAATCTTGATTGCTGGTGTTATGCAATATCAATGCCAAATAAAAACATTTCTACCATCTGCTCTAAAGGGAGGGGCCTTGGAACCTCCCTAGTAAAGTCACTCTGGAAAATGATGCCATGAGTCACTAGGAACAATTGTTCATGCATGCTCAGTTTTTCCTCAGCTTTGCTTACAATCACTTTGCTTGAAGGGCCTAAACTTTGAAGGTAATTCACTTAGTAGCTGGCGTCCAGTAATGAGTGCTAGAATAACTTTAAATAAGCCACAGGGGAGAGAGGAAGCTCATGGGATTAGGTGGAGTATGCATTTCTTCATTCCTGAACATATGGTTGTTGCTTGCAAATTAGGAAACAACCTTTCTTTTCAGCGTCCAGATGCGGTGCTGCACAGTGGGTGGCTACCAAGGACGTTCCCTTCGCCCAGAGCAGCTCCACCCCACAGCTGAATAAAAAAGGATGTTAGCAGAAATGTCTATAAAGGGCTCTTTTTTCCATCTTAAAATAGAATGAAAGGAAGGAGATGATCCAAAATCAGGTCAGAAGCAGCTTCCCAGAAGGGGAAGAAGGATTCATCAATGTTCTGTAAAGAACTATGTATCCGGGTGTGCTGAATTCTGTGGGAAATTATTAAATCCTCATTTTCAGAAAAAAAAGACCCAAAATCTTTGTGCTCAACAAGTCGAGGGGAAATTATTTTTATGGTCCAGCACAGCATTTGTTCTCAGTTACCAAGTGTGGGATATCCACTACTCCTGCTACAGAGCACTACTGAGTTCTGCTCCCCAGCTAACTGCCAGGACCACATGCCACTCAACAGCTTTTTTGTCAGAATTCCTGCATTTGATATGTTCCCCTGCTAAACTTCAAAAAAAAAAAAAAATCCAAGCCTACCATCTTTTTGAAAAGTTCCTCTTCTTTGTAGTAGTCTACACAAATTTAGTATGCAAGTGTTAAATTAATCGCAACCTAATAATTTGCAGTATATCCTGGTGGGGCTGGGTGAGCTGAGTCAGCTCAAGTACAGTAAATTTGCAAGTGATTTTACTAGTATGTGCAGTGTCCACAGTGTGGGGCTGTTTGCTAGTACATGTCAGCTGTGCAAGCCCAGGCTTTTTTGCTTTCAGGGCAGTGGAGAACACCACTTCTGCAGACTCCAGTTTGATTTGGAAACCCCTTGAAGTTTGTGTGCAATGGACGCACTTGTGTTCATCATTTAAGTCATTCAGCTAAAGTTTTCTACATTTCTGTATGGAATCAGATTCTGTTTATGAACTGGATGTAGTTAGTGATCAAATATCTTCCCTGAGACTGCAATCTATCCTACACAAACAGGGTTAGATTGCAGTAAAGGAGCAGACCCTCATTTATGTTGGACTGCTGTGCATTAAGCATCCGTGTTCTTCAGTCTGGGTTTGTTTGTAGGAGCCACAGGGACGATTAAACAACATAGGAAAGACTTTCTAAAGAACAGAACACAAATTTTGAATATAAATATATCGGATATATCTGCGAAAAAATTTGATATACTGTCTTGGGGTGACTCCATCATGTATATCCCCTATCACGGCTTTATGCCAAACAATTAATTTTGTGCCTTTTCTGTGCCTTTAAACTGAGTTTGTGAGGGAAGAAAAAAAAAGGGACCAAACAAACTTTTCAAAGCAGTGTCTCAAGGACACGGAGATTACACTCCTCTGCGTGCTCGGGCTGCGGTAGCACAGGGGGAGCATCCTGCTTGCTTCTTTGGCCAGTTTTTTTTCTTCTTTTCTCTCTCTCCGGCGTGAGACGGAAAGCTGAACTTTGTTTCCTGGGATTTTGGTTTTTTTTTCCTTCTTCTCTTCTGGACTGTTTCAACAACATCAAAACACATCGGGAGAATTTTCCCCGAGGCCCGAGGGGGTGGGCCCTCACCCAGCTCCGAGGAGGAGAGAGACCACACCTACAGAAGGACTCTGAAATCTTCCCAGGTTTCTCTCTACAGCGAGAGATTTCATTATTTAGCATTATTATCCTTTTTTCTTGTGTGTTTGTTAAATAAATAGTTGTTATCTCTTTCACTTTCCTTCGAGGAAAATTCCCTTTTTCCCGAACCTGGTGGGGGGAAGGGTGGTTGTAACCTGGTTTTCTCTCAGAGGATATATTGCTGGATTTTAGCCAAACCGGCACAAATACTCAGTCAACGTTGTTCTCTTTATGCTCCTTCTGTCATTTTTCAGCCCATCAGTGTTGATTATGCTCAAGCATTTTCAACACTTGTTTTGTGGTTCCTTGTTTCTATTGCAACAACTGAAGAGTTAGAGGCAGACACTTCATATTCTGTATGTGAAGTTAATAGTGGAACACCAAAAAGCTTTTTGACTTCTGTGAGCCAAAAGAACAACTGTCATTTGGTCTAACCTACCAGCAAAATAACTCTATGCAACACCTTCCTCAGTTTGACTCTTACCCTATGTTTGTAATAGATCTGGATGTCTTTCTGAAAGGCTGATGGGCAGCCACTGGAATCAAATCCACTGCACCAGCAGGTGACCTGTAAGTATTTAATTACCTCTCCATGTAAAATTCATGCCATGTCTGCAATACATTCTTGTCTACATTCTTTTTACAGCCATCTGTTTACCTTCTAATGAGGAAATGTTGAAGTGAGTATTCGGCTGGGTATTTGTGGGCTGATCTACTCAGCTGCTATTTAAGAACCAAAGTCTCATACCATACAACAGCACAAGGGGGCATGAGTTTTCAAAATATTTTCTTATTGACTGATTTTCATTGCTGGCTTTGCCTGAAGGAAGAGATACCTGCTAATTCCTAGAAGTCCTTCCAGCTTGATCTTCTGTGTACTCATCGAGTTGATGAGTACTTAAAACCAGATATCAAGAAAGCTCATCTGTGAGCAAGGTGCCCTGAACTTACCTTGCCTCATTCACTGCAAAGGGTTCAAAACTGTGCCGTATCTATTTTTACTCACTGATTTTTTGAAATTACACATATCTGTGTGAACATCTGGGTGAAGCTTTTGGAGGTTCAAAATATGAATTTAAACACGAATACCAATCTATTCTTCATCAGTGTAAATATTTTAAACAGTAACACCTATAATGTCAGCACCTTGCCTGAGTGACTGTCAACCAACACTTAGCAAAACATGTGTGTATGTATACATATATATATATATAGACACTTGATGCTTGGTTCTAGATGGGTAAGTAAAGGTCATTTTAGCAAATATTCTATTTACAATAATTTGTAATAGCTAAGTTAGTGCCTGAATTTTTTGTCTCTGGAGTGGAAGACTGCTCTTGTCTGTTGTGTCTAAAATTGTTGGAGGAGGAGGATCATGCTTACTCCCTGTACATCTCTTCATGAGAGCTTTTTAATTATGTTGGCTGCCTAACACACATTTTAAAATCTTTAATCTTTGATGGTGAGGTTTAGCTCATGTTGGAACTAGTAAAACCTTCCATACAACTAACTAGAGAATGTGGCTTTTTCTGTAGCAGCCAGTGCATGTACAGTATCTCTAATTTCATGTTACCAGATTCTGTTCCTTGCAGGATGCTGTTCTCCAGTTGCTTATCATATTGCCAGTCTTCAGGCATTTAGGCTGAAATTTCCCAGGTTGTTTCTCTCATGGGCTCTGTTTGGAAACTGAAAACTGTTCTGGATATCTAATACAGGGAGGGAAGATCTCATTTTAGAGAGGCTAACAATTCTTGGATTTACTTGAAATATTTAAGCATTACTTCAAATTTGGCAAGATCATCTCCTTTAAATATGGGGGAATATGGGTTCTGTCAACAATCTAATGATTAGCCGCTGAAATTTGACCAACCCATTAGTATCTGAAAACCTAAATCCCAGCTGTTCAAAAACAACCTAGACTTTTAAAGCTTAGTCTGAGAAACCTCACTTGGAAAGACTGTCAAATTTACAAATGTCCTTAGCATGCTATTATTGGACCAATAGATATTTAATTGTATTTTAAACAAATTTCCACTTACAAAGCAGCTATCCCTTTCTTCCTCCTGAAATAAAGTATAATTAAGAATCTTCCAGGGAGGAACTGGGAAGCAGTGATTAGGCCTGCACATGTAGGGAAACAGAGCCTTGATCACCAGCTGCGTCTTCCAGACTGGCCTGGGTGGTCCATAAGAAGCAGAAAGACCCAGAGTCAGGAGAGGGGGAGAGCCAAACTTTTGCAGGTCTCCTGGAAGACTCTTGAAAGTTTTACCTTTTCCTTACTTGTTCTCCCTATTCTCATCTTCATTGACGATGATTTCTGATGGTGGGAGGTTTTTTGTTTTGTGATTTTCTTTGTCTCTCATATCTCAGTTGCATGGCAGAAACGTCTGTAATGTTGGCATGGTTCATTAGCAGTATGTCAAACAACAAGAACATTTTAAAGTGCAAAATCCGCTTCTGACATATATAAAGTAAAAGGCAAAACTGCATTATTTTCACACCTTGCCGGAACAATTGTTTCTTACCACAGATGCAATTAATATTACATCATCTTTCTTTTCATATTACAGTCACAGTGCTTGACTCAGGAAAGGTAATTTTTAGTTTTCTGTGTTACCATTACATACACACATGAAGCCTTAGTCATGAAAAAATATTGTAATTTTGAATAAAACTTCTGAAATCTCTTGAGAGGCTAGAAATGAATAATAAAGAAACCATTCAGCGCTTCTTGAAATGGACTTATTACAACGAAGATTGCCAATATTTTTTGCCTTTCATGTTTCTGGAAAAAAGAAATCTCTAGAAATGCTGCAAAGATTAAAAAAAAGTCTTCCATAATCTATTTCAGCTTTGCACAGCAGAACTAAGACTTCTGTTTTAAAATCTATTAAAACATTGTCTTAGCTAGTATTACTAGAGGGACAAAAAATATTAACTATGCAAGGTTTTTCATAACACAGAAGTCTCCAGCCATGGCTCAGACAGAGACCATTACTGTCATTTCACATTTATATCAATTAGTGTTCTATCCTTACCTTGCATACTGCTTTTCATCTTGTCATCAGATATTGAAATAGAAATGTGAAAGATTTCCTTGGGGGTATGGTTTAGGGAGGGAGAGGAAGTAATTTAGAGAAGATGTTTGAGGGAATGAGTTGTGAGAGAAGAGTGGAAGCCACATTTAGGAGAAAGTATAACTGTTAATATTGAAAGGTCCTTGGTTTAAGTCAGTATTAAAAAAAAATTAACTGAGGGTGTCTTTCAAACTTTGGTAATAGCAATAAGGATACAAAGACATAAATTAGCAAATAGAAGAAAAGATGAATGATGTCATTTGCAGTCTGTGAACTAAATAAACAGAAGAAAATGCATCTGAAATATAACAAGGACACAAAAAAGAATTTTATCTTTTAATTAATATATCATGCTTTTAAACAAAATTAACCATACATGTGCATAATGGAAATACCCATAGTTACACTACATGTTTATTACCAGCAAAATGTCACCTCATGGTGGTAAGAAACCCATAATTTTGTTCAATAAATTTCTGACACAGGGTTTCTGAATTGTTCTATGACAGGTTTACTTTTGGACGTTGGAAATCATTGAACTGGCTTAAAAGGGACTCACTTTCAACAAGTGGAAACCTTGCTTTTCCTAAGGCTGTCTTGAAAATATCCCCATCTGAAAACCCAAATATTAATATATGCAAATTGTTATGTTATTTTCAAAATCATGACTGTAAAGTCCAATTTCCTTTAGCAGTCCCTCGAGTCGGAGTTAATAAAATTCCAGCTATATATTTTTCACCCCCACGGTTGGCAAAGAAATGCTATATAATTACAGGTTACAAGCTGATTGATGGTGACTTCATGAGTCACACAAAAGGATAATGGGACATTTCTTTAATAAAATGCTTTTAATGAGTAATGTTTCTACTTATTCCTTTCTCATTTTAAATTGATACTTTACCTTTATATCTCTGATTTCCTACATTTCCAGAAAAATGCTTCACATATTAGAATATACATAACGGTTTATGAATCATGGGCTTTTCTGATTTTTGTTAAATTTTCAGTTTAATAACACAAGGTGTGAAAAGACAGTCAGCACCACATCAGATAAAATGCCGGTAGCAGCTCACTGGGAGTGAAATAGCAGCAGTGTGGTTTCACTCCAGACTTCTTCATAGCACTGTGTTCCTTGATGCCATTCAGTAGTCCATTCCCATTTAAATAAAATTCACACCTGATATAGAAAAGAATTAAATTTAAAATGTAATGTAATAATGTAGAAATAAATAATATATAAACTATAGCTTCATCTAATATTATCTGCATTTGCGTTTATTTTTTTCATTCTTAATTCATAGGATTATGAAATATACTTTTGTTTTCAAACGGCTGGGGATGACATTTCTGGTTTGTAAATCTTCAAATTGATTAATTAACACTTACCATATTTGTAATCTCAGAAACATTATATTATAAATAACAACAAAAAAAGATTTTTGTGTTCCTCCAGGCTTGCGCCTCTGGATTTCTCCATTCACCCCTTGCTAGCCAATTTATCAGACCACCTATTTTTCTCTACCTTGCACCCATCCAGCACAGGCTCCCCTCTCAGAAGGCAGTCAGCAACTACTCATACTTGCACATGCCACACACAAACATTCAAGTGACTGTTTCTCGTGGCCACCAGGTTTTGTTCCAGAGAAAGAATCCAGTTTCCAACCAATGAAATGTTTTCTTTCCTATTCAGGATCGCAGAGTTGAACTGAGAGCCCAAACTGGAGTAAAGGGATACTGTTTAATCTAATCTGGACTTAACGCCGTGGTTATAGTAGGTTTGGTTACAGCACAGCACAGATGTTTAATAATTTTCAGACCTTCTTAAAAACCACAATACCTCCTTGTCATCCTGCTGATGACAATGGTCATTGTCAGGGCCTTCTTTATATCCAGGCTGTAGTGACCAGAGTTAAACAACAAAAAAGTGTCTTCCTAAACTTTTTCACTGACTGGATGTCTTATGCCTGGGAGCACAACTATACTTTCTCCTATGTAAATTAAATGTACTTGTTTTTTTTTTTTCATGTCCAGTTCCTGCGGAGCTTCCTTTTTCTTTGAGTTATATAATTTAGTGGCTTCAGAAGGTTTTTTTACCCTTTTTCAGTCAAGCCCAACAAAATGCATGCCAATTATTAAAGGAAGACATAAAATTCTTCATCTTGTGTGTGGTAAGTGCATGAACATTATCACTAATGCATTCAGGACAATGACTTTTCTTCATGATAGAAGCAATATCAAGTCTAAGACATTGTTCGTTTTGTAGTAGAGATCTGAAATTGATGCCCACTTAAAACACATTGTTTAAATTTTGTTAACAACATTTTGTGATGATGAATCATCTTACAGAAAACTCACAGCTATTTCTTATTGTGCTGAAGTCTCACAAGAAACTTAACATAGGGAATAGTTTAAACCACAGTAGATTAAAACCCTTAAAGAATTAGTAATATAAGGAAAGAGAAAAATAATAATATTTTTCTTTGTTGAATATACAGCTAAAAAAAGTAAAAGATGCCTAGCAATATTCAAATGCTTCATACTGACGTTACTTGAATGCATCTCATGAATTTGCAGCTGAAGTCTTTTATACCATGACCAATATATTGCTATTTAAGAGCTACTCTGTTCAAAGTAAAAAGGATACATACACAAAAGCAAAAATGATGATCAACTTAAACCAGTCAAAAAATAAACCCATTTTAATGGACTGGCTGTAACGTGAAAATAGGCAGCATTTATGATCCATCTAAGTGGATATGGAGAGAGTGATTAAGTATTCAGCTGAGAGCCATATGACATTGAGGTGGGTTTTCCTTTTAGTCCCTAGGAAAAAAATCAAATCTAATGGAAAGTAAAAGCTCTACACACTTTGACTGCACTTTTTGGAAATCTGGAAAACAAAACTGTTTAAGTCAAGAGGGTGATAAAAGAGGATATGGGGAGTTGAGTGCACTTTTCTTTAATCTCATTAGCTATATTGGGAGTAGCCAAAAGCTGAATGACAGCTTTACTTAAATTCTGTGATTTTCAGAGGCTTTGGGTATTTGGCTATAGCATTAGCTGCATCAGTTTTAAGGTACTTCATTCTAAATAATAAAATATTTATACTATTCTTTCCTTCTTTCAATAAGGAGAAAATGTCCTCATTAAGGCATTGTGTAAGAGTAAACAAAATTATTGCTTGTTGTGTTTCAAAAAGAGCTGCATACATTCTAGCTAAATTGGCTTTCCTACCTACTTTGCAGATAGTTACGCTATTATTCTCTCAAAAAATAAAACTAACAAATCATAAAGCCGTTTTCAAAGTTTTAAAAGGGCTATTTTACTATTTATTTGGCATTTCACATCATTCTCCCTTAAAAAAATTAAAGCTGCTGGAGAATTGGTACTTTAATATCCTGAAAACATGGAAACATATTCTCTATAGGAGTATCTGAAGAAAAAGATAGCTTCTCATTCTTTTAGTCTATGTATAGATGAATATTGCCAGATTTCTAACATTGCTCCTTATCTAAGTCTTCATCAGGTGCCTGTAGTGATTCATGTAAACATATTGCAGCTACCAAGAGACACTGCAGGGTTATGCATTAAAATAGGAATAAAAACCCCACAACTAAACCCCAGAGACTGATAAGAATACAGTAAGCGTAAAATTTAGGAAGTTTCCTTATTGTTAGGTAGCACTTGGCCTATAATCTTAAATGCTCTTTTAAGGTGTGTCCAATCCTGAATGAATGATCATACTTGCTTCTCTCTCTTCATTCCTGCTTCTTCTCTTCTTCTTCTTGCTTCGCCCTTCAAATGCAAGTCCACAGAGATGCCAATTTACAGCTAACCAAGGGCACCTTTGATTTACAAACATTTCCTCCAAGATCACCAGAAAGCGAGATCCTTTCCTGATCATAATCCATAGTAAATGCAAAAGCATTTTAAAATAAATGATACTCAACTGTGCTTGTCCTGGAGATTAGGGCAAACCATAAAACTAGACAATTCTAAATCACTCAGATTGTATTTCCTCCTTCTCTTCCTTTTGTAGTGAAAATCAGCTGTGATTCCTTATAAAATGTTAGGACAGTCTCAGAGAAGGCTCCTTTCTTAGTTCTTCTGGAAGCCAACAAGGAGTGAAATGCCCCTCTGTGAGGAGGAGTAGGGAAACAAATCTCCTCTTTCAGTTTATTCACCACTGAAGAAAAATCACCAGCTTTGACTTCCAAATATCGCCAAAGATCATATTCTTATATTAGCAATGATCAGCACTTTGGTCCATCAGTGTCAAACTGAAGGAGGAACAAGCAGTTTAAGGTATTCCCCCTAAAAGATAGGAACAAAACTCTGCATTCTATTCCATTGAGTGTCTTAGAATATCAATAAATTTGGAATATTCAAAGAGACATCTTTCCCAGAAAGTGTTCTTTAAAAGCAAAAACATGAAACATGATGTTTCTTAAAAAAAAAAAAAAAAAGTTAACNGCCAAAAATTTTTCTTTAAAAGCAAAAACATGAAAAATGATTTTTTTTAAAAAAAAAAAAAAAAAGTTAGCTTATAAGCTTGTGCTCTCCAGGATCAGATTAAGGTTATCTATTTACAGGGAAAACCTTTGCTAGTATGATCTATCCAATATGGACTGTGGTTTACCTCTCAAAGGTCCAGAAAACACTGTAGACTAGGCAAGGAGTTGGTCACAGTATTTGATTTCTGTTAGAACAGCTCTTCAAGCTCAATGCAAGTAGACAGCAAAATGTGGACAAATATGCAGTAATGTTTCTATATGGAATTTCTATTAGTAGTATAGTGTTTCTATATGAAATCATAGACAATCATATTTAAAGCATTGTATAAAAATAACCTTGTGTTTTAGAAGGGTTGGTCTCCATTCCCTACCTTTGCTTGAAGTAAAGCAGAACTTCAAACTTTGAATTTCATGCAACTTAAGATAAAACATCTGAGTGTTTTGCCTCTGAGTCACCTGAATATTACCATTATTGAAAGTGATGCTGAACACATACCACCGAGAGTACCCCCCTGGGTTTTAAAACGTTGGAGCAACAGACTCTTTTACTTTTCCAACAATTGATTGAGTTTTCAGGTCTCTTCTGGGGTTTCTAAATTAGTTAAAAGCATGGCTCTTTGCTACTGTTCTTTGCTTTTAGAAGTATTACTGTCTATGCTCCATAATGTTGATGCTAAGCAGGATGAAGGACAATAATACAAAAAACATTAATAAAACCATAATCAAGCTTTATGAGAGCATATATTTAGCAATGGGGTGACCTCAAGAGAAACAGAGAGACATATTCTGAAACACTGAGAAGGAAATGGTAACCTATAATGATCTTACAGATGAAAGTTCTATTTGGATTTACTAACCAAACATCTAGAGGCAGAATCTCCTTTATTCACTATGGTCACAGCTCCGTCAGCATTTATATTAACATCCTCAAGAAAAGGCCCTGAAGCAAAAGCATTTTTGATTTAGACTGTTTCTCTTTGGAAGCACAATCGATTTTATTCCTCCATATAGGCACCTACTTCAAGTCCTTATGGCCAAAATGATTAATTTAAAACCTATGTAACATAAAATTCAGTAGAAAACTTATGTGTTTGCTAAATTTTAGGGGCCTCCATGGAAATCCACCTGAACAAAAATATCCTTCATTTTTTTCATAGCTAGAAGAAAAAAAGTTGCTAATTTTAAACTCAGAAATAGTTTGGGGGAGGTTGTTCTTTTCAGATGAGCACACAAACTTCCGGAGAAAAAAAATTATGAAACCAAAACCTTATTGACTTTGGGAAAAATATTATGAAGAAATAAATTCTTTCAAGTCATTTCTGCTGGTCATGGGCATTACAAAAGATGCTAAGAAAGATGGAATACACATACACCTCTTGAAACAAAATAGTCTACAATAGCTGTGCTGCCAGCACAGCAGCAGGTTGTTACTGACATGGAAGCGAGTGGTACCAGCCACAGGGTCACTAAAACCACTGCTGTAATGTTGTGCGTTTCTGGGCAGTCTTCCAGCCACATGATGAGGTCTGATATTTCTTAGTTTGTAAAACCTGATTTGATTATTGGCTAGAAATAGTAGAGCCCCAGCTGGAGCATACCTGGCCTTTAATTCTGGGCTGTCCAAGCCGTGCTACATGGGTAAAGATCAGGAAGAAACCTATGTAGGAAAAGAGGTCATTAGAGAGCAGAATCACTATGGAAAGTGGAAGTGTTGCACAAGATCTTTTTGTCTAGGAGAGGCTGGAGCATGCCCAGAGAAGGGCAATGAAGTTGGTGAAGAGTCTGGAGCACAAGTCCTTTGAGGGTTGACCAAGTGAGCTGGGGGTGTTCAGCCTGGAGAAAAGGAGGCTCAGGGGGGACCTTATCACTCTGCAACTGCCTGAAAGGAGGGTACAGCCAGATAGGGTCTCTTCTCCCAAGAAACAAGTGACAGGACAAGAGGGAATGGCATCAAGTTGCACTGGGGGAGGTTCAGATTGGATAAAGTGTTGGCAAGCATTGGAACCAGCTGAAGTGGTTGAGTCACTATCCCTGGAGATATTTAAAAGGTATGCAGATGTTGTACTTAGCGACATGGTTTAGTGGTGGACTTGAGTGTTAGGTTAATGGTTGGACTTGATGATCTTGAAGGTCTTTTCCAACCTAGATGATTCTACAAAAAATCTGCCAGAAGTCTTTTTACCTGTTCCTGGAGTTTGACAAGGTCTGTTTTACTGTTTTTCTCCCACCAAATTACTGTTCCCTTGTTTGTTAGAGTGAAGTGCTGCTAAAAAACCAGAATAAGTTTAGCTTCTCTGCTGTTGTTCTCAACGTTATGAATGTATTTGTAGAAAGTTAGGTAATTACACTTTGGTTGCAGGAACTTGCAACTTGCAGAATCTTTCTTATATTTTCTGTTGAACTTTACAGTATTTAATAAAATTTGCCCATGGCAAAGAAATAAATCAGGGCAGTGATACCTCCTTACTCACGTAAGTACTGTAACAGTTATATATTGGTTTTGGGTCAATAACTTCAAAAGCAATATTGTAGTCCAGGCAACTGGAGCCTGAGGTCTCAAACATTTGTATCATTGGCTTATGGAACTAATATCAGCAAACTTTTGCTTAGTAGTCTCCTTGGAAAGAAGGAAAAGGAAACACCATCTGTTCTAATCAAACACAGGTAATTCAGATACTGCCTTCCCACATATTTGAATAACCCTTTAAACAAAACATACCCCTTTTGAAAGCATTAATCATACATCCACACACATCTAACTAGAGTGTACATAACTTACAATAAATTAGAAAATGCAGAATCAAATGTCAAATCCACCATAGCCAAAATTATTTTACATCTGTAAGATGAATCCTGTTACTTCAGGGATACCCATACTCAAAGTGTTCTGGCCCAGCCCTGACACGTGAAAATGCAAAGAGCCAAGTAAGTTCAGGAGAAAAGAAAGCACCCACCCTAACGCTTGTTTGGGGTCTTTTTTAGTAAAAATATGTATTTATTTCTAATATAGACTTAGAATAATTTCTTCACTTTTCAATATTCCTAACTTTCACGAGGACCTTACTGTAGTATTATAATGCACTTATATCATTAATTAAGAGAACAAAACAGCCCACACAGAGCAGACCCCAAAATATGATACAGCTTCACAGCTCTTGGTGGTGAAGCAGTACAGTACTCTAGTAATTGAGGTTATACCTCTCAGTGCTGCAGCTTAAACTAAGCTGAAAGTTAAGGACAAAAATGTTAAAAGAAAGAGGAAAGCAGCCCAGCATGGTATAGAAGATGATTAGAGAATAGCCATTCTCTTATCCAAAGGGATTAAGGATTTTGATCATTAAAAATGTTGAAATATTATCAATTTTTCATAGTAATAAAATTTCCGAGTTGTGGTATATGTACAAGCATATTTAAAAGAAAAATCTGTGAGATAATTTTATAAGCAAGCTATATGGTTTCCTGAATCCCTTTTACAACAAAGGCTTGAAAACAGCAAGATGACAGAGGCATTTGGATGCAGCGTGCATTGTCTTTTACTGAGTTGGATTCATTAAAATGTGGACAATGTAAAAGACTGGAAAAACCCCAATAACCAAAAGCAAGTAGACCAGTGACTATAAGGAGAATCCCTTGTAATCTACTGACCTTCTCTCTTCAGAGCTGTTGTCAAAAAAGAACTGACAAGAGTGAAAATTATGCATGGCATCTGCATTGGTTTCTGTAAATCCAAGCCATAAGGCACCAGATCAAATTTTTTTAATTAGAAAAAATCCTTCACCAGAAATGCCAGCTGCCCATATCCCAGTCAAGAATATTCTATTACACAATCTAAGGCAATATTTTATTAAACACTGAGCAACCAAAATTTGTGCTAATTCAGTTTCTAAATTTGAAATCATAACTGAGGTGTAACAAAACACATTGATCACCAAGACAAAACCACAGTAAGGAAAAGATTTTTTTTTTTTTAGTTTTTTGTTCAACTATGAAAACATGCTTGAATCCACTGTAGCTTTAATGTCTAAAGCTCAGACCTTTTTGATATATAATGCAGTTCTTCCTTATACTGGATGTTCACTAATAATGGTGTCTGTCACATAAAATGTTAGTTTTATAGATAGGTATAGATAGATATTAATGATTCGTCTGTTAGGAAAGCAAGGATGCAACAATGAGTAGTTTTATTGAGTACATCCTACTGCATTACAAATCACAAGACTAAAACAGATTCCAAGAGTGTCCTCCAGGCTAGACCCTGCTCTGTGACAGGATCAGGTGTCATTGTCAGTACAGACACTACCCTGCCTGCATACTTTGCACTGAACGATTGCTTTGAAGTAAATATATTATCTTCAAAAGCTGGTATATCAATAGCTAGAAAACTCACCATTGCAAGTGTCATGCAAGCTGTGAGGCAAATAGTGGCAGGTGCAGGGGGGCAGCCAATGCCATGAGTTACATGATGCCTCTTGATGACAAACAGTTGTGTCTTCAGTGCTAAAAAGGTGTAATTCCCCTACAGCCATGTTGTTCAGCAGGTCAGGTGTATTCATGGTCTATCTTGTCCAGGCATTCTGGATCCTCTAATCAGTGGTGGAAGTTTGTGAAAAATGTTCTTATAGGTGTATAAATAGAGAATGTCTTGAAAAATCCTAACTAGGGCGAGTAGTTCTTACTTATGGGGGAGACCATGGAAATCCATTCCTCTGTTAATTATGCAGATTGAGTTGGTATGTGGCATACAGAGAAGTGTTGTTTTGCTTAAAGTTATTTCCTAGTTTTACAATGCTGGAGCAGAACTGCAAAATTGCAGTAGAAAAACCTGCTGGTTATAAACTCCTGACTACAGCTCGATGAGAAAGAGAAGGAACATTGTGACAAAGCACAAAACTTAACTGGGGAAAATAAAGCAAAACAGTAAAGCACAAAAGGGTATTAAAACTAAATTAATATAAACACCTCACCCTGAGGTCTTATTTCGTCAGCGAACTATGGATCACAGTAGTGCACACTTAAACATGCCAGCTATGTTTTATTATTTTGTTTTCCATCTCTTCATGTTATTTAAAACATATATTACGATGGCATTCTAATGTAGCTGTATATCAAAGAAATAACTTTAAAACAGTCTGGCTTCTTCCATCTCTTTCTGAAGAGAGCCTATTGTGGAAAGAGGAGAGAAACTTATAACATACATTTCTTCTTCCAAGGAGCAGCAGACGCAGGGCTGCTCCATGATGGGGGATGAGGCAGGAGCTGTGGGTGACCCTGACAGTGTCCTAACCCACTGTAGCACAGTCCCACAGGGGCTCAGCTGGACAAACAAAGCCATGTGCTGCAAACAGGTCCATTGGCAGACCCCAGACCTGTCTGGGGATGAATCAAATCCAAGGGTCATTCAGGGAGCCCCAGGACCCTGGGATTCTGCCAGCCAGAGGCTGCAGGGGACAGGGCTAAAAATAAGCATAAAGATCACCTTAACCAAGAGGTAGATCAACAACTCAGGGCTGGGCTCAGGTGCAGGTACTGGAGCCCATGGGCTCCAGGAATGAAGGGTCCCTAACAATTAATGCCCTCAGGCATCAGAATGAGCATCAACCAAAAATGCAGTCATGAGCAGCGTGACAGAGAGGGCCTGCAGCTTCAGACTCTTGCTGAGCAAAATGGCTTTTATTAAAATATTACATTAGATTAAATGTGTTCCCAACTCTGTGCGACAAATTCGTGTGGGAGATCATAGATTGGCCGACCTGTTGTGTGTGGCAGATGGGGTCTCTGAAAAGAACCAGAGTGCTGAACAGCAGAAGTGACAGCACCAGTCCTATGGTGGAGGTCTTGGAGACTTGTTCTAGGAATGGAAAAAGCTATCTCCACTGGGATGCAGAAGATATAACAACAATACTTGTTGAAAAACAGTGTAGAGAGGTCTGATGCCTTTTTTTGTTCAAAATCTGTGCCGTCAGTGGTATGGATTTTGCAGCACAGGCATTTGCAAAGTGCAAAATCAACTCTCAGTTTGCTCTTGTGCAGACCTCTTAAAGGCACATTCTTTCCTTGATTATATTGACTTTGGAGGTATTAATCTCAATTTATATGAATATGAAGGCAGATAAGATTTAGGTTCTTAAATTTAATTTTCAGTTGTCTTGAGATTACTTATGATGAATTCCTGTTTCAACCTAAGTAAGCCCAGTACTGCACAAGTACATGTAATTAAATATGCAGAGCACAGTGAAAGCTTCTTTGACGGACTGGTAACTAACAGAGAACAGCACTTGAACTTTTTATCAGATCCAGTGACACTCCATTAATATGGTGACCATAACATTAACAGAGAACCAATCACTAATGCCTATTTCCTGTTCTGTGAAGCTGACAAATACAACAAATTTACCTTTTCCAAATGCCATCATCTTGCTACTGAACATGATGACAAAAAAATTTCTCATGAACATGAACCAATTTTGGTTTTGTCCAGTACTCTTTGTGGACAAACACCATGGTTATTTGACTAATGCATACAAGTGTACAACAGTGTAAATGCATAATTGCTACCTTATAAAACCACAGTGATGCTGTTTGTCTTACATAAAAATTCCTGGCTTGCTTATGACCTGAAAATGCCTTGGCTTTATCCTTTATACAAGGTGAAGTATAAATTGTACCTCTTGTGCTGTCATTTCACATCTCAGGCTTTTCTCTTCCATTATCACTTTTGTTGTAGCTCTTCACCCACTTTTTTGAAGATATTATGAGCAGTATGGTGGGAGGAATGTTACATAAAGGATTCAGGTGACACTTTGTACTAACTAGATGTCACGTTTTTTCAAAGTTGCCTTTTGGGTTGAAGATTCTCAGAGAAATGCTGATCTGTTCAACTATCAGGTTTATCCTACTGTAAAAAAGAAGAGAGGTTTTCACAAATTATGAAAAGCTTCAGCTTTATCCTGAAAGCCGTATCAGTCTTGATGACTGGTGTACAGGATTTACTGAATGTGGTTGAATCTGATTGCTAATGAATGGTCTTTTGACTCATCAAAGAAATCTTGGTTCTTACTTGTGACATCGATGCAAAACAATAATTAAAAGCTAAATACAGAATTAGCATGCAGATGAAACTGCTTTTTTTTTTTTAAAGACATGGTCTATTCAAAACAGACTTGCTGCCACAGCACAGCTATGACAAGAAGTTGTGAATTTCTCGTCAATGCTTTTCTAAGTCTTCTGTAAACATGTAAAGGACTTCAGGCCAAATCCTCCAACATCCCTGCCTACTTTCTTCCTTACAAATCAATGAGAATGAGGTCCTCAAATACCTTTCATTTAAAGCACTATCTTTGGGAAAACAAGTGTAAAAGCAAATAAAAATTAAAGCAAATTACAGCAAAAGAGAATGACACTTGAAACATGAATATTTTAATGAAAGGTAAGGTTCTAGTTAGATACAACATCATGTAAAGATAAATATATTTTTAAGCACTTCTGTCAGTGAATTCCGGCAGGAAATAATGAGATTACAAAATGAAACAATAATGCTACTGTAATAAATATCTTACCCTGTATCGAATAAGCAGCCAAGTCTTGATTATCCCACACAGATTGCTGGGTTGCACTTTGGTTCATTCTGGCTTGAGTTTATGGGCAAGATTTGGGCCATCCAATTTGCTGAGACCTTTGGGTTCCTTTTGATTATTGAATCATGGGTTGCAATCTGCTGCAGCTTTGTGATTACAGCGCAAATGAGTTATTCATAGATGATCAACTTCTTCTTTCTTGATGGTAATGAGGAGACACCTATAAATTCAAACATAAACAGGAAATTAAGAGCCAAAGTAATGACTCTCTTTTGCTAGCAAACATTTTCCTTTCCA
The DNA here is from genome assembly GCA_013398055.1 of Ifrita kowaldi. NCBI lineage: Eukaryota > Metazoa > Chordata > Aves > Passeriformes > Cinclosomatidae > Ifrita > Ifrita kowaldi. Next base: position 830,292 of record VZRS01004831.1, read on the forward strand.
ATTACACACACAAATGAAGGATTACCTCTTAAAGGGATACCCATTGCATAAAAGCAAAAGCAATATTTCTATACAAGTATATAAATAAAAGCTCTAATAAAAAAATAATAGATGTCGTTAAAAACATCCGAGATTTTATTTTTACATTCAAAACCACTAACTCCTAAATGAGTTAACTGGTTCAAGTCTCCTTATCAAAAATACATGCACTCATACATATTTTGCAGCCAGATTTCTCAACAAGTCATGTTACAAAAATTTTCATTCGAAAGGGGATGCAGAGTAAAGCTTAAACATATATTCACTCCAAGCAAAGTAAGAATATCCCTATGAATACATTGAAGAGCATACATTAATATTTGATCTAACTTTGATACGTTTAGTAATTATTTTCCAGCACGATGAAGCCACTCTTGCAATAAGGCAGCTGCAGAATGCAAAAGAAGGAGGAAGAACAGGCAAAAATGTCTGTTTGCAGTAGAAGGATGAAATGCTGTGTCTCTTCTGATGAAGTGCCTCAGCCATGGGCTGTTTCAGCAGATACCGAAGGCATGGGACTGCTTTTGGTGACTTTAGCATGTTCAGAAAGAGCTCTTATTTTTATACATTAATCTGTCCACCCAACAAGGCAATATTTTTACATGAAGATATTCTGAAACATCTGCTTGAGTCTATGAGACTGTCAGTGGTTGTCAATCATTGACTATTTTTAACAATTTCTCTCCCATTACTGGGTCTTGAATTTCTGTCTGAACTTTTTCCTCTTAAAGTAGCCATTCCACCAAAAGATTTCATGGACCATAGCGTAAACAGTGAATTCACAACCCAAAACATGAGAGCATACTCTCCAAAAATCACCATTAATAAAATGAAAGTAATGTTTATTTTTTTATTGTGGCTCTCATTAGATCTATATCTAAGTAAATTCAGACATTAGGAAAAGGGGAAAGAGGAACAGTTCTTTATGAATTTATCACGAGCTTTTCAGTGTGAGTGAAGATTTATAACAAAAAAAACATTATTCAGGATATTTGGGTAATCTAGAGGGAGTTTTTCATTATATATGAGGTGTTTTCAGTATCATAACAAGTGCATGCCACAGACCCTCAAAATGAAATTACCTGAGCTCCAGCAGAATAAATAAAACTTATTTAGAAAAAAATAGGGAACTGAATAGCAGAAATTTCTCCATTCCTGACAGCTTTCCCCATTTTAGCACTCCTGTCTAGAATATCATTTTTAGAAGCAATGAAACCAAACTTGACAGAAGCTTAGACTGTGAAAAGTTATAAATAATTTGAACCAATCTAGGAGTTTGCATGCTCATAATTTTTATCACACTTTCATCCTCAAAAATATCATTAGACTAGCTTCTCTGTATTAAAGCAGTTCATCAGTTGAAGAAGCTGAGTTTAAGTAATATGTATGACATTCATGAGAAGCCATCTGGCTTTTGTAACATCAAGGCAGGATGCCTTTTTGCTGCCTCATCTTCTGAGTGACAGCCCATGTCCTCCTTGCTTCTCAGGATATCTGGTTGATGTTATTTTAGATCTGACTGTTCAATCCTCCCCTTCCCAGTTCCAAGTGATTCTTAGTGCTTTTGAGTACAGGGACACAGAAATTATCTTTCAAAACTCTTTATTTCCTTCTTCTCTGACACCTGCTACAACACACATTTCTTTCACTTTGAAATGAAGAGGTCTGAGGAGGGGAAACACCAAACCTGGGGGCACAGCAAGGGTTTACACCCAGCCAGGCCAGAAGCTGCCATGGGCAGCACATGTAAGAGCCACCACGCACACAAAAATAACATCTCTGCTGGCCAGTGAGGAACAGGGATCAGGGCACAGCTGTACAGCTCTTCCTCAGGGAGATACGTGCTAGATTGAGAGGATGCAAGAAGGCAGGAAGGATTACATTTCTGATGTGGCTTTGGAGTCCTCCGCTTACCAAAGATTATCTGAACACTCCATGAATTTGTTCTCTTAACACCCCACTGAAGCAAGAGGAAAAATCTGTGCTTCTGATTCCAAGCTCACGTCTCACCCTCGAGGCTGCTGACCACTACACACACAACCAAGGGCCAGACATCATCTAACATGATTTTATGCCTATTGTGATGGATGCTGCCTTTGGGATAGCAGGAGAGAGCGTACCTACTGCACTGGTAAGGGTAGGAAGCCTTTGCTTCCAGTCTGCTACCTTGTGGTAGCCAACTCCACCAGATAGCAGCACAAGCCTGGGAATCTCATCTGCTTTCGCCTATATTCCTTTTAAACCTGCCTGCTATGTCTACACAGACATGCCTTTTAGTAATTGAAGACAAAGTCTGTCTCGGCTTGGGAATAAAGCAATTTAAATCTGCATCCATAGCTGATCATGGGTTAAACTGCCCAAATGTCAGCTGACAGCACACACTGTCAATGTGCAAAAAAGTGCTCCCACTTTTCTCTCCACAGTGTGCTGGCCTGTAAAAATGATAGAATTTAAACATATACTAGCTATTTTGATAAGATACATCCTTAGAAAAGAATGGAGGATTGCTGGCATTACTGCAGAGGGTAGATTCACGCTGTGTGAATTCGTTATTTACAAGTATTTTTATTTTTACTTGCCTCTGGGTTTCAGGAATGAGAAGGGGAACTCAGAGGGAACTGCAGCCCAGAGGACATGCTGTTTGCAAGCCTTTATTGTCGCTGAAAAATGCATTAAATATTTTTCTTGATAAGTTTCTCCCTGGCAATGAATTACAACAAATGAAAAATGTAATTAATCCTGCCTGTGCCTCCTCTTTCCTCCACTTTCTTTCCTGGACACTCAGGAAAGGCACATGAACTGAAGCTAATTTTGGTCTTCAGGTCTCGCCCAGTAGTTTCAGAATTTCAAAACAAGAATTTATGTTTAGACACAAGAACACAGATTAAGGACTTGTCCCTGAACTGTTCACTTAGGGTGGACTGGAATCTTTGTCTATTTATCCTGTGTATGGGGGGTTACACTAGGGAAAAGATATATACTCAGAAAATTCTATCTCTGGCCATGCTGCCTGTTGTCCCACAGAGCAAATTGGCTACAGCAGTCACTCCACACCCTTTCTGAGCCTCTGGTGGCCAAGATAATGTTGAAGGCTAAACTCTTATTTCACATGTTAGACACCAAGTATTGTCACAAGAAATGCAGACAGGTGGTTCTGGAGGAAATGCAGGAACTGATGGTTTTGGTCATCTTACAGGGGACCCAATTCACAATAAAATACTTGCTTTTGGACAGGAGATTTAAAGAAAGAAATCTGCTTCCAGACCTACAAATTGTGTCATCAGTACTCACTTTGCAAAGTTCTTTTCTATAATTTCCAGCAATTGATTTGGCTTTAGACAAGATGGAAAAGGATGGAATTAAGGAGTACTACTGTGGTGTGTGTTTCTCTGTAGACCAGTTTATACCAAGCGAGAAGTGACAGGCACTTCAATAACTTTTGAAGCTATTATTTACTATCACTTTTCTTCCCCCTGACTCCACACACAGAACTAGACCTGTGCAACTTAAGACTGTATATTTTATTGAAAATATTTTTAGAAGTTTTTCAAGGCTATAGATGCTGAATACCACAGAATATCATGCACCTAAGTTATGAAAACCAAAGGGCCTTTGATGACATTTTACTATGGGTTTCATTATTTAATATTCCAGTTCCAGAGAGAAAGATACTGTTTTGCAATATCCATATTTTTTTTTCCCCTCTAGAGCCTTCTACCTCGATGAAAACAAGAATTGCAAAATATGTTTTCAACTGCGGGGGTACTTTTTATGTTATTTTCAAAAAACCCAAACCCAACAACAACAACAACAAAAAGCCCCAAACACACAAGGAAACCACAACAAAAAAAACCTACCACCAGGAAACCAAACCTAATCAAAAGAGAAAAGATAAAAACCCAACAAAACACCAACTAACCAACCCTGTATAATACCAAACTTCTACATTTCCCTTCCAATTTAAATAATTATTATTTTAAGCACTCTCCTGATTGAAACATATTACAGATATTTACTATAGCCCAGCAATGGTGCATTGGGATTATGGGGAGAACTCTTGCAGCCTCTCTGCAGCCCCACTCCGCCTGAAACTCTCAGCTTTGTCCTTGTTCTAACTCTAAACCCTAACAAACACCCTTGGCCTTGGCTTATCTCAAAACACCCAGCCCTGGCCTACACGAACAGCTCCTGGGGGAGAAATCCTCCTGTCCCCTAAACATTCCTTGGCAGCCCCTTTGCAGCCCAGCTCCCACAGCAGGCCTAGGCCATCTCTCCACCCCAGCCACAACACCAACCCACGCTCTAGGCCGTGTCAGAGGCTTGTGCCAAGTCCGTGCTTAGGGCACAAACAAGTCCTCAGTGAGGAAACCTTGCATCTTTCACTGTCTTTGAGCAACCTCTGGCTGCCACCTGCAGTTTTAGGCTCAGTCTGTCTCCTGGATAGCCTTACCCCGAGACCCACAGCAGTGACAAACAGAAACAAGTCTCGAGGGAGAGTTCTTAGAAGAGTCTGTGCGTGCCTTTGCCAGGTTCCTTCCAACCCTACACCACCAGAAGCTCTGGTCTTTGTAGCTACCCAATCATTTACTCAAAACCAAAGGTTAGGCTTTGACCAAGCCTTAGCCAAAGACCAGTATCATGGTCTACATCAACAAGCTGCTGAGGAGCATTGTTTTTGCAGTCTGCAGCATCCTTTGTCACCCCTGTGGAATCCAGCACCACTTGGAGCTGTAGGTTTGCTCTCTCTCCCAGCCTCAATCCTGACCCTGTGCTTTGACAGAGTGTTGGCCTGAAATACTCATCCATGGGCCACAGGAGCAAGTTCTAACAGGAGAAGGTGTGGTGCTTGTAAAAGCAGTGGTGTTTGTTTTCACTAACAATATATTTCACTTAATGCACAATGCTATAAATAAGTTATAACTGTATATTTTTAATCTAGGAAATTACCCTGGAAGAATATTTTAGCAGGTTTTTTTTCCGGAGTGGCTTAAATTACAGGAGCTGCTTTGCCTTAGGGATGCTAATATTTCATACTTATATTAAAATATGGATAAGGTGAAATAGTATTTCATTGTTAAAACTGTACTTAATTTAGATTAAATTTAATACTTGGTGGAAAATGTTAATTGTTCTCTTTTTATGTGCTGTTGCTTTATAGCATATTAATATACCAGGCTACATCCACAGTCTACTACTAAAGTTTAAGCTTCTACAAATACAGACTTACGTTAAAGAATTTACGCTATGAAATAGATGTAGAAAATTCCTGTTATTTTACTGGTGTGGGAAGTAAGCAAAAATATCAAAATCAGAGATTAAAAAAGGAGATGTAGGTGTCTAAATAGGGCCTGAAGCAGATTTTAGAAAAAGTTGGAGTTACTGTCCTGCAGTCTCCAGTCCGCCTGGATATCTAAATGAGAATCATTCTGATCCTGTTGTTGCAGATATCTGGCCTTAAAATATCCTTAACACCTAAAAATTCTGCTTTCAGACACACAAAGAAAAGTAGTATTTTTAAGAGTCCTGTGGTACCGGATGATCACTGCACATCTAAATCAAGGCACAGAAAGCAGAAACCCCTCATGAAGAAAACAGCCTCCAAGCTCCCATCTGTTTATTCATTAGGCATTAGACCCTACTCAAAGGACCAGTCTTTTACTTTATCCTATGGGTAATAGAACAGAATTGAATTGCTGGCATCTTCCACACTTTGAAGTGCTATTCTTTTTTCAAATCTGTTCCAAGGCTTAATGTTCGTAATGAAATTACTCTTTCAAGGCTGATTTAAATACATGACTCTGAGGCTGAGCTGCCAATATTTGACCACCTTTAGAAAAAAGGTTTTATGCAGAAGCTTTCATGTAATTTATTGTAATTATTGTCAGCAGAAAATGCCACAGATGTCTCAGTGTTACACGTTTGGAAAAGAATTGTTGGAGAAGAAAAGTTTGGGATAAAGCTGTACACAGATTCAGAAGTTTTTTATCAAAGTTGTAGACTTGAGACTATAAAAATAAATTCTTGAGAAGGGTTTCTTCTTTCTAAATATGTGTAGGAGACAGTAGACAAGTTCTTTGTCGCAGGCATCAAGGAAAACAAGGAGATGACAAGTCTTCTGCTGTTCTCTTTCCCACCACGAGGACACCTTTGTTAAAGAAAGTATTACTCCCTCAGTTCTGATTCTTTTTTCTTCCTTTTTTGATGTAAAGACTGACATATCTAATAGAAAAGACGTGTTTCTCCAGATTAAATTATCAGGGCTCTGCCACTATCCTCTTGTTTGCTTCTTTCAATGCCCTTGTGCTCAGGGTCTGAGCCATCCAAATCCCCAGCTCTCTGCTCAGATCTCTGTTCTGCTTGTGAGTTCTTGGCAAGGCTTGGTTATTCTTCCATGAAGTAGGAGATGCAGAAGACTGGGTCTGACAGTTCGGGGTATAAAATAATTCACAGAGCTTGAAACAAAGTATTTGCTTGTTTGAAAGAAAAATTTTGTTATAGAAATTGTTAAAATGTACATTTCTGAATAAAACTCTCGCTACCTGGTGTTGTTTAGTTGCAACCAAAATTTCTCCATTAAGTGAGGAACATGCTTCACTTAAACAGCTATAAAATTTCCCAAAACCGTGGTCCCCACAAGAAACATGCTCCCTTTGGTGACATCAGGGAATTGTCTTTAGAACTAAAACATTTCCGCTGGTGAGCACACTTGCAGCCTTTCCAACCAAGGAGGGATAAAATCAACAGCCACTAAGCTTTGTAAGGATCACTATGCTCAGCCAAATCACTGATAAAATGTCAAACCATGACGCAGCTCAGACCTGTGACTGGGTGTTCCCCCTTAGTTTTATACCTTTCTGGGGGAGGGAGGTTGTGGTGACAAAAAAAGCAAATGGGGCAGAAAAGAAGGGTCAATAACGGATCTGCATACAGATAAAGCAAAAAGGGAGGTAATATTAGGAAAAGAAGTCAGTAAAAAAGCAGAAGGACTGGTCATTTCCTGATAGGCAAGTGGTATTTTAAGTGATGGAAGACACATTTTGCTTAAGTGGTTTCTTTTGATTAGTTTAAGTGGTTGCTGAGCATCCTGACTCTTTAAAAATCATGGTTTTGTTCCCTAGTTTTCTTCATGAACCACACAGGGACCCAAATACCGAGCTCAGAGATGCTGGTTCCACCTGAGGGTGAGAGAATCAGGTGTTCACAGGTTTAGTTCGTTTCAAAGCCCTGCACGAATTGGTAATGGAGAACAGGTCTCCAGAGATATTACAGTGCACAATCCTAAAGAAATCTAATGAGAATGTTGGTGCCTATTATGTAATTTTATATGTTGAGTTCTATGTCACTTGATGTCCTGGTTGCAGAGGTGGGGGAGGAGCTTAGCGTGGTGTGGGTGCATCTAAATTGTTATTCTATACCACCTCCAGCATCACTCGGGACTGTGGTTTTGGGATGAAGTGAAAGAAACTCAGCAAAGCAGTATTGGGGTAGGGAAAATTCAGAGGTAACCACAACTTAGCACTGAAAAAAAGAACCCCTTTTCTCCTTTTCTTCACCCACCAAAAAAATTCTGTTGAAAATTTTCAAGAGCAAATTATTTGCTGAACAACAATTTTACCATAAAGTGCATGCCTTATGAAATAGTTTTTTCTTCCTTGCTCCAGTTAAGTGTTACTATTCAATTTTCAGTGTATAAATTTTCAAAGGAAACTTTGAATGCTTATTTTTCTGTTAGACAAAAGGTGTCGCTTTCCATTTGTATAATTTACTTGGGCGTATTAGAGTGATGGAGGAGAAGGGAAACTCTTGTATGTGAATAACAAAGCAGAACAGAGAATAGCTATAGATACAAAAATGTGGAGTAATATAAATCATCGGGAATTTGGATTGTTATATAAACTGATAATGTATGCTTTCTCTTGGCATAGAAAATCATTAATTGTTATTATTCATGCAAGTTGAAGAGTCTGCAATAGAGTTGGTGGATGATACCACCTGTGGGATTTTTTTCCACACTTGTCTTCGCCAGTCAATGCATCTCATCTGTTAAGCCAATCATGATATTATCAAAAATATATGAAAATGCTTTGAAATATATTGTTTTATAACTAAAGTGGCGCAGGAAATTGAAGGATGCTTATGTGAAACAAGAAAATTGCATCAGGGCATCTTCATAAACTCTATATTTGGGCCATTCTTCATATCTTCTGAGAAAGAAGATCGAGCAAGCAAGATAAGCTAACTTGCCTTCTCCAGTACAATTGAATATGCCATATATTTAAGACAGAGATACAAATTCTGATATGCTAATACTGATAAAATCAATTTCTATTCCCATTTCCTCCATCACCCCCTCCAAAGAAAAGGAAGGTAATTATCAGATTCTATGTGCCTTTTCATCCTCTCTGCTCATCCTGAAGTAATGGAACTAACCCTCATGCCTGCATTGGGGCAAGGATTTTACATTGGTAGTTAATTCCATCTCTTCAAATAAATTTATTGTTGGTTTCCTATTATTATATATATATCATGTGAAAAATGCATATCATTATTAAACAGTTATTTTTCTTATTTCCTTTGTTATACTGGTGCTTTGGTACCTGTGTTTTCACCCAAGCATCATGAAAAGCCAGGATTAAATTGCACCTTATAAAGATAAACTAACAGAAAAAATTGTAAATTAACTGTAAAGAACTCAAAAAATGATGCTGCTTAGTATTATTTATGAGAAAACCAGTTTCTCTGCCACAAGGGATGCCTCATTCTTATCCCATTCTCAGAACTCAATTTGTCTAAAGGGTTACTATCATACCCTTGCACAGTAAACACAACATTCCTATGTGACTGAAAAGCATAATATCAATTCCTATGAAAATAAACAGTCAATTTGAAAAAATATTAACTCAAGATTTGCAGCATTTGCACATCAGAAGAGTTCTAGATTTTCTGGATAAATGTCAGAAATGCAGTTCTATGTTTCTACATCACTATTTTATTCAGTGCATTTTAGCTGAGGTATTGGTGAAGCAGCAGCCTGCTTTTAGGGCAACCTGGTCCTGAAATCCTACACCCATCTTACAGAGCTAAATTCATATTTGCAAATAAACAACAAAACTTTTAGAGAGTCTGCACACCGTGATAATAACATAATCAATCAAGATTTAAATCTAAGCAGTTACACAGTTACCATGACTGAAACTGGCAGAAATTTGCAAATGAAGCTTTTAAAATAAATTTTTAAAATCAATAATCATGAAGTCGACCTGACAGAATCTTATTTTCGCCTTACAGCAGATGTATAAACAATTCTGCTCATTACAAAGAAGTTCATCTTATTCTATTAGGTAGTAAGTGGAGTGTTAAAATTTATGTCAAAATATGCAGTACTGTTCTATCTTTGAAACATGAGCCAAATTTACTCTGATTTAAGATAATGCACATGCCTGCAAATAAGGGTAGAACTTGGCTTAGCACATTCCCTCCACATTGATTACAGTTTTCATTGGTTTATTTCTTCCATTTTTTTAACAGTTGGTGTTTGCCTATTATTGCTGCAGATGTTGACTTCAAAGTCCCAGAGAGTAAAATTATTTGTTTACTACAGACTTCCTTCTGCCTGTTATCCTAACGATGTCTGCTAACTTCATTGATTAGTGAGACTGATAACTTGGTCTGCTAAAATAGGACAGGAAGCTTGGATTCTCCTATTTTTTATTTCCAAAGTGTTGCAGACCCCCTGTCATTTTTACTCAGCTTATGATCTTTTCCACTAAATCTTACCAGAGATTCATCTAAATCTTGAGCTTTGGCCCAGGAACTGAGCACGTATGGAGAGCATTTACAGAAGGCAGCATGTTCACTTAGAAACTATCCCATGCAGACCAGAGGGAATCATTAGGAAAAGAGACATAGAAAACAGGTAGGTATTCCTGTAGTTCTTACAGCTTGTGCCAAGGTAAGAGGCATACTGGAACAGGTCAGAGAGTCATCCCAGCCCATTATTTTGTCTCTTTCAATGACAAATAATAGATAAAGATATTTCAATGACAAAAATAGATAAATGCTTTCAGAAAAGCATTCCAAAACCAGCTCATCTCAAAAGATTCTTTCTTACATACACTTCTGAAAGTATATAGATATAGAAACATCTGAGACAATGTGACATCAAATTTCTGCCTATAATCACCCCGAGTGGACATACCCTCTGTGACCTTTTGAATCCATTTAGATGTTAGACCTCTACAACATCCCACAGTAACCAGTGCCACTATGACATTGTCCATTGTGTGGAAAAGAGCATCCCTTCATGGCGAGCACGCTGCATGGATGCTTTCTACTTCTTGCACCAGCTGATCAGAAACCAAACCTCAAGCAAAGCCACAAGAAAACTCAAGACAAAGCAGATCAAGGATAAAAAAGGAGCAGCAAGCACGGGTGACAATTCTCAAGCTGCAAAGTAGACAAACAGCATTACGCGTGTCCTCCTCCACTTTTTATGACTGAGATAACCCAAGAACGCGTTCCAGAAAACACACTGCATGCAGCTTGAGAGCCTAAATAAGCCAAAGCTCTGAGCACGAGCAGGCCCAAGCCCCTTGTTTTTTTTCCTTTTCAGCAGAATCCAAGTGACAAGAGTTCAAATCTGGATGTGCTTTATTTGGGCACGAGGTAAACACTGGAGCCAGGGAGGGTTCCTGGGTGAAGTCAGCATAAATGCAAGGCATGCCTTCCCATGGAGCACGCTTTTTTGTGAGAGCAGTAAAACAACAAACAGCGCCGCAAGCAATAACAAGAAATAAAATACTTTGTGTTCTAATCTATTGCAAATGTTTATCTAGCAAATACATAGTTCAAGTGCCTGAACTATCCAGATTGATTTAATTTTTTTAAAAAAATCTGCTGTGCTGACCATGTTCCGGGGTGGGGAGGGGGGTCAGGTTTTATTATAATCCATGGCACGTCGCTTCCCTGGCTGCACAGCAGAGCTGTCAAAGACAGCTTTAAAGACCCTGTTTCACTGGGAGGAGCAGCCCACTCGCATTTCCCGGGCAGCAGAGCTCACATCACGAAACAAACAGGAGCTCCTGTCCTTCATGCAGGGCTTTAGCATTTATTTCTTTGGAGGTCTAATCATGAAGGTTACTGGAAAATGTTCACTCTGATGAAAAAAATTTTCCCTGTTCAGCCATTTTCACTTCACAGTCAAGATATGACAGACTCTGATAGCTTTACAGAGTAGCTGGTGGCATTTCAGCAATTGTTGGCTGTCAGTCCATGTTCACCTATTGACACCTGCTTGCTGATTTACTTTGAAGTGAGCAGACAGGTTAAAATTACTATCAAGCAGAAATCAAATATTCTGCACTATTTTAATTATCAGTTTGTTCAGTGAAGCCCTCCCAAGAGCGCAAACAATATTTCTTTTTTAAATCTAAAATGTACCATTTCTTTCTCTAATCTGAAAAATAGTCTCTCTAACACTGTCATTTAGCCCACTAGTAATGGATTTTATCTGCACATATTTTCTTTTTAGTTTGACAATGTAAGTATTACCTAGTTAGCCAGAAGATTTGAAAAGAACATACTGTAGTCAAAAAATGCTTTACTAAAATCAATTGAATATAAACAACTATAAAAGTAGGAAGACATACCTCTTCCCACTTACAGCAAATTTTTTTAGTTAAATGATTAATTCAAAACTACATTTGCCTCTATTTTCTCTTAAAAACTTAGCCATTTTCCCTTACAAAAGGGGAACTAAAGCCTTCATAATAACCCTGTGAATTGCTTACTCAGAATGCTGATGTTTTTTGTGTTCTGCATTTTTATAGGCCAAATTCCTGCTTTAGCTCTGTGTTACTGTGGCATTCAGTACAGTCAGGGCTGCTAAATTATTTCAAGTCTGCGAGGAATAATAATGTCTGGGATTAGTGTTCTGCTGATATTTAACCTTAAAGGCTATGTTTCTGAGAAAACACTGATATCATCCTCCCCCCCAATACAGGGTGCTTCTTTTATCGGCATAACAGAGCAGTAGAAGGTAAAACAACAGACAAATTCCACAGTTTTTATATCTTACTTCTCTGCCTCAGCTCTGATTTCACCCACGCAAATCTACCATCAGCACTATTTTGTCCTCTAATAAGGCCTAACAGCACCCAGTTTTTTCCTACTGACTTGGGAAAAAAACCCGAGATTGTTGATTTACTGGATATTATTATTTAAATGGTTTTGTTACTGAAAAAAAGCAATAAAAAATGGTGGTTTCTAGTTTTACCAATTTTTTAAAATTCTAATTGCCATTTTCTTCAGAAGCCAGCAACATATACTAAAGCATCCTGATATATTTCATCACTGTAATCTCCAGATCAACAGGTAGGCCAGAATGATTTTACTTATTTCTCTGCTAGATTGAAAGGCAATATGTTACCTTGAAATGCTAAAAGTTATGCAATAAATCAAAAACCAAAACCATAATAATCATAACTCAAGTTCTCTGAAGATCAGAGGCATGAGCCATCTGAACGTCTGGACTAAAAGCAAGAGATTCTTCTGTAACTTTGTGTTGTTGTGTAACCACAGATAGATACTAGGTACCACACAGCTCCTTGCCCACCTTCCCACCCCCCAGGTAGGATGAGGAGAAGAATTGGAAAAAAAAAAATAAACAAGGTAAAAGAACAATTTAATTATGGAACTAAAGTAAAATAAACTACTGCTCATAATAATAACAACAACAACAATAAAACAAATAATTGCAATGAGACGAAACAAAGAGAGAGAGAGAGAGAGAGAATTACTCCCCAAAACAAACAAGTGATGCACAACACAGTTGTGCAGCCAATTCCCCCAGTTTAGACAGTGGGCACGATGTTCTGTGGTATGGAATATTCTCCGGACTGTTCAGATCAGCTGCCGTGGCTGTGTGCCCTCCCAGCTTCTTGTGCACCTCTGCACTGGCAGAGCATGGGAAACTGAAAAGTCCTTGACACAGAGTAAGCACTACTCAGCAAGAACCAAAACATCAGTGTGTTATCAACATTATTCTCATACTGAATCCAAAACACAGAAATGTACCATCTTCTAAGGACAAAATTGTCCCAGCTGAAATCAGGATACCTAATTTAGTGCAATCCTAAATCTGGCCTTTCCCTGATTCTCTCCTGCCTCAATGGTTTTATTTATGCTGAGAGCCCACTCAGATGTGAAGTTAAGCAACCCTATTACAAATAATTCTCAGTTTCAGCAGCCTCTAGGAGACAAAATGATGTACCATAACCATAATCCAGGTATGTCTGCAGAGCCATCAGGAAACATCCACCCGGCACTCAGTTCAAGCACACACCTCCATGCAGGCCTTTATTTGCAGTGCTTCAGACCTCTATGCACATTTATTTTTGGCCATTCCTAAAACCATTTCCCAGAATGTCCAAAAGATTACAGTAACTTGCTAATCCTGGCAGAAACTTGCACCCAGAGAGCACTACAGGGTCCTGAATTTTAATGCTGATGTCTATCTGCAGTACCAGCAGGCACTCCAGAAAGCGTGTGGGAGCTACAGGCTCCTGATTTTTTTGGCCAACTCTGTCATGTTTACATATTAATGTAGTAATTAGTGAGATAAAGGGTTTGCATGTACCACTCACCTGGTAGCAAAAGCAGGGCAGTTTGCCTGATGGACTTTGGAGCACCTCATGCTCAGGAGACACATATTTGATGCTACAAGCCCTGAGTGGATTCTACATGCGGGACAAGCACTCTGGCCTGGAGTGTTTTTCTAGTACTCCCGAATGACCAAACCTGGATTCATACTTTGAGAGAAAAAAGGATTTTTTTCTGTTGTTACTTGAAAATTTAAGAAACTTTCTAAAGCTGAAGAACTGGCAAATCTGCCTTGAAGATACATGCTTCATCTCAGTCAAGACAAGCACAGAAGCAACACCATTAAATCCTCATGGTTAGTCATAACTTAGGCTAGTTGCTGAATGTCAGCTCTTAGCAGATGCTATAAAACCCACAAATCCAGCTAGCATGGAAGTTAATTTCAGGGATAATCCATGTTGAACAAATTATTTTCATTGGTTGCTGTATCTTTATATTTCATCAGCTGAGATCATCTAAGATAGACAAAGCAATGCAGTCTCTGTTTCTACAAGCCTGAAGACACCAATAATGTTTAAACTGCAGCCCCCCAAATTATAGAATCATAGAATTGTTTGGGTGGGGAGGGACCTTAACGATCATCTAGATCCAACTCCCCTGCCATGGATACCTTCCACTAGACCAGGTTGTTAAAAGCCCCATCCAACCTGGCCTTGAACCAGGGACAGGGCACCCACCATTTCTCTGAGCAACCTGTTCCAGTGCCTCACCACTCTCACTACCCTTCTTTATGTCTAAACCTCCTCTAGTTCAGTTTGAAGCCATTCCCCCTTGTCCTATCGCTACATGCCCTTATAGAAAGTCCCTCGCCAGCTCTCATGTAACCCCTTTAGGTACTGGAAGGTACTGCAAGGTCTTCCCAGAGCCTTCTCTTCCCCGGGCTGAGCAACCCCAAGTGTCTCAGCCTCTCGTGTCATCAAGATCAGGTAATACCACAGAGATTATTTACCTCTGATCAGAAGTATCAAGCCCTTTATTTCTATAAGGCTTCATTAAAGAGAAATGTTGATTTTTGACAGACTTCGGTAAGCACTGCAGAAGTAGAACTGCTCTCCAGCCACGTGGTTGGGCTGCCCAGCTCTGGGGCACCCCTGGCTCACAGTATCCACTGCCAGGTAAATCTCCCATCGTTGATCACCTGGGATTTGTTTTTCAGCCTAACCAAACACCACTAGATTCAGATCTCCCCAGCTGGCTAGAGTTCTGCTAATTCTTCCTTTTCATATTTGTACTTTTTCTGTGAGAATGTATGTAAAGTAACATTAAAAGTCTGGAGCTTTGCTTTTGTGTTTTAGAAGAGATCAGAGTCCATCAAAATAGAAGTACATTTCCTCATGCTTTATTAGAAGTTCAATAAATTTTCATTAGTTCTATATCACTTTGATATCTCTGAAGTGCCAAAAAAATAAGATATTTGCAAAGTGTCAGAATAATCGAGATTACTGTTAAAGATTATGGGGGCTTTATGCAAACTATGTTTTATCACCTCAAAAAGATAGCATGCATGTCTTCTGAATCTCCCAAATTTATAAAATAAGGTGGTTAGAGCTGCATGAATTCCAGATTAGTAAGAGGCTGTGAACTGAACCACAGAGAAACAGCCCACATTGTGCACTGACAGTTATTCATGATTATTGTTATTTTCAGCTGGAAATGACTCTTGAAGAATCGGCACAGCATTCCCTTACAGGAATTGTTTGTGCCCAAATCATATGCGATCACACAGGCCAAAGAAGAGCAGATTTTTGTTTCTTTTCTCTGGCATTGAATCCAAACAAGTGTTGACAAATAGTTTTGCTTGTGTTCCTAATAAATCTGTACTTGAGGGCTGAAAAAAAACAATACTGCCAACCACATTATAAGGATGCAAATGAAATAAAAATGCAGAGGGAAGGTAGAAATAAATTCTGTGCCGAAGGAATTTAAATATTCCTTGAAAAGAGAGAGCAACACATTTATTCTTGTGTGCTTGTCTAGCTGTGGGTTCCCCAGGACACTGGATGGAGGGCAGCAGGAAGGGCCTGGGGTCTATGGCGCTCCAGAAGAGGCTGCAGGGGTTGGGGTTTATTTATACAAACTGAAGCATCTCCAACAAGAAGAGACAGAATGTATGTTTGGAGGTTCATGCTGTGCCCCAGCTTCTGCTTAAACTCCTGTTTCTGTCCTGTTTCTGTCTACCTGCACTTTTGCCAGCAAGGTTTCTAAGGCACCTACCTGGTGTCAGATAGGAAAATCCAGGCACAATCCTCTATTGCACTTCCACCTGAAAATAATTAAAAGCTCAAGGGTATTTTAGGAAGAATGTGCATATTTTAGGTCCTCAGAGACAGCCTTAATTAGTCTGATCTTTTGCAGGCACTTTCAGTTAAAGCAAATTGAGCAACAACATCATCTTAGCTTGCAGTTCACGCTAAGATTTTTCTATAGTTTCAGCAGATATAAAACTCAGCCCACAAACTTATCCTCACAGTCAGCACAATCTGTTTGCAAGGTTCTGGGTTTGCTAAACTGTTTCCACTTCAGTTAAAATAGAAATCAATTAAAAAAACCAAAACAAACAAAAAAAAAGAGGCCTCAACTAAAACAGTGCTAAACTTAGGGTCTGTTCACAGAATGGAACAAAATGCTGTTTTAAATATCCTGGATCTAGATCTAAGCAAGTTTACACACTTACACATGGCCATACTGTCACACAGAGCTGCTGCAACCCCCTCAAAAGGAACAGAGCTGAAAGTAGCACAGTTTGTGCCTTGGAGCATTTCACTACATACAGCACCTTCCCAGCACGTTTTACCAAAAACTTTAACTGCAGCAAGTCGTCATATACTACAACCATAGCATGCTGTGAAAGTCAAGGGCACTGCCACACTTCGATTCCCTCAGATTTCCTAAGTACAGCTCCAGAGGGACCTTGGGAATGGATGGCACCATGATATCTAAAGTATTAAAAACAAACAAAAACCTTTTCACAATCTTTGCTCAGCCATTAGGGGTGTATGGGGAGGCAATTTGATCTTAGCCCTAAATCAGTTTAACCATGAACATATAAGCAAACATCTAGTATGTGGTGCCACAAGAATGTGGGAACACCTTTTCTTGTTTTGTCTGCAGTGGGTCTGCAGTAGTTTGCAAAAAGTGAGCTGAATGTTGGATCAAGAGGAGAATGTTCATGCAAAACCATTCTCACCCTACCTCATAAGAGGACCAGCTGTAAACAGGATTAGAACAATAAAAATACAGTGAAAACAGAGTAATCTAGTGTCCTTCCAACAAAGACCGCTAACTTTTTGGATACCATACTCGTATGTTGTTGCTACTTCTAAAAAAAGTTCATCCAACACTAACTTTGGGATTGCTTTATCTACAAGTAACCCACAAAGCAGGAGTTTGCGTGATTTTCTTGAGCTCTCTTAAAGTCTTCTACAAGATAAGTGCTCATGCAGAAAGTAGTGCTAGAGCAATTCACGTGTGAAAAACCTTCCCAGGCCAAATCTAAGATCAAAAAGCTCACCTTTTTCATGGTTACTACGTTAACAACTATCTGGGGACTTATTTCCTGGCTGACACAAGATCTATTTTGCGTGTTGTATAGTTTAGCACATGTTAAACTGGAAATTCCAATTTCTGAAGAAATAGCAAAAATGCAAAGCAGTGCTTAACTCACAGAGCCACTGGGGAGACTTTCTGGTTTTGCAAGCTAATGTCTTTCAGCACCCAGACTCTTGTGTGTGTGCATGCACTTCCCATATAATTTGTTCTGTGAAGAAAAGAAAAGAAAAAGAAAACCCCAAAATTTCTGCTTTCTTGCCTTATTTTGCATCTGTGCAGTGTACAAGTCACAGCCATGATCGGCATCACACTGTATTATGAACGACACTAATGGAATGAAAAATATTTTCTCCACCTTAAATAATTCGTAATTTAAACCTGTGGGGAAAATGATAGTGAATGCTGAAGTATCTTGCTAGCCAAAAACACAAACAACTGCAAATATGTTCAGTTCCAAATCATCTTATGTTTTCGCTCTTTCTTCATTTGATGAGAAAAACACTCCTGTTGCCATCACTGAGAACCCTTAGCTAAATGAGGAGAGAGTTAATTTGCCTTCCCTCAAATCCCACACAGCTTGTGAACAAAATCGGGGCCATTTGTCTTGTTTGTCTCTGATGTCTGCCTGCATTTCAAGGCTTTCTGCCTCTTTCTCTCAGCCTGTTTGAAGGAACTTTTCTTTGAGTACTAGAAACCGGTTTAACTAATTCACACAGAAAATAAGTTGTTTCCATGCACCACATCATAATCAGAATTGGTTCTATAATGAGAGGCAAGGTAGAAAGTACTCCAAGAGAATGGGGAATAACTTAGAGTGAATGATGGAGGAGAAGGGACCCTCTATGCAATATATTAAAAAAAGGGAGACAAAATGAGGTCAATGAGAAGTCAAGACTTGCTAGGAAACAGTGGTGTAAATATGCCTATGTGCAACGTGATGGGAAAACAAAGAGCTGCAGAGCAGGGGTGCTAATGAAGCCAGCTTTCCTATTGATTTCTGTCTCCTGCTTGCTGTCTTAGGTACAAGTTCTGACTGAACCTTTCACTACTGGGGGGATTTTGTGAGGTCTCTCCTGTCTGGACTCTCTAATGAAGCACAGGCTCCAACTAAGCAGTAAGAGAACCACAGTTAGTCTGCATTTTTATCTGCCTACTTTTTTTCATGGGCCTTAGAGAAACCTCGCTATTAAATTGTATTGAAAGTAACCGATGGACTAAAAAAGCTTCAAGGAAAGAAATGGATGCCCAGAGAATCGTATCAGTCCTGCACAGCATGGTTCAGGCATAGATAAGCCTCCTACCACTCAGAGTGGGGAAGATAAAAGAAAAGAAAAGGCAAGAAGAAAAGCCCCACGATTGGTAGAATAAAAATAACACAACATCAAATGAATTAGGTCATCCACATCATGTCATGTAGAAAGGGACCCAGAAGTTTTTTAAATGCAGAGACATCCTCTCCGGTCCTATGTCCCACTTCACACCCCTTTGCTTCTGCCCCTGGTTATACCCAGGTGGACTTCAGTGCATGATTCCCAGGGACAATATGACAATTTGTATCTGGTGGTAGTATGGGCTATCAAGCCAAAGCATTTGCTATGTAGGTTATTTGAACTAAGAATTTTTACACAGGTAAGCATTTTGTCTTCTTTAAAAGACAGCATGGCAAATCAATAAGTGCAAAATGTTATTACATTATAACAGCAGAAGGTATATGTAGAGCACTGTCTGGCCTCTATTAGAAAGTTTAAATTGTCATATATTGGACATTATTAAAAGGACCTACATGCAAAGAAGAGTCCTGCTGCTAATATGCCGAATTAAACAGCCATATGAACTGGCATTAGTCCTGTACCAGCAAGCAACACTTTTTTGCAAGCAGAAGTCACCCCTCAACCCCATTGTGTTGTCCCTGCCTCCTGCCACACTGGTTGCTCTAACCATGGTAGAGTCACAGTGACGAGAAACCTTGGTACATTCCCCTACATTTTATTTTAAAGGTACTGCTTTCACTGTATTTTGTTCTTTGCAATCATATGAATCAGGTTCCTTGCACTGCTGCAGTTTGTCTGCTTCTGCTCATCCTGGGAAAGACATTCTGGATTTCCTGGTCTCCAGAGAAAGGATGGAGTGAGCCAGCTGCCAAACTCCTGCAGGGGTAGCAATGTTTATTTCTACACCTTGCTGGTGCAGCAGACACTGGGATGAACTAATGCACACTCACTGTTTCTGTCCCATGCCACCCAAAATAATGAAGGACAGGCAACAGCTGGGAGCTGCCCTTGAGATATGCCCTGACAAGGCTGCAGGCTCTGCAGTGTGAGGTGGGCCAGCAGCAGAAGGGCACCCCAGCATTGGAGAGATGGCACAACTGCTGCCACCATGCAGGAAACTACCACCACCTCTCCAAATGTTAACTGAAATCAGAAACACCCACGTAGAGAAAATCCTGAGTCAAGATAATTGAGTTCAAGTAACTCAGAGGGTTTGTTTTGTTTTGTGGGGATTTTTGTTCCCTTGATTTTTCTGTCTTCTTTTTTAAAGCATTTTCATCTAGCATGTCAATCTCCCTCCACTCTATACCACCTTGAAGTACTGTCATCTCCCCTTTTCAAAATGACAGCTGAACAGCAGCACAGAAGGATCTTGTGAAGAACCAGTTTGTTCTTTGGTTGTTTATGGATTGTTATTGAGACTTTCTCAAACACATGCTACCAGCAGAATAGGCAGACAGGCATTCCAGAAACACAGCTGATGCATTTGAAGCAGAAAAAGAAATACGTGGAAAATGTAAAATCAGCCCTGCATGCAGGTCCATTCATAGAGAAGATTTTTTTTCAGATTAAATCAATTCTAAAGCAATTATGAGACAAATATTTGAAATGTAGTGTGCTACCACTCAATTTTTGCAGCCAATTAGCTGCCTTCTATGCTTGGGTTTAAGGATAAGAATTTAGGCATTTTGTTGCTGGGTCAAGAGGACTAGCTTGGAACTGGTTCCCAGCACTAAGCAACAGCCCTGTGTCTGCTTGCAGGGCATTGAGCCTCTCCTCTGGCACAGGATTACAAGCATTTTTTAGAAGATATTGAAGCTTCAAACTTTGTGCAATCACTGCTGTGGAGAGCTCTCTTGTCACGTCCTTTACTCTGAGTTGTAAGCAAGTTGGTAGCATAAAACATATAGACAATTTTAAGCAGTTACATTCTCTAATCTCTGGCTCCTTTCCTAGGTCATATATCAGTCATGATATTGTGTATAAGCTTTCACTGAGTTTTTTTTCAAAACCTGTCAAACTCGGTTGATGCAAGATCAAAATCAGGAGAAGTAAGAGATCTATCTCCTTTGTTCTCAATTTAAGAAAGTGCTGCATGACGGGCAGCTCATTTACACTGCTGCCCATTGGCAAATTGTTATTACACTATTTGGACAAAATTGTCTTTTTGGCAGCTGTTCATTAGTGGTAACTGCATTACGAACAAAATAATTTGGTTTAGAGCTTCTCATCTTATTTTTGTAGGAATTAAGGAACAGAAATGGTTCCAAATGAATCAGAGTACGGATACCTAATTAGCAGTAATCGAAGTTCAACAGATTATGCAGTACTTCTTTGTCAGTAACCAAGAGTGTGGGCCCTCCTGGTAGCACACAACATCCCCACAGCTCACACCTATCAAAGCCACGCAAGGCAGCTTCACCACCTGTCATCTTTATGTTCCTTTTCTCATTCCCTGCAGTCAGAAAGCAGCACCTAACAACCACAGAGCTGCCAGCTCTCTGGACTGAGCAGTAAAGAAGGAGGTGAGAGCCCTCTGACTCTCCCCTCAGCCACAGATCATCAGTGGAAACTGCCTTCAGCAGCCTGGGGCTGCTCATGCCATCAGCAGACTCCAAAGCAGGTCCCAGCTCCTGCCCTCATCTTCTCCTGCCTCTGCCTGTGCCATTCCCAGCCCCTCAGGAAGTCCTGGTCTACAGCTGTGGTCACTAAAAGGTGCTGCTAGGCATGTAGGCAGGCTCCTGACTGCTGCCCTTCCACCCTCCTTAAATACGAAATAGGGTGGGCTCCTCCAGCTTTTACCTTTCAGAGAGGGAAATACAGCAACAAAAGCAAACCTCACCTTACCCAAAAAAGTGGCCAAACAACACCTCACCTCTCCATTTACATAGAGGCCTCACATTACTATCATGGTTTCAGGAATTCACAAAACTAAAGGCTGGATTTTCCCCTGTTCACTTTCCACCTGTCTCTCAGGAACTCCTTTTTCCCAGTTTTCATACACTTTCAACAGTGCTCAGTAACCAGCTGAGAGAAACTTCTTTGGTAGGTTTCTTACTATATTAGTTTTTTCTCTAATTTTTTTTCTTGGCCAGAGCTGCTTGCCTGGGTGACTAAGTGGTACTTTTGCTTACACCTCATTTAAATGTCCACCAAGTTCCCTGGCACTTGTTTGGGCAAAGGAAAAATTTCCCCGCTAGTGTTTTCTGTTTTCTAGACTAGCACAAGCTGTATCTAACCACTTTGAACTCCTGTCTACGAAGCCCATGGCCCAAATTGGCATCAAATAAAATAAATTTTACCATGGAGAAGGTAGAAGCTCACAGAGGTGGCAACTTTATATTAGACTTTGTATTAGACAGAGCTGCAAAGCCAAAAGGGACTATTTGTAAAAGTATGATAAATTCTTGTCTCAAGGATGATCGATAGGTAAAAATATTGTTTTAGCATACTGTTTCTAATCTAGGATATCTGAAAGGGGGCATTATTAATGACACCTCTTGTGGTTCATTACTTCTGTGAGGAACAAAATTGCTTTGTAAATTAAACATGAGAAGATTCTGCACATATAAGCAATAGAGTAAGAATGTTTAAAATTATAAATCTTACTCACCTGCTCACATAGGAGCACAGTTTCAGTCAATGAAGGGATTTGTGCAGCTCTGTCCCTACGATGAAGCTGCACATGCCTTAACTAAAAAGCCCTGACATATTGTGTATATACAACATGTGCTTCTTGCACAGAATATATAGAAATGTGGAATAATACAGGGGTCTCTGTAAATCATCTGGTTCAACCCCTGCTCACCAGGGCTACCCTCCAGAGTTTGATCAGGTTGCTTAGATCCTTGGCCAGACAAGTTCCGAGCACCTCCAGGTTCTGAGTCTCCCTGCCCTGCTCCCCATCTTGCTGTCATTGGTGAGCTTGTAACAGTGGACTCTGTCCCATCGTCCAGGAACAAAGACACATTACCGCTGCTTCTGCTAAAACCTAGAGTATCACAAGTACCAGGCAGCAGCTGCTGACCATTCCTTCTGAAGCCCAGCAATCCAGCCAATTTGTCACTCTCCTGGTTTTTCACCCATTCAGTCTGAGTACACAGAAACCATGGAAGACCATGCTGGAAGCTGTGTTAAACTGAAGGTTTGCCCACTGCTCCCACCTCACCGATTGGAACAGACTCTTTGTGATAGAAGGCAATGAGGTTTGACGAGCAACAGTTTTCTTAGCTAATCTGCATGGGCTCTTCCCAGACACCTTCTCCTTTGAAGAAGGGAGAGTTTGCTCTGTGATCTTCCCAGGGATAAGCTGGTAGTTCCCTGATTTCTCCTTCCTCTTTTTTGAACATGGTTTTCCTTTTCCTGTGATGGGAAACCTCTCCAGACTGCTACAGCCTGTCTAGGACAATGTTTGTGGCCTCACAGTGACACAGGCCATTTCCCATGGCACCCCACTTATGCATTCTGCCCACTCCCATGGCACCGAGCATGGCCATTGCCTCAGTGCTCCCTGACTGACCTTCCTGTCCTGCATCCCTCATCCAACACTGCCCCTGGGCAAAGGCACCAGAAATAACAGGCTACAGACAAAAGCAGAGAGGAGCCTTTTTTTGGCCAGGGCTCCCATGTGATCCAGCAGCAGGGCCAGCCACGCAGAGCACTTTCACATGCCCCAAATGACCAGGCATGGCAATATAAGCACATAATATTGTGATGTTGGACATCCTCCAGCAGATTTCTGCCAACTGGCTGCAGCAGCCTGCACACTAAATCACAGGGCACCATAAAACACAAGCAACACACAGCCCCTGCCTCTGTTTGCCAGTGCTGCCCAAGAAGCCCAAACAGCTCCAATGAAATATGGGCTTGAAGCGTAGCTCTATATAATATTTCATTTTGAGTGAAAGGAAAGATGATTTTTTCTTTTCATTTTGATGTAATTTCTTCATAATTTGGGAATCACAATTTTGATGGAGGTCTTAAGGTGTGGAGGACTAAAGAAAACCGCAATCACAGATTACATAGAGGTCAGGATCTACACAAAATTGGAGTCATAGAGCATGGAGTGATTTTACTGCCAATTTTTATCACTTATTCATACTTATTCCACACTTTCATCTCAATGAAGTGCAAACACTACATTTTCAAAAGATACTAGTACTTTGT
The DNA here is from genome assembly GCA_013398055.1 of Ifrita kowaldi. Taxonomy (NCBI): domain Eukaryota; kingdom Metazoa; phylum Chordata; class Aves; order Passeriformes; family Cinclosomatidae; genus Ifrita; species Ifrita kowaldi. The sequence goes on from VZRS01004831.1 coordinate 853,976, forward strand.
GTGCAATAATATATCTTTCTTGGAAACGCTTGTGAATTTAAAGATGGAAATTATAAAAATCACTCTGAACAGGTAATCTGGCAGAACTGTGCTTTGTAGCCAGCTTATACTAGCATACTTAGTAATGGGCACGAATTGTGCATAATTGCTTTATAAACTAATTACAATTTTTGTGGAGTTAAAGAGACTAAGTGCATAACTAAATCATTACATAATTTGGATTTTGCCTTAGAACTAGAGAGGTTTAGCAGAGATCTGCTGCTGAACGGGGGCTATCAAGAAGACAGGACTCCTCTTGGTGGCACAAAGAGAAAGAATAAGGGGCAATTTTTGAACACTGAAGCAAGGGAAATTCCAGATGGACATAAGAAGAAAAGCTTTTGGTTGAGCCTTGAAACAAAATGCCTTATAGGGACTGAGAATGCCCATCCCTGCAGATAACCATGAGTTTAAAATTTATGGTAGACTCTTAAGGACCATTTTATATTGTTCTCTGCTGTATCTTGCCCCCAGCTCTGAGACACTGCATTCTTGAACCTGGACCTGCATAAACCTTCAAGTGGCACCATCAGATACAAGTGAAATTTCACTCTAAATTATCCCCTGCTATCCAGGGAGAGAGAGAAGCATCCATTTGCAAAGTGAACAAATAAAATACTGGGTTTTTGAAGGAAATTGATTACAAGAGACATTCAAGAAGAATCTGTATGTCTGACTCCCTTTTAGGGTGGTGTTATCTTTCTGTGCTGATGGAAAGCGTTCTCCTGACTATCTCAACAGTCCAGGGGAGTGAGACAATGAAGACATTTATATCACTGTTATGCTTAAAAATCTGAATTGTAAATGTTGACAGGACTGATCCTCATTTACACTTGGATGCCATTTTTATTTCACTCACAAATAAAGATGATCAAACATTAAGAGTTGGAATTGATACATTTTTAATACACACTGGTATAGAAGGCCAGAAAAAGGCCAAATGAGGTATTCAGAACATCCCTTCCCTCTGATATAAACCACAGTACCTCTGCCAGGATTAATCAGGCTTTGGCCTTCTAAACATGAAATAGCAGCTAGCCTAAGGCTCAGAAAAGGGGCTAATTCTTCGTTTTACTGAGATTACAGCTTGATCAGTACTTGAAATAGTATTGCTCCTCTTTTGTTTTCAATTTGGAATAGCTAAACTGAAAAGACACCACTCATTCATTTTCTACTCTTCAAGGTTCTCCCAGCAATCAGGAGGATTGAAACTTGAAAGCAGCACATTTAAGGACATGGCTAAGGGTCCTGGATTTATTGCATTAAAGCTCTAGCATGTCCTATTACCTCTCGTGCTGTTATTACTGCTATTTTCAGGTTGTAGGGGTTTGGGAGTTTTTTGGCTGTATTTTAAGTATGGTTATTCTTCTTCCTTCAAATAAATTATCATTATGTCTTGAAGTTTCTCCTAGCACATGGTCAGCCTCTCACACATCTTTTTCTGTGCATCAACAATGCATCAACAATGCAAATTGCTACTGACAATTTATGGACACATTTGCCTCTAAAGTTCTTACTCCTTTTTGTTTTAAGCCTGTGAGAAAGCAGACTAATTAATCACTGTGGATAGAAAAGTCCTTTTCTGTTCCAGGAAAGAGTTAAAGAACAGGTGAAATATACTTTTCACCTTGTGCCTCAGCCATGCCTGGTACAGACTTGTCCCAGTTTGATTTCATTCAGCCTCCCTGGTAAGAGAACTGCTAAAAACTTTCAGTTATTTGTCAAAGGCACATTCACTCACTAAAAACTGTTTAAATATCAGCTTGCTTCTTATGTAGAGGAAGACCCTGTACAGCAGGAAGTCCCAACACTATTCTGAATTACACATCTGTAAATGCAGAATGAAAGTTTAAATAAATACAAGTACCTTCTGCATTCCATCTGTAACAAGGCTGGTGTTGGACCCACTGATTTTTAATCAACATATGTAACTTAAGAGCAACAATCCACAAATACCACAGCCTATATCAAAGTAGAAAATCCTACTTGAGGTAAAAGTGACCTCCATATCAGAAATACCACGTTATTAGCGCTAACATCCCATTTTTGCCCAAATTGCTTCTGCTCTGACCTATGTTTCTTCAGTTTTGTCTTGGAGTGCTCTGGATTTGATTTCAAGGATTACAAAAGCAGTGTAATTTTATTTTAGTCTCATCCAAATTTCAAAAATTTCATTATGTTTTTATTCTCCATCTTGCTTAATGGGAGGAGGATTTTTCCTGAAGAAAGACATTTTAATCTGCCCACATTTGCCAGCATATTTACCAGGGTTTTCTGGTGGACACATAAATACAGAATTGGTTTAAAACTGCACTCCAGATACAATCTCTGCCTTGTATTTGCTTTCCCTTGTCCTGCTGGTGCACAACAACATCATGAAGTTTGTATTCTTTACATTGTCCCAACAAAGTAAGCCTTTGTCCTGAATTCATCAGGTGTCACTGAGGGCTGTAATGATGTCCAGAAGCTGGATAATATTTGTTAGGTTTTTTTGTGCCAACTTCGAGATCAGAATAGTGTGGTGTTTCCTGGGTTGGACTTCCCATCTCTCTCCTTTCCCAACATGTTGTGTGTGGCTGAGATGGAGGTAGAGCAACACATCCTGCCACACAAGGCAGCAGAATAGCACTGGGTCCTCGCATCACGCTCTGGAGGCTGATATCAAGCCAGGAAATCTTGAAAAACCACATGATGATTCAAAAGATGAATGTTTGCCACAAAAATATAGAAAAAGATGATTAGAGATATTTATAATACTACCGCCTTAACTTCTTGCTCTACTGTTTGTTTTTGAGCCATCCACAGTGAAATGTGAGCAATACAAAACCTTACTCACAGGTTATGGAAGTTTACCTTCTTCTACTAATGACTGAGTAAACAGTTTTTCTCCTGCATAACACTGGGAAGTCGAGTATTTCATGCAGGGTTTCGGTTTCCCTTTTAAAAACTGCACACCTATTCGGCTGCACAAGCCTCCACTTATTTTCCCCAGAACCTGGGAATATACACAAATGCAGTCCTGCTTCTAGAAACCTTATTTCACTGAAGAAAAAGGCACGTTCTACATTTTCCTGAAACAGGATTTCTCTGTGAATTTTGTCTACAGATTATCAATCCTCCAGATATCCTTCACAGGCTCCAAATTTTCCTGCTTTCAGCCTCCGGAGATGTAAACCAAATGAGATCTTCAGACTGCCTTGCAACACCATTTTAAAAGAACTCAGTGGTTTCTAGTTTTGATTTGAAAGCCAGGCTGCTTACTGAAAATTAGCACAAAGTTTTGGCTCATAGAATGCATATAAAATCCAAAGACACCACTTTATCTCTGAGATCCATCCAACAGAAATGTACTTGCTCCTGTTGTTGAATAACTTAATTTTGAAAACTACAGTGTATGGCCTTTGACTATAGTTCTCTACCCAGCACTTATTAATGAAACATATTTGGTTTCAAGCAGTCTGGTGGATGAATCACTGTGATTGACTGCAAAACCTGCAACAGCCTCACAAAGGTGAGGATTTCATTTGATATGCCGCAAGTGAATGGAATATTCTTGATTATACTGTGGTACACTTGAGGACTCTTTTATGGCCTGTGTATCACTGCTGGTTATCACAATGAAATACTGATTTCTGTTCTGGTAACTCCTTCCTTAAACTCACAGAAACTGGGCCAAAGCATTAATTTTGGGGGTACGAATTTATTGATATATTTAAATTCTGTATGATTCCGCTGTTTTAATGCATGTAAAAGTAGAAATTCTGCTGTCAACTTAGACCAAAGAGTTAGTAATTTCAGATATTTCTATGTAAAAGGTCTCATGTGGAGATGTGGGCTGTGTCTGTGTTGGCAGCCCCGCTTATACTTGATTGTTAGCACCAATTCTGTTCCTAGGAGGCCCTTAGCACAACAGTCTAAATATGAAAACACTTGACAGTTAAACAGCTAAGCCCAAGTAGTTCTCAGGGTTTGCTAAATCAGAAAGTAGAACTGTGTTGTTTTCGTGGTAACAATACATGCTCAGCACCTCTAGAACACATGGGAATGCAAGGTGTCGTCCGGGGACACTGTCCCCATTCTGGGATATTTACTGTAAAAGTTACAAATGGCCACCTTGTCTCAGAAGGGTAGATGCTATTAATCTATCAATGGATGATTATTATGCATGATCATAGGACACATTTAATAATTAAAAGTGCATTGCGTGCTATCCTGGGCCACAGGACTCATCCAACAATTGTTATGATTTACAGTACATTAATCGTAAAGAACTGCCAACACAACCATGGTCAAGAATTAAGTGATGCATATATTGGTACAAGGAGAGTAGTTAAGAAAATGAGATTTGTGCTGGAGCCCACATGAAAAATTAGAGGTTGAGAAATAATCAAGTTTATTATTTTGATACCGATATACCTGTATCGTAATTTTATCAGCTACAGTATTGTCAGCTGAGTACTCTTAGAGAGGTGTTGAGCATCCTTTAATTATAAGATTCATTATTTATTGCTACAAAGACTAGACAAAGCGTGCTTTGTCATGGTTGCATTTATTTCCTACCAGAGTTAGGCCCCTGAATCCTTAAGCGTTTTGAAAATGTGCCTGCAATATCATGACTACAAAGAACCAAGTTTATAACATAAAAACACAACAATGTCGAAATAGAGCACCCAAGGATTTTAACTCAAGAAAACCTGAGTTCTCTCTCCTAAGGCTCAGTGACATCACTGAGTTAAAAAGAAAGTGACTAAAAAGGTTCTGAACTTGTACGAAGGTACTGTCACTGCTCTTATGTCCTATGCAGGTTTAATTCCACACTGCACATGTCCAATTGTACTAACACTGGATACACCCCTTTCCCAGAAATGCAAAATTGCTTGATCACCTATGAGCTTTTCTTATTGCTTTTTAAAGAGAGTAGCATGAGACATTAATGAACACTGGATAGCCAAAACCAAGAAAACCCGACTTACCATAAGGGAATGTAATTGTCCTGATGTATCCAAGCTGACCCACCTGGTACTTCTGCTGTTCCCATACCAGCTGTTCCGGATGTCTAAACTGGATTAATAAGGACTGCCAATTACAAAATTGAGAAAAATCCCATCTGTTCATGAGCTCTCAATGTCCAGGTGCAAGGCTTAGAGTGAAATACTCCCACGTTCTTCTGTTTTATCACTGAGGAGCTTGATGATGGCCAACAAGTCCCTTCCTGTTTGGAAAATTTCTGATAAAGCATTCATATCCTGGACCCTACAAGCTAAAGACCAGAGTGTCATGGATTAAATTTCCTCCCAGTAAAGCAAGTGTTGGTAAAACACATTTTCCACTGAGTTCTCTCACAAGCAGTAACAGCAGTTTTAGAGCATGAAGGTATTGAGGCAAGCAGACAGTTCAATGAACCTGATGGGGAGTGCAGTAACACATTTTCCTGGGCTCCTCTTGGAGATTTTCACGTACAAACATGGCAGACTATGTCCTACGGGATTTCACAGCAGCTACATTTACACTAATACATCCACATTGTAAACCTGTAATATACTGCCATTATCCAGCATACCTGAGGAGAGTAACTACAGAAATTGCAAGGCAATAGCTCTCAAAAAATAATGCACAGAAAACATGTTTCAAAGAAGTAGGATCTCACAAAGACAAGTTAAACCAGGAGAATATGAAATTAGTATTTCATTAATCAGGCTTACCCTACATTCAAGCATAATAGAAAGTTTTAGGCACAAATATTTGGAAAAAACCCAAAATATTTGGAAATGAGTTTATTTTAAGCAAAGAAATAAGCCTCATTCAACATTTAGAATTAAGAAGTGCTTATATATTATGCTGTAGAAGTATGTTTTAAGAAATCAATATATTCATGCTTTTGCTGCTTCTGAGTTTTTTCAGGATTAATACAGGACTAAATAACATGATTTTGAGTAAGACAAAACTTCCTTCCTGCTCATATGCCGAAATACTTTCAAGGACTCTTGTTAAACCTTCAAAATGCGCAAGGTCTGGCACAGAACCATTTATCAAAAATATGTCCCCACCTTATAGCTAATCAAAAGTTGAACCTGTTTAGCTAGAGAATGGTCTATTGTTAGCAATCCACTTTCCCTTTCCCTTTGACCTCAGAGACAGCTGCTGCCAAGTTGGATTTTTTTTTTTCATTATTACCTGCAAGATAAAAAGGTCAAGAGCTGCATAAAGTGATTTGCTTGTTGGAAAAATTCTTAGCGGGACTCATTGAGAGAGCTTTAAACTAGATTTGAAGGGGTTTGGGGACATAACCTGACTTGACTGAGATGAACTGTGCAAAGGGGAGAACTATAGTGACCATCCAAGCAGCAGAAGGAGGCTTAAGAGGGGACACCTTCAGTGAGCAGAAGCACCCAAAGACATAACCACAAGACAGGACCATGGGGCACCCCTGTTCAACCCTACTGGGAAATAGAAACAATTAAATGCTTCTGCGAAGTTCCTGTACACCAACACATGCAGTATGTGGAACAAACAGGAGGAACAGGAGGTCTGTGTCCTGTCACAGGGCTTTGACCTAATGGTGGTCACAGAAACGTGGTGGGATAGCTCCCATGACTGGAATGTAGTCATGAAGGGCTACGTGCTGCTGAGGAGCGACAGACCAGGAATGTTCACTGGTGGAGTTGCCCTCTGCATGAGGCAACTCTTGGAATGTGCTGAGCTCTGTCTCAGGGTGGGTAATGAGTGAGTCGAGAGCTTATGGGTCAGGATAAAAGAGCTGGCTGGGAAGGATGACGCTGGTGTGGGTGTTTACTCCAGGCCACCCAAGCAGGAGGAGGAAATGGATGAGCACTTCTACAGGCAACTAGAAACAGCCTCACAGTCACAGGTCCTCATTCTTGTGGGGGAATTTCACTACCCTGGCATCCACTGGAGAAGCACAAACAGTCCAGGATATTCCTGGAAAGCACTGATGATAACTTCCTGTCACCAGCAGTGGAGGATCCCACAAGGAATGATGTGCTCCTTGACTTCCTATTAACAAACAGTGAGGGCCTTGTTGGAGATGTGAAGGCTGGGGGTATCCTTGGCTGTAGTGACCATGAGGTTGTTGAGATCAGTATTGGGTGAAGAGGAGGGAGGCTAGCGAGATTGTAACCATGGATTTCAGGAGAGCTAACTTTAGCTTCTTCATGGATCTTCTTGGAATAATCCCATGGGAAAAAGTCCTTCATGGAAGAAAGGCCCGAGAGAGTTGGTTGATATTCAAGGATCACTTCCTCCAGACTCAAGAATGATGCATCCTGATGAGCAAGAAATTGCTAAAAGGGGCAAGAGACTTGCTTGGATGAAAAAAGAACTCCTGTTGTTACTCAAGTGCAAGAACTTCCAGTCACCGGATCAGTCTGAATATAGAAACCCCTAAAGGAAAAGGAGAAAGCCTTAAAAGCTCTTTATTACAAGCACTTTATTAACTTGCCACCTGTGTAGAGTAGAATGAGCCTAAGACTTCCAGAAAGCCAAAGCTTCAGAAAATAATTGCAACTCAAAGTAAGACTGACAGTTTTATATGTGGATACTGTAACTTTTAAAGTAATTTTAAAATTTTAAATCACTGAAGCTGCCCATCTAAAGATGACATGGGAAAATCAGGAATCAGGACTTATCAGAGCTGATCCTTGGTCTCTGAAGCTCATGGCTCAGGCCCCTGTTGCCTAAGACCCATTTGTTCAGATATCTTCCAGGGACAATGGGAAGAGCCTGCTCAGAACCATTCATCCTACCCAGCATAGCCCAAAGAACTTGGGTTACTGAATTGGGCCCTCAGGTCAGTAGAATGAATTTTTTACACAAATACACAAGCCAGGATGTGATTCCTGACTTCCGCAGACTTCTAACTGGCAAATAATATTTCAATACTTTTTAATTATTATTTATTTTGCCAAAAAAAGTTTAAAGTGCTGGCCTTTTCTGTGCCCTAATTTTCACAACACCAAGTGCTGTTATACGACAGAAAATTTATTCATGCAAAGAAATAACTTTAAAAAGGCAAAAAAAGCCTTCAAAAAACACCCTTTGAACTTAAATTTTTCACCCATTTCAGTAGCCCCTTATTGAGGAAAAAACTTTCTATGAATGGACTTTCAAATCAATTTTGAAAAATACATCAGAAAACTGAAAGCTAACAATAATCTTCCTTTTGTCACCGAAATGGCTTACTTTGAAACTGCATTACTTTCTCCTGCTTCGTTTAATAATTTTTCCCCTCCACTTTGTGCCAATGGAAACATAATTTCTTCATCTTTCTAGTAGAATAACAAATCGTTTCCCTTGCACTTTCTAGTTAGCTTGTTCTATATTCTTGTGGCATATTTTCCAAACCTGTTCAAACCTGACCAAACATGCTTTGTACTGTATTTTCAAGCCTCAGTTATCACTCTATAAAAACCTAGCAAGTTTCCACAATTAGACCTGTCGCACTAGTTGATTAATTCATTAATTTTCTACAGCACGAGAGCCAGCTGAAGTATTCTAATAATGAACAGAAAAGCTTGAGTGTCTCTACCTTATAATAACAATTCATTGATTTAAGTGTCCTGTTTTTTGACAACAAATTGAAAGCTGAGTAACTTCAAAGACATCCTTGGTCCTTTTACTATCTTTTTCTCCATAGTGAATATGTCAATCCTAGTCTAATAAATCTTTTTTTCAAAATACTCACTTTTCATTGGGAGTAATCTACTGAGGACAGTGTAGCTCCTTACGGAGAGGAGCGAGTGGTATATATTCTTGGATATGCATCTAAGAATTTGGTCTGAATTCAATTATTTCTGGGCCTCTGACTTGTTTGATATCTCATGGAAAGATTGTTTATGAACTAAACTCAGTGGCTACATCCCATACTAGTGGAAGCTGGTAACGTGCAGGAGGAAAAGAAACACCTTGCGTTGTTCACACGTGAAGTTAAGATCACAACAGCAACTCGTGAACACAGGAAAGAGGGAGACACAAGCAGAGAAAATGTGAATGTCACAAACTGGGGTGGATTTGTGAGGGCCAAGAAGATCCCTAGATCTATGTTCTCAGTGTTCTTGAGTACATTCTGAAAAAAAAATCAGATTTTTTTTTATAGTTAAATCTCTGAACTTGAAATAAGGACTTTTGGGCTCCACTCTAATTCCTGCTGCATACAAGATTTGGGCCAATTTTTTTCCCATTGCTCTTGACTTTGATTTCTTTTATAAAACGAATGTGATAGTTTGTCAGTCTTGGTTCAGATTACATATTCTCCCTGCATTTACAAGATGGTCTTTCATAGCATGCTCCTGTGACTTCAGCCTGTTTCTTCAGAGCCAGAAATGATGTGTTACCAAGTGTTAGCACTATTTCACTGTCGTGCCTGTGATCTTTTGTACTTGCTGTTTCACAGAGGGTTTGCAGAAGAATCTCAGTCCTCTCTCAAAGGCTGTTCTAGCTTGCATTGCTATGGAGGAACAAAAGGATAAGAAAGCTATAAAAAAAAAGACTGAATATTGAAGGTTTTTTTCATTTAATGATTTATAACTCAACCCAAAGGTGTTTAGCAGGTAGACATTACTGTCATCACCATCATCTCTCCTTGACCACCACAGGCTGCCAGTCAACCAGCACATAAACAGAGGGGCTCAGGACCACAATATGCACAACCAAGGTGGGGACTTTTCACACTTTCCTTAGTGAGATTCAATAATGAGTGAGTATGGTTGAGGATCTTCAGGGTTCCCTGTGCCCCTTTCCATGCATTGCCCCTGCAGCCTCAAAATCATGTAGATCTGCTCATAAAGCACCCGTAACTGCCCTTAGGCAACTTGGTCTGTTGGAAATAATTGAGATAAGAATAACAGGAAATTGGTAGATATTGGCAATTAAGACATTTATTGTAATTGATTGTATAGCATGCCTTATGTTATTATAATGTTTAATAATCAGAAGACCATAACTAAGTCATTTCTGGCTGTGGAGAACTATGACCAATATGGGCCATAAAAATAGGAGCATCTGTAGTCATTGATGTTCTCTGATCTTCTAAATGCATGCTGAAAATTGTATTATCCAAGATAACAGAAAGGGAAATGTCTTGTTTCAGAAACAGTATGAACATAATCAGATTTGAGAAACCAAATGATTTTAGTAATATGGGGCACTGTGCACTGAGAGCAGAGAAATGGGTTTGTGAATTGTAGTTCGCTACTCGGTAAATGACAGAAAATAAGCCACAGGGAGTTCATCCTTCACTGTTAGCATGATTGCTATGTTTGACAATTCAATACAAATTCCGTTTTCTCAGGTGCCACACATAGGAAACATGAAATGGGGAGACTGCTCAACAGAGTAACTTCAGAGTAGCCAGTTGCACTCTAAAGTTTCTGTGGAGAAAAGAACTTCATGAAAATAAGTCAATTCAGTGAAAGTCTGCTCTAGGAGTCATGCCCACCTCAATCAAGTCATTATGTTCCTGTTCCATTCGTATGTGAATCCTTCGTGTATTCTAAGTGCTCTTTTCCCAGCTGTGGTTTTGTGTGTGTCCCTACTCATCACTGTGACTTACACCTGTCAACCAGCATCTGTCGCCTTAAGTCATTGATATAGATATTAAACTTTCAGGGGCAGAGAAAACATCTTTATTCAATGCTTACAAAGCTCCTAACACAGCAAAGAGCTGGTCCAGAACTGGTTTATATAGGTAACGTGGCAATTCAGATAATCAGTAATAAAAAAATACTTTCACAAACACTACATAATTCAGTTGCAACAGAAGAAATCAACAACTTCTACTTAAAGGTAGATCGGTCACAGCTACAAAAGCTTGGAACTCCAAGCCTCAGGATAGCTACAGATTGTAATGATGTTATAATGACAGAAGAAAACCCTTTTCTGTACTGGAATACTCTCCTCTGAAGTAAGAAGAAATTACCCATCATAGGGGTAGGATGCAGGACAAAACGGATTTTCAGTCTATTCCCTATATAATTACATAGATATAAAAGATCGCAACATGAACACAACTATAGGAGAAGACCAGGACATGCTCAGCAATGCTAAAAATACATGGCTTATGTTTTTACATCAGTCTAGTTTTGTCAAATATAGTTCTTACTAATTCCTTGTCCTTTTTGTTTAATAAAGCAGTGAGTTCATGCCACTGAACACTATATTTTCCTTTCCCAAGGAAGCCATTAATTTATAAGCCACGGTCTGGATCCTTAGCAGCTTGGAAGATTAACAATAATACACCTTTGTATATTACTCATTATTATGTTAAAATAATTGCCATATTAGAAGATTTGAATTAATCTGAAAGTTTATATAGTACTAATTTTACATTAGGCTGTTAAAAGATACTTTCAAAGACCTTTTAGAACAAAAGATGCTAAAATTATATTTAAGATGCTTTTGTATCATAAAATGGTAGAGACATTTAGTCTATCAATTATAACTTCATTATTATTAAATCAGGGTCCCTCTGAGTTAGATAAAGTTAATAGAGACATAAAATCAGATTTTGGACTTGGAGCCAGGAATTGTAGCATACAATTGTTTATGTTCATGGCACAGGAAAAGGGAAAAAAAAAAAAAAACATTTCTGCAGTGACTGACTGCTCCAGCTAAAATATTTACAAGACTATTTAGCAAAGAACCTCTTGATTAAGATGCAACCTAATTTAATATATTTTACATTCCCTTACCACGCTTCACAGATTTTCTCAATTCAGTAAGACTTTCTACTGAGGGATTTAAGAAAATAAATCCAGGGATTTGTATTTCTGTGTAGGTACATATTTTTAGCTACTTATTACAAGGTAACTTTTTCTTTTGTGTATAAAACTGAACCCATATGACAAATGGCTTTTCAGGAGATTATCTGGTTGAGAGACAATTAACACCCCCATGTGCTGATGTTTCACTGAGCAGGCTTTCAAAACAGGTATTAAATTACATGTTTTTCAACAAGCTGATTTATATGAAGGAACAGCTGGTGAGTAAAGAGAAGAATGAGTAACAGAAACAATGTGAAAACGTGAGAAAACTGGCAGCATACAAAACTGAAAAAACTTTGGTGAATGCCACCACACCTCAAAGGACCCTCTTGTTCATAAACAAATGAGTACTTCCTCTCTTTGTTATTTGTGCATCAAAATATAGTTTCTCTAGGCATTGCGCAAGTCATTTCAGGTCAAAGTTTCAGCAGAAAATGAATCAGGCAAATGCAGCACAGTTTTCTGGTGGATTTGTTACCTGGTTCGACTAGTCCAAAGAGCCTTAGGGAAAGCTTAGGTCCACAGAAAAGCAGTCGGATTGTGCATAGGGAGAAGAGTTCTGAGGTCAGTTTGTGAAATCTCAGTCCAATTCAAAGGCTGCTGAAGTCTACAGACAACTTCATCGTAATTTTTTATGTAAAGACTGGAGCAGCATATCCACAGAGCATCGACATGTAACTTCCAAAGTAGTCACTCAATATTTCCCTGGGTGTGCATGAACAAAATTCCCTCTGCAGTTACAGAAAGGGGATACAATAAATAGTGTGAGGGGTTTTCAGCTCCCCTGTATTAGTATTTTTAAATTCTAACATCACTAGTCCAAAAGGGTAGGGGGTTCTGTGACTTTTTTGGAGGGGTGTGTGATTCGGGGCTTTGGGGAGGTGGAGGCATTTGATTGTTGTTTGTGGCAGTTTTGGTTGGGTTTTTTTGTGATTCCAAGTTGGCTCAAAGATTTTTATTGCTAAACTGAATGACAGGATAGTGAAATCCATTGGACAAGAGCAGCTGCTCAGCCGAACAGTTCATTTCGCCATTCCCATTACCTTGTGAGCAACCTGTCCTTTCCCACCAGGGGTAACTGAGCAAGGGCAAACTCTGACTTAAGGAACAGCAGCCATTTCTACAGCCAGTTCAAAACACACCTCAGAAGCCTTTCCCCCAAAGCCACATTGCATCTTGGGTTGTGCAAGGCTTTGGGCGCCAGAAGCCCCTCTGGGCAGGTGGGGAAGGAGGGGGAGGCATGTGTTTGCTCCACCAGAGCAACAGAGGGAAAGGTTCCATCTCCTCCCTCACCTTGCCCTGGCGCAGCCACCATGCCAGGCAAGGGGCAGGGCACCACTTGGGGAGGGAGATTTAAAGCCAGTCAGCATTCCTGGCTCATTACTAACTTCATGGCAAGGGAAGAGGCAAGGCGGAGGTTGTCAACCTTAATGAAAGCCTGTTTTAAAAGCACTTTGCATTCCTTGCCTGACATGTGCTTCACAAAAGCCAGGAGCTGTTGTTGTTATTAACAACTTGCAACATGAACACACTTGGCCTGATTTTCCTCTCCCACACAAAAGGCTTCACGCTTGTTTAGGTCCCGACTGGGATGGAATAAGGAGGCTTTCTGAGGCTGGTGCAAGGAGAGACCCCAAGAGGTGCCATACAAGAACCTCCACAAGAAAAACCAGCAGGAACATAAAAAATTATCTTGTTTAAGTGCTCCATTTCTTGAAGGTTGAGCATAGAATCAAAACAACGTCGGTTGTATAAACCTTTGCTTCCATGAGCTTCTTACTTGGATGAGTGAAAAATTGTCTTGTTTGGAAAATTACTTTTTTCACAAATGCTTTTTTCCTTTTTACTGTGTCAAGCTGCTTATGATACAGCTAGAGCTGGGGAGACATCAAAGAAATTCTGCTGAGATGCTTTGATCAGGAAAAAAAATGAACCACAAAAAAAATAAATAGGAAAGAAAGGAGACAGGGCTCATCAGCTTGGATCCTGAAACACTTTTCTGTAAAGCATTAAGATATTTGGAGAGGAGAAAAATCCCCACCAAACCCTATCCAGTTCTCAGATCAGTCCCAGAGGTTATATGCTTTAATGTTCTGCAGGTCACAGGAGGCTCTTTAGTTCGTCCTTGATCCTTTCAAGTAGCTGGAAATGAAAACACGGTGCAGAAGCTGCGGCTTCAATTAGACAAAATATCAAAAAAAGGTTGATAGCTCTTCCTTGCTAATGAGGAAAAAAACAAGTGCTCTGGAACAACACCACCCCACCCTGCCAGCTGACGTCAATAGAGCAATCACACACATCTAAATATCATAAGTCAGGGTAGCTCACAAACACATTTTACACCTTTTTGCTTTACTTTGGCTCCTTCAGACATGAAGCTAAATCCCTTTTCTAAGTTTTTAATGTTTTCTTCTCATCTTTTTAGCACTTCAGGAAAAAATCTCAGTTAAGAAATAAGGCACTTGCTTCTTTGGCTTATTTTTTTTTTCCCCCTTCTCCTCTAATTTGCAAATTATACCAAGGAACCAAAACAGCTACCTCTGAAATCACAGTTATTCTGACCAATATGCCTTATCAGAGAAGAGGAGTCTAAGCTTTCCCTGGAGAGATGATATTAATTTTGGAGAGGAGATTGATGAGGGAGTTTAAATATCAGTTTCAGTCCTCATTCTGCTTAACATGGTTTGTTGCGTGTGCAGGTGTTTAAGGCTTCATACAGCACCTCTGCCTTTACTTTTGTGCTTTTCCACATAACTCAGTTTATTGTTTGAAGAGCAGGAAGAGATCAGCATTAAAACCAAAACCAAACCAAACCAACAAACAATTGGAGAAGCTATAGAATTGGGAAAGAAAATTAAAGGATCCTTATATATTTAGACCAGATTTTAATAACACAGCAGCCTTAACTCCTGAATTAATACAATGGACGATGACCATGCCAGCTTGGGTCTCGGGATGGTCAAGGACCCATACCCATAGGATAAGAGTAAAAGCAAGGCTGATGCAATGACTCACTACTGAAGCTCCTTATGAAACATGTAAATATTCTAGTCTGCAGCAAAGCCCTTGAAAATATCCCTCCACTATACAGTGGAACTCAAAATAGGACCAAGAATGTGAGCATATTTGTGGGGTTTTTTAATGAGCATTACTGTAGCCCCAAGTAACCAAATCTCTTTCAGAAAAAAGGTATTACTATTCCCACGTTTAACAAGAGAGTGTTAGATTCAGTTATATTGCCCTTCTACGTGTGCAAGAAGTAGTCTTTTCCTAGCATCAAAAGCTGGCAAGAAATAGTGTAGTTGCTTGGAGGCAATTTTGCTTTAAGTTGCTTTTAATTTAAATAATATATCAGTTATTTTTATATATATATTTTTTTTTTAATATAATGTAAAATATACAGGATACAATGATGCCTTCAAACAGTAGCTCACAGCCAGCACTTCACATATTTTAGGGTGAAGTGCAATTTGATACAAGGTGGGAAACTGAGCTCAGCTCTCCATCTCCACCTTGAGTGTTTCTCAAAGATAAGTCTTGAATGAGTCAGGTCTCTTTTTCAGAAGGCAATAGCTCCAGCCCAGCCCCACAGCAAGGCCTTGCTCCCCTCCAGCACCACCCACTGCTGCTGTCTTCCCTGGCGATCAGAGATAGAATTGAGGGATCACAAAATGATTTACTAATGAGGCAAAATACCGGCAATTTCCTCAACTGAGACTTAAATAAAATAAAACAAACAACTTGTCAGAGCATTATATATTTTAACTTCTTCCAACAATCAGGTTTTTCTCCAGAGTCTTTAGCACTGTGCATGCTTTTTACTAGCCTCCTAACCCAAATTGTTTGTGGAATTGCCTAGCTGTAACAGTTATAATGGAAAGTGTCAGGAACCTTTCCTAAGACCCTGCTTTTGGTTAGTTATGACTTTGCAAATCCCTAATCACTCTATGGATTTTGTATCAAGGATGCAGGCTCCCTAGATCCTATTAATAGTACCTTAGATAATCGTTTGCAGGTAATTAGTAGAGACTTGCTGGACCTTGACAGCTACAGTGTTTAAAAACCTTGCTGAGTGTAGTGTGACCACACAGAGCCCTCCCTGTTGGAGAGCTCGCACATTCATTAGGATAAAACCAAAGTTGAGCATGCCCCAACCCTTTACAACTCCTTCATGAGCTCTTTCCAGAGCACTGAAATGTTTGTGCGGTTTTCAGACTTCTTAAATTAACTTTCACCGTGCCTTGTCATGGAGATATGCAATGAACAGCAAAAGTAGGAAAACTGGTTCTGTGGAAAGCTCCAAGTTCACAGCTTTCCAAGCACATTTATTCATCTCCATCCCCTCTCCTGTGCCATCCAGAAGGGATTATAAGCACAGAAGTTCAGATTCAGAAATGGCACATATTACAGAGCTTTTAATTGCTCAGACTTTGAGGAAAAAGTATTTTTCCCATAAAACTCAGGCCCTCATTTTGTACTACTTGCACCAAAAATCAGTTGTTATGATTGGCATTTTCACAAATGACCATGAAATTCTAGCATTACAGCCATTCATTCCAGGAATCATCCCTTCAGAAATGTTAGTACTACTACTATTAGTAATAATAACCTCCTTCAATACATATCCCTTGCTTTTTATTCTTTTGCATAAGAAGGTGGCGTTTCCAATCGAACATTTCAAAGTTATAGTCACCACTGCTCTGATGATGTTCTCTGGGATGGCCAATAGCTACACAGGTATAGTGACAACCTGACAGTGCTTTTTAGCTTACTGAAAAAAATAGAAGCTAAATGGTAAGAAATCTGCTCATAAGGGTACTTGTTAGTTGAGGAGGGAACATTTAATTTCCAATTTAATTTCAGACAGAATAACTGGACCACTTCTATTACTCCCTTTTTACCACTGAATGTGGCAGAAAAAGAGGACAATTATTAAGCATTCTATTCCAGGAAAAATCCTGAAGTGAGTTGCTTGAAATTACACCTTACCTTTTTACCCCTAAGGATAAGATCAGCACCATCTGTAAAATATGTACATATATGTGGGTGGAAAATTCTGTAAATGAGTTTTAAAAATAAATCTGCTTTCAGAAATAATTAGCCCTCCTCCATAATTCTTTCTTTTCTGGATTAGAAGAGAAAAAAGTTAAATGTTTTAGTTACCCTCAAGCAAAGGTGTGGGGTTATGCTGGTGGTATTCTTGTGTTTTGATCTTGACTGAATGTTAGCAAAACTCATAAAAAAATTATAAGGACTGAAAATTATAGAAGACAGCAGGTTCATGAAGCCCTGGAGAGCTGCATATTCTCAGTTCATACACAATAAAAGGCAAGTTCAGAATGCCTTTAAGTCTGTCCTTAATTATTGAAGAACAAGGTAATACAAATAAAATATATAAATATGAATCTGCAGCATTATTTATACCTTTCCTATCTAAACATTGTATGTTTAGTTCTTCGGATGACAATCAGACAGCAGAAGTTATGGTTGACTCTGCAAAAGACTCACTAGCCAAAGAGTTGGGCATGCTGGTCTGCAGTTTGTTGTCAGCAAATAAGTTAGTAAATTGTCTGGAGGGTTTTTGGCAGTTCAACAAGGAAAATAATCAGCTTGATTAAGTGGTCTTCACTGAAGAATCTCAAAAAGTACTACTTTAGCAAAAAACAGCCAGAAAACAATCCAGGCCCCATCATCAGAATTGCTTTAATTAGAAGCAGTCATGCAGCCTTTAAAAAATGGTTTATATTTCAAGAAAAGGTCTATAACTAGATCTGAAACACAGTTTCATATTTGTGTAGTTTCAAAATTCAGCAGAATTCAAATCTAAATCCAGACACAGCCAGGTAAGTGATCTATTGAAACAAAGCACGATCTTTTCTCTTCCCACAGTGTAACTGGGAAGGATAGGAATTTTAACTGGGTGAAGGGGAGAGAATACTTTTCTTCTTGAGCAAAGTAGAATGTATTATGTTTTATTTATATGTACATTGCATTAGTATTCCATGCTTTATTATAACTATGTAATGCATTGCATGTTGTGTATTAACTGCATTATTAAAATGCCCTAAATCACTGTTATAACATAGAAAGGTAGAGGAAAAATTTGCACCCAAGTCAAATTGATGGGTAATTCAAAATAAGCCTCTCCTGTCTGGCAGGTAAAAATCTGCACTGATCAGTACAGCTAAGAGGTAAACTCAACCTGATATAATAAATACAAATAAACAGCAGTGTCTTCCTGAGAAGAATTTTTCCCTGCTTTCTTTCAGACTCTTTTCCCTCTGTGAAGAAGAGAATTTTTTTTTCAGCCCTTACTTCAAAATACACGATAAATCTTCAAAAACTTCCCTTTTTATAGTACTCCCATTTAAGATTAATATTGTAGCCTCATTTACTGTTAGATAAACCTTGATCTAATTTTAGAGAATTGCTGGAAAACATCTATCTTCATATGCACACCTGGAAGGAAAGCCCCTTGTTAGGTCACAGATCCTTCAGTGAGGTCCACAGCACACAAATGGCCTTGGCCAGCTCAGATACCAAAATCCTCTGATTCCTAACATGGTGGGACACTTGCCTCTTCCTCTTGCCATCTTCCTCTCAAATCTCAAATGGGCCGACTGCTTGACATTATGTATCTGTTCTCTAAATTTGTACCACAAACAGTCATCCAAAATACAATTTCCAAGAAATGATACCTTCACTAACTAAACTTCAATTTTCAGAAATAAACAGCTGAAAGTACACTTGCTTGAAATTATTTCCAGTGAGAACTAAATTCTGTATCTAGGATCCACAGCCCTGATTTAGAAGGTTTTGATCATCTACCACTCCAAACAATGGCTGGAGTAACATGATCTCTTTGCAAGGCAAATAGAATATTTCCTTACTTGAAGAAAAAGAAGAGACCCATTTAGTTGAAATGTATCTCCAGGGCACACTTCTAGAACTCAAGCTAATTTTTTAACAAACAAATATAAATTATTCTACTGGCGACTTATGAAAGCCAACAGAAAAAAAAATTCACATATAAAATTGTCAATACCCACTCAACAGTTACATGTTCAGTAATTAAATTTAGACTTCAAATGCTGAAGAAAAGGCTTGCATATCCTTGGAGAATCCAGCTCTTAACATTACCAACTATCAATATAAAAAGAAATCCCTAAATTTAAATTGTACTTCTTGTCCCTACAACTAAATTAAAAGCAGAATCAGACACTGAATTGGTAAATCCAATGACATCAACATAAAGTCCTTAACTTTAGTCAGAGGTGATCATTAGGAGGCAGCAAATTATTTCCTATTTCAATAGAAAGAGAAATGCTCTCCAAACTTATTTTTTTTTAATTGTCAGGGAAAATACCCCAAGGAAAAAGAAAAATCCAGGCATCAAAACTCTCTTAACCTTTCTAAAAGACCAGATATGTTCTGGGCTTTGTCCTTGATTAAAACAGACATGCCACCCATGCTCCAGAGGAAAGCACGTACTCTCAGCTGAACTTCTACCTCTTTGGTTCAAAGGATAATATCTTGACATTAATCAGGGAAATATAAAAGCAAAACCAGTCAACAACAGCAAAAACCCTTTGTCATTTCAGCATGATTTTCAAATAAGACCAGTTTGGCTGGTTTAGACCAAGTTGTAGAAATACACCTTTATTTGCAACACAAGGTGAGCACTGAGATTCTTTGCTACTACAACAGCAAACCAAACTCTGCAACGAATGACTGGGGTGCTGCCAGTTTGAAGATAGAACTGTGAAAGTGTATTAAGGAGTATTGGTCATCAGAAAGGAAACAAAAAATCCTAATCTTGTGTTGTTTGACAACAGAATTTGTTTCCTATTGCAAGATCTTTCATGCTGTTTTGCACAAACTCAAGTTTTGCAAAGAGGACATATTTTTAGGCTGGTTGTGTCCAGAAGCACTGGAAACATGATTCCACTCTTACCAATCACCCAGGCTACCTTCCAGATCAAATATGTGCCTACACTTTTACATTACCATCCCCTGCTGGAAGGAGTTGAAGATTTCAAAAATAAAAAGCAAGTTTGAAGAATACCTGTAGTTTCTACCCTGACAGAATATTGATATTCAGGGAGATGAAAAGTCTCATTTTATCCAGAGGGCAAGCGCAGCACAGACAGGGGCTGGAAGCTTTCCGTGCTGCCGTATCCTTCAGAAAATACTGAAACAGCAAACAACTTTGAATGAATCCACGTTGCTTACTAATTCCAATGGGTTTCAACTCCATCTTCTCCCCTCTCCAAAGAATCTTGAGCACCCAGTATGACATCCCTAACAATAATGGTAGTGATAATGTATCTTTCATTTCCAAAGCACTATAGACAGTAGTAGATAATGGAACAGTACTCCTGTTCCCAAACGCCAAAGTCTTTGTCTTTCCTGTCTTGAAGATCTCTTCTTAGTGAGGGACTAAGATGGCTAGACACCGGGTAAATGGTCAATCACATCATTAAGAGAAATTTTGGTGGTGATTTCAGAGGTATGAAACCTTTACCTGAAATTTTTGGCGTCCTCAGATCAGCTGTACTAAAGCTGAAGAATTTCCTTCATAGTCCTTCATTTTTAAAAAGTCTTGTCTTCAGGTAAAGAAGACTGATAAAAATAGTACAACAGTTAAATTTCTTTAATCAGTGTGCTGCATTTCAGTATTTTTCTATTCAGAAATATTTCAATGTTTCTAGAAAATAGCTCCAAGAACGCTAAGGCACACAATAAGGTTTGACTGTCTCTCTAATCACTTGCTTCAGCTGTGGATGTTCCGTGAACAGAACTGTTTCTCTTTGTTTCTGCAGCAGTTTCTCTGACTAGGTAAAGCAGCTATAAATGAGATCCAGAGGCCAAGGCGATTTAGTGGAGCCAAGAATTCTCCCCACAAAAAAATGACCAGCATATCCAGATATTTTCACATCATTCAGAAACAACAAAATTAAGACCAGGTGAAGAAAGAAGTGACTGTTTTTAACCTTAGTTTAGGTTTCATTTCATCTAATCTATAATGGTAGGATGAAATGATCAGATATTTCTCCAGACCAAGCATTTGCCATTTCAGTTTAAGGAAATTGAGTGAATAAAGGTATAACTTGCAAGCAAATGGACTGCTGCTTTTCAAGAGTCCTCTTCTGGTACTGGTTAACCCAAAAGTAGTTTCAAACGAAGGTGTAGATTTCTCAAAGGCATTGCCAAAAGCCTGATGTAAAGCTCACAGACCTGAAAGATGTCCGGCACCTATTTACATTTGATCCACATAAGCCACAATGGATTTTATCAGCACTTTTGAATACCCAGAAATGCAGAATGTAACTGATCTCACATTTAAATCCTACCAACGTTTCTTCCTAAGCTAATGAAACAAAAATTGGAAACCAGATTCAGCATGGCCTGGACAGCAGCAAGCTGAGCAGGCTTGCGGTTTTCAGTTTTACTTGTAGTGAGTTCAACAGCATAATTATTCCAGAGTTTAAGAGTGTCACTGAGGTTTGGATGAAACTCTGCCAAGCTTCAGATTATACAAATAATTATTTGGATACAGTTTGGAAAGTGAAGAGACCAAAGAAGATGTTGTTTACTAAAAGCTTCAGTATTTCAATCTTTCTTTTGGCAGAAATAGTACTATATAAAGCTACATTTAGGGAGACTGCCCGTTTGTTGAAAATCTAACGGCTGCTTCAAACCCCAGCCTGTTATTACATAGTTGCATTTTTCGTATCAAAGTACAATTACCCTCTTAGGTGGTTCAGTTACACTGAATTCTAGTTACTGTTAGAGTCAGTGTAAAGCAGATACACTTACAACAGCTGCAGCTCCTTTTGGAGCTGTACTGTTATTGAGACCATATGGCCATTTTGCTGGTGGTGTTTCCTCTTTTATTCTCTTCTCTTGACAAATATTTTATCTTTAAATGTGCTAACACCCTTCAGAGCTGGCCTGAACACTGCTGTATTTTTATCCTGAGATGCTAACACCCTTACACATAATCAAAAGTCAAGGGAAAACAGTACAGGTGTTCAAAATCCATCCCTCTTTTTCTTCATTAATGTCAAGATTACAGCACAGTTTGAAAATAAACAATACCATTTTATTTACAATACATGTTTGTTGTTACACTTGCACTTTTTAGTGCTAGAGCCTCTTGCTTGGAATCCCAAAGTCATTAACTGCCAGAGTCACCAAATTCAAAACTTCAGGTTTTATTGTTTAACCTGGCCCTGTTGAAGGATTTGCCAATAAAGCTGTGCAAGTAATATGCAGAAATTAAATTCACTTAATTCCAAAACTAAGCTCTATATGATCACACAGTCTAAAAATATTTGACTACCTGATACAGGGTTGGGAGGAAAGCATCCCTGTGAATATCAGAAAGCTGAAGGTGAGGGTTTCCTCAGGTCATCACTACAGAAGGACAGAGTCAACATACAGTTTAATTTCTTTACAGAGTGCAGCTCTGCATATCCTATTCTAAACAATCTTGATTTAATTTTGAAGTCCTGTTTGCCAGTAGTTTGACTACATATTAAGCCTAATATATGTGTCCTGCTTTCCACTGGGATAGAGCTCATTTTCTTGTTAGTAGCTGGTTGCAGTGCTGTGTTTTGGATTTAGGATGAGAATAATGTTGCTAACACACTGATGATTTAGTTGTTGCTGAGTAATGCTAAAAAATACTGCCTTAAGTACTTTTAGAAATAGTCTAAATCAAGGAGTTTTCAGTTTCCCATGCTCTGCCAGCAACCCAAACCAGCCAAAGGGGTATTCCATTCCATAGAATGTCATGCTGTGGTGGTGCATCCTTCTCCCCTTCTCCTCATGCCTGCACTACAGGAGCCCGTGGCAGGCCTTGGCTGAACCAGCTGAGCAGTGAAGTGCCCTTTTCCCAGACCAGCTGGGCAGCAAGGCATCCCTGCCCGTACCAGGAGCTCCTGCAGGGTACAGGTAGTGCAGGAAACAACGCTGACCATAACAGGAACATCAGCTGCCTGACCAAGGTGGGGAACAAAGGATAATCAGTCATCCCCTGACAGCCTTGGGACATTCCCTACCCGAATCATAGTCCAAGTGAAGCAGGACCACTGTTTCCAGTAGTTCCCAAGGTGGGATACGGTCAGAATGGAAACTTACTGATGACTAAAGCTAATCATCTTGCGATCTTATTAACAGCAGTCCCAAATGAGGCCCGTGGAGCTCTCGTGGATTGCAGCCAGCTGCACCAGCACCTCCCTCTGACTGGAATACCTCTCAGAACCTGTGAACCTTCAAGTCTGCCACACTCAAAGGACCATCACTGACAACAAGGCACAGGCTGATACCCCTGCCACACACAGAGACTCCTCCAAGTGCAGCTCATGCCTGGTGAGAAACACCAAGGGATTGTATGTGAGTATTCTCTGAACCCCAGGGGAGTTTTGGATTGGTGCCTTTATATAGATGCATACACACCTCTCTGCCTGGGAATTGATTATGGTATGAGTGTTGTTATTGTGAATCTATAATGACGTCATGATTACAATTGTAGCAAATCCTAGAGAACTGCTTTTTTAAATGTTAAATTAATTCATGATTAAGTGCTGATAAACCCTTTTGCACCCTTATCCTTCTGTACCCATATTCTTTGCACCCTTTCTCTCTTGCATCCCTGGTCCTCGTGTAAATCATTCCAAATCGATTCTAATTCAATTTTCTTATGTGTGCTTCCTCTATGTAGTAAGTAACAGAGTGAGCCTTGCCATTGATTCATAAATTCATATTAAAACCTGCTTTTTGCCAATACTTTTGATGGTGATTCTTTAAGCAGTCTAACTACTCATTTGTGAGAGAGTCCCAGTATATAAACTGGAGAGAGCTGGCCAGCAGCCATTGACTACTGTTTGGGGATAGGCTGGGCATCAGTCAGGGGGGATGAGCAACTGGATTGTGCCCCACTTGTTTGTCTTGAGTTTTTTACTCTATCTCCTTTTTATTATTATTACTGTATTTTACTTTATTTCAATTATTAAGCTGTGACAACCTCGACCAATTAATTTTACCTTTTCCCCCCCACGACTCTCCTCCCCATCCCACTGGGAGCAGAGGAGTGAGGAAGTGGCTGTATGGTACTTAGTTGCTGGCTGGGATTAGACCACAACACTAAGAAATATAAATATATATATATTATACAAGATTAAGAAATTTTTCTGAAGGAATATTATAGACTAAGACGAACTATCCAAAATCTGCAATAGAAAAAACCCTCAGATCTTCTAAAATTAACAGGAAAAACACATAAACAACTGCTAAGCTTCTAAATATTTTAAAATATTTGCATATTTCTAATAAGAAAAGTAGTTTAAGACACTTTTGATGAAATGTAGAAGAGATTTTGGCATGTGACAGTGGCTCAGTGGTGCAGTCAAGTGTCTTACATCTGCCCTGGCATGGTCCTCGCTGGGATAAGAGCAAAGCACCATGCCACAAAAAACAGCAAAATTGACTGTTCAGTGGTTTTCCTGGTAAGGGGAGAGAGTGATCTAGAAATGAATAAAAATAACAATTAAAAAAAAAAAAGAAAGAAAAAAATAAAAGAGGTGAGGAAAGAAAAGAATGAAGTAGGGGAAAAAAAGAAAGAGGCAGGGAGGGTGGGGAACTGCTTGTTTTATTGTTCAGCTGTCATAGAAAAGAATGCCACATGCCTCCTGTTGTTAGGACCTTTCACCAAGGAGTCATCTGTGCCGTGGTCTTGCCAGCACAGTGGCAACATAAAAACCTCATTTCTCAATTATACTTTTGGGAGCAGCAACCTGGCAGCAGCATGCTTCTTTTTGGGCACAGGCCATTATTTCAGTCCTTGGTCTGATGCCTCTTCCAGCACTTTCAGAGACACACTTCAATTCTTATTTCATTCATGCCAAATGCAAAATTTCTCACAGACCTCTACAGGCAGAGAAAAGAACATGGTCAGACAATCAGCAAGGGGTGACCCCAGAAATATCTTGCAGGTCGACATAAACATGGAGTTGCCAGAGGGTGACGCACACACGAACAATTCACAGAATCTCCAAGTGCATTCCCACAACTCCTGGCTCCCTCAGCTCGTGCCAGGGATGAAGATGGATAAGCTCAGTCATACATATGCCCAAGCAGACTGCTTTGCATAGAGTGAGACTCTCAGGGAGAGATCTGCCTTGGGCTAGAGAGGAGCATTTGCAGCTCCCAGAGCAACAACAAACTACAGTGTAGTCAGTACAAAGAGAGCACCAGAGTGGAAGCAGGCTGAGGCAGGATAGAATAAAGGGAGGAGGAAACATCTATTCCTCCCGAATGCAAAAAGGAAGATATTGTAATCAAGCACACAAGCATCTGGCAGATGCAAACCAGAACCTGACAATGTTTGCTTTTTAATCCATTCCTCTGCAGGAAAAGTAAACAAAGCATTTCTAACTCTATTTGCCCACAGTACCTCATCTGACATTCCCGTGTGGCCATCCAAAAACCCTTGATTCCAGACACTGTGGGCTCCTGCACACAGCTTCCTGTGTCCTATTGCCATAGCTTGGTATCAGTGTCAATAAACAGTCAGTTCAAAGCCAGGACTGGAACCTTCATGCAAACATGGACAGTGAGAGCCTGAGTGCTCTGAGCGACGAGGAAACGCAGCCTTTGCCAGAGGGATGCAGGGCAGAACAAGGGGACTAAACCAACAAAGAAGGACAAAGTGATAAACAACAGTTGTCTGTGGGGAAGTTTTAAACACTAAATCTGTATGTTTATTATTTAAAACCATGTATTGGGTTTTCACGGCAAGGTTTTGGTAGCAGGGAGGTTACACGGGGTGGCTTCTGTAAGAAGTTTCTATGAGCTTCCCCAGTGTCCCACACAGCTTATGCCAGCCAGCTCCAAGATGGACACACCACTGGCCAAGGCTGAGCCCACCAGCAACGGTGGTGGCACCTGGGGAATATAAAGTAGCTAGGAAGGGAGGGAAAAAAAACCTGTACAACACCAACTGCAGCTGGAGACAAGTGATGAAAACCATGGTGATGCAGCTATGCCCCTGCAGCCCATGAAGGTCCATGGATGAGGAGAGCTCTACCTTCAGCCCATGCAGGAGTCCCACTCTGGAGCAGGTGAATGCCTGAAAGAAGGCTGTAACCCTCTGAGAAGCCTGTTTTAAAGCAGGTTTGCTGGCAGGACTTATGACCCTGTATGAGACCCACACAGGAGCAGCCTGTTCCTGAAGGACTGCACCCCATGGAAGGGACCCACACTGGAGCAGCTCATGCGGAGCTGTAGCTGTGGGAATGACACATGTTGGAGAAGTTTGTGGAGGACCGTCTCTTGTGGAGCAGGGAAAAAGTGGGAGGAGTACACCCCCTGAGGAGGGAAGTGCAGCAGAGACAAGGAGTGATGAACAGATCACAATCCCTGTTCCCCATCCCCCAGAGACACGGATGGAGAGAAGGGAGAGAAAATCAGGAGTAAGGTTGAGGCCAGTAAGAAGGGAGATGTGGGGTGAAAATGTTTTAAGATTTAGCTTTTATTTCTCGTTATCCTGCTCTGACTTGATTGGCAATAAATTACATTAATTTTCCCTTGAGTCTGTTTCTCCTGTGACAGTAATTGCAGCGTGATCCCTCCCTGTCCTGCCTTATCTTGACCCACAAGCCTTTCAACATTCTTTCTCTCCCCTGTCCAGCTTAGGAGAAGAGTGACAGAGTGAATTTGGTAGGCACCTGGCATCCAGCCAGAGCCAGCCCACCACAGTTCAAAAAGGCAGGTTTGCAAGGTGTTTTTTTAAGAGCCAGAGCAACAAAGTCACCTAATATTTTGGCTGTTTGTGGTGATTTTCCCTGAATTATCTCAGTATTGTTTCTGTATACCCAAACCTAGGGCCACTTTTTTCAAAAACACATTTAACATTTCCTAGTTTGATAAATTCACCTGACAGCCACACAGGTTTTATTTATTTAGAAAACAAACACACACACACAAAACCATCAAAAAAATCTACCCTGAGAACCCACAAAACAAAGCATGCAAACAGAGTCACCAAAATAAGACTAGGAATAATGATGCATTTTTAGGTATCATTCTTCACACTGCATCAGTTCAGATGAATTTGGATCAAAGACAAAAGAGAACAGAAAACAAAGGGCCAAAGAGGGAACTCAAAGAAAAGCTAACTCTCACACAAGTTCTTCCTTTAGGAAAATGGACAAAAATGTGGACTTGCTTGACTCCTCTTCTGAAAAGCAGTAGCACACGCTGATAATTACTTTGTCATTGTAATTATATCTGGCAACACCCCATGTTCATTAAGTAACCTTCAGCAATAAACTTGAAAAAGCATTTTTTTTCAGCAAGCTATCAACATAAAACCCATGAAGAACTGTAACAGGCAACTCATCTGATTTTGCACAGCACATTTTCTTTTCCCCTAAGCATGTGATTAATGTGCTGCTTCTGCTCAATTTCTCTCTCTTGCAGCATGGTTGCTGCTGGATTCCCTACCATCTAGTTTTCTTAATATCATTGGGACATTTCCTATAGCTCTCCAGGAATGCCATAATTGTAGGAAGAATATTAACTTGTCACCACCAGTCATAATATTTTCTGCAGCAGGCATCACTAACTTGGCTCAAGTACAAAGCAGCATCAGACTTAACAAAATTCTCACTTCCAGGTTGGAAGAAAAGCAGCAACATGGTGTGTTAGAAAATATTAGTTTTCTGAATTGTGGAGCAGTGTAACTCCCCACCGCCTGTCCCTTGATTCCCCACCTGGACACAGTCCACCTCTGGAGAGGCCCCTGTACATGGCAGCCACATAAACCTGCAGTC
Source organism: Ifrita kowaldi (assembly GCA_013398055.1). NCBI lineage: Eukaryota > Metazoa > Chordata > Aves > Passeriformes > Cinclosomatidae > Ifrita > Ifrita kowaldi. Next base: position 881,631 of record VZRS01004831.1, read on the forward strand.
CCTCCAGGCATGGACAATCTTAGTGGGAAGCAAAACAGCAGCAAACCGTCACCCATCTATTTAAAACAAAATCAAAAAAGCAAGCAAACAAACAGAAAAACCAAAGCAAATACCGATAGTCAAGACAGATTGTCCTCCCCCTTCTCCAGCATGGCCTGAACTCAATGCCCTCACAAAATGGAAGCAAGTGACCACACACAATGCTCCTCCCTAGTTTTAGCTCACTCACCAGGCTTTATCTGGGTGCACCAGTGATGATCCAAGGGCATTTCAAATCCTCACACTTCCCTGTGCAGGCTCAGGCTCTCCATGCAACCTACTGACCAAAAGACCTCACCACTACAGCCACCCTCAGCCCTTGATATCACCTCCGCCGCTACAATCAGTTCCACCACCGCCAACACCTGCACCACCTGGTGTCACCTCTCCCACCACAGCTACCAGAGCAGAGACTGTTGAGGCCTCAACCACACCTTGCTGCGGGTCCCAATTCCACCATGTTTTATCAGAAAACTTGCGTCAATCCTTTCCATCCCAGAGAACTGTATTTTTGGGATTAGGCTATTTTCCAGATGCAGCCTGACCCCTTAGGCCAGTACCCAGGAATGCCTCCCAGACTGGAGACTCTGGCTGCCAATCTCTATCCTGAGAGCTGCTTAACTCTCCACCACTTTGCTTTAGACAGGCAGTGAGCCAGCAAAAGGGCTCAGCTGTGTGGGACTACCTTGCACCTGAGCTACAGGGCCTCCAGCCCCTCAGCTCCATGATTTGCCATCCTACACTTCAATTTCAAGCAGGAGAAGTAAAAGTCCTGTCTTGGTGGCCTGACCTGCTGCCCCATGGTTCAGCTTCCCTTCAGGGATGTATGAACTCATCCACTCTAGCTAAGGAAGTTCAATCTCCCAGAGAGCTCCAGGGTAAGAGCTATTGTGTAAAAAGGGGCAGTAGCAAAACCCACTTCACCCTTCTTTGACTGCACAGTGAGAAGACCTGCAAAGTGCTTTGAGGGGGTAAAAACCTCAGTAACACATTAGTTCAAGCATTGTGAAGAAGCATATCCCAGCATCCTCAGACACATCTTGAGCATAAGGGTTCCCTCTGCTTTTTTTGGCATTTCTGTTGTTTAAACCAGGTCTAGGCATGAGGATGAAATAGGGAGCTAAGGGAAATGGCAATTTAGCAAACCCTGATGCTTCTTAGCAGATAGCAGGAGAGCTGAGTTGCTGCTTAGCCACCCCCTCCACCACATCCCTGCATCATTAACAGAGTCACGTTTAGCCTGGCTAATTTTGGGCAGGCTGAGGGCACCAACCTTAGCCCCCATCTGATGATCTGAGAAATTTCCTTGACTGCTTTGTTGCTCTAGGGCTTCAATAGTATGCACAGGGTTCTGGGTCCCTATCTGGGGACCAAACAATGGAAAATTAGGTTCTGTATTTACTATTTTTAGGTACATAAATTCTTTATTGGACCTAAATCTCAGAGCTATACTGAATGAAGGCATCAATTATTAAGTCTCGCTTCAGTAATTAGTCTTTCATGTTAGCTGAAAAGCTTAGCATTCCCTCATTTGATCAGAGGTCTCTGTCTGTCATTTCAGATTTATTTATGTCAAGCTTGATCTTTTAAACTTGAGGACTTATGAATTGGAAGGAAAATGTTCTTTAATATAATAAAAGCGAGGGCTAAAAGTTATTCTAATGTATGCTAATTAACTGTATTTTTTATCCCACAAAAACCCCCAAATCAGCAGTTGACTGGTGCTTTTACATACTGCAAGAATTCAGCTGCAGAGAGGTCACTCAAAAATGGGGCAAGATTGAATGGATCAGTCCCATCACATGATATTCCAGCCTCATCTCTTGTGCTCGTCATCCCCATGTGATTTGCAAAGCAAAATTTAGACATACTGTGTCCTTTCCTTTGTGAGCCTTAGATACATAGAGATTGCCTTAGAAAGTATTTTTTCAGGGTGGGTGGTTTTTTTTTTCTTTTAGGCAAGTGATACCATGACCATTTTTTTCCCCTCTATGGGCTTGAAGGTTTTGACAAGATATTCAGGTGGTGTGAGGAGTGACATAGCAGAATTTATGAAGATAAAGCTGAGTTCTTCCCCTTCATCCACTTCCTTTTCCTAGCTTAATTTATTAAAAAAACCGCAAACCCTCATCTGTCAGCCTATCTATCCTCCTACATATGGAATAAACCAAGAGCGACAAAGATGGGACAAGTGCTCCCTTGGGTGGAAAAAGCATCCTTAGTACATTTGGCTGCTTTGCAGAATGAAGAACCTCAAAAGAACATTGAGGCAGCTGTTCCCTCACCTCCACGCAGCTCAGGACACGCTCTGTCACTTATTCAGAAATTTGCCAGTTGAACCAGCAAATCTCCCAGAAGCTCAGGTGATTTGAAGTGCCACAGGAAAGCGAGTGTTCTGCTTCCAGCTTGAATCCGTGTTTGTCACTGTGATGTACAGGGGGCATCTTTCCAGCACGGAGCCAGCAGCAGAGGTCTGAAGGGAACAGAGGTTACACGGCTTAGGACAGCTCCAGTTCAGTGCCCCTCGTCACCACAGGGATCAGCTGCAAGATGTCCACAGCAGCTTTTGGCCCTTCTGCCACTCAGCTACGGGGGCAGTGAGCTGGGGTGTCTGCAGACCTCCACAGACCTGAAAGTGACTTGGGTTTGTAGATTTGAGTGCCAAGCTGAATGAACCTTCAGGCAGATTTGCGACGTCATTACACTTAATCGCACTTTATTAAGCTCCCACTCACTGCTCAAATTGTTCTTTTGCAAATACTAAGACTTGGTGTTGATTCAGAGCAAAGCCTTTCCTGCAAGGTCCTCGCTTTCCCCCTTTTTTTCTGAAGACAATATCCCTCTGTGGGTTATTGGAGCAGAAGCAGTTGTGATATTTATATGTGAGGCTCAACTGAGCAAGCAAGTGAGAAAAAACTGCTGCCCTTATTCAGAAACTACACAATAGCATAATTTCAAAAACAGGATCAAAGAAAATGGTTAGAAAGACATTTTAACAACACATTTAATCCAAATTTTAGAACACTGGAGAGGCACACAGCATTGAAATTCTCTCCACAAATGTTATATTCCTATTTTCTTGCCCAATCCTTCAGTTCCTTTGGGTAGGTACTACTCTGCTTTACCCTACTCCAGGGGGGGACTGGGGGACAGAGTTAGTCTAAGAGATATAGAGATGAGACTGTGACCTCGTATTCTGCCCAGCTAGAAGGACATCCTTTTAAATAACTCTGCTTCTCATGAGCAGGCTCTCATGTTGCCTTTAGTGACAGCTTATTTTACACGAAAAACAGGACTCTGCCTCCTGGGCTTTTGATTCTTGGAGGCAGCATTCAAAGCAAGGCTCTCCTTTTACATTTTCTCTTGTACACTTTTTTTATTTCATGTACCTGCCAATGGACTTGGATTTTTCACCCCTGAAGCATTCCACCCATCTGGCTACCTCATGTATCAAAGCAGATTCATGTCTAGCATTTTACTGAAATTTGGCAGCACAGCTTTTAGTAAATTAATAATTGCTGTCATCTCCCATGCTGAAAGGGAACATGGAGGTATCCATTGTTCCATCCTAAAGCATGGGGTCTATTCCATTCATGCACTTTCCAGGAGTCTGTGCTCACAAGGTTGCCTATTCTGAAGCAAAATTAGGATATTTAACAAGTACTGCTTTCCAGCCTAACACTAGGAAGTTGCAGTGAGCCAGCAGTTCTTATCTGGGGAGAAGTCCAAACCCCAAATGCTGGTTTTAATTTTACATGCCTGTCATTATGATGACTTGACAGATGTTTAGAGTGCTCTCAAATAAACCTTACAAACAGAATTTACATACTGTCTGTGGTTCCCATACTTTTCACTGTCATTTATTTATTGCATAGGCATAAATCATTCCCAGTAAACTGCATTGGTTAAGGATTATAGTGTCATCCCAAGTCCATGAACACACAGCAATTTTTTTTTTTAACATCCTAATGCAAAAAGATTTCTTCTATCAGCAACAATTTTCCTTTCTTCAGAGTCACCCTGCACTTCACTAGATATCCAGGGCAATAAACAAACTGAGGGATCAAGGGAATGTGAGAAGTTCCTGGCAGTCCACATGGTGGGGGTATTCAAGATGACTCATTTGCCTTGCCACAAGAGAGAAACGAGGCATTTTGGTATCCAAGCCAGTGAAAAGATACAACAGATATGATCACACCATGAATCTGCATTTTTGCAGTATGAACCAGCCATGGACAAAGAACGTCTTTGTGCAGGGTAGAGAGTAGAGCAGAGAGCAAAGAGGTGACCTTTGTCTTCAAATCCCAGGACAAGAAGAAGTACAAGGATACAGACAGACATGGAATATCTCAGCAAAACAGAAACAAAATGAGTGACCACAACAAATTTGCTCTGGGCGTGACAGTAGCCGTAAAGGACTCTGTCTTTTTACCACTGTAAAAGGGAATTTGTTAGAGATTGAGGAGAAGGGGATGAAATACTTGTACAGAGCTTCTCTCAAGCAGAAAGGGAAGCGTGTGCTGGAGCTCAGATCCTGAGATCAGCTCAACTGGTATCATCACACCATGGTGATAAAAACACATGGAGTTGTGAGTTCAATCCCCATATGGACCATCCACTTAAGAGATGGCCTTGATGATCCTTGTGGGTCCCTTCCAACTCAGAATATTCTGTCATTCTGTAATCTGCAGCAATAAAAACAAAACAAAACAAAACAAAACAAAACCAACCAAATCCAGAGTGCTTTCTATGTTAGGTTCCTTTATGGAGACATCCCAATGCAATTGTTACCAATCTAAACTAAAGAATGCTAAAGAAGTTAATCTTGCTGGTCTCTGAGTAAGCCACAAACTGGAACGGAGTACATAAACCTAACTCTCAAACTCCTCTCTGACCACTGAACAACAAAAAAAGCCATAAAATAAATTGGGGAAAAGGGGAAGATGGAAAAAGTCACATTATAGTGGAGGGATATTGCTGGAAAATACTGAGGAAAGAATGAATTTGCTGAATTGTTGGACTGTTTTGAGTTTTGTTGCTTGGGGATTTTTGTAAGGAATTTTCAGGCTATGATTTTTAGTTCTAGTTTTTGTAATTACCTGTAAGATTTTAGAGGAATACAAAATCAGGTGTAAAGGACCTGACTTTAGAGAACCCTGATTTTTCATGCCAATTTGTAATAATCCCTTACCTCAGGTATAGCTCAAATACAGACAGACTGTCAAAAGCCCCCAAGATAATAACTGTCTCCAAAAAATTGCTATTACTTCTTCGAAATAATTTTTAGGTTTTTTATTTCTGAGTTAGTGGAGGCTTACAGACAGTTTCAAACCCAAGCTATATATCTGCAGAGCTGAGATAGTACTTCAGTTGTCAAGGTACGTCTCTCACACAGCTTGCAAATAGCACCGGTGGAGAAAAGGACACTTGAGAACTTGATATAATCACCACAGCTGTCCCTATTGTTCAGGATAGTATCCCCTGTCTTCCTCTTGTTCCAACTCTCTTCAAAAAAAATTTTTTTGCTGCTAAATTACCAAACTGACAGGCAGACATGCTGGAAGAGATGGGAAAGCAGCTTTATGCTGGTTGCATGCAATTCGAACAGCTATCTTAGGTACAGCAATCTTACAGAAAGACATGGCAAATCCAGGCTGATATGCCTGTGATCATGTCCTCTTCAAGCACCATGTCCTGCCACAGTCTCCACAGCAACATATTTTTTTCCAAATTTCTGGCACGTTGATAAGGAAAACACTGGTCAGATGCTTATTCCATCTTAACCATTTCTCACGTATGTTTTTCTCAAATAGCCCTTTTTCACAGTGAGAGAATGTTTTTTAACTTCTAACGGGACCAAAATGTGCCAACCAGAGGCATACAGCACATAAATTTGCTTCGATGAGTTACATTTATTATGCAAGTTGCCACATTAAAATGTATGAAGCCTTTTAACTTTAGCCCACAGACATAAACAGAAACAACAGCAAAAAGAAAGAAAGGAAAAAATCCTGACTTATCTTTGTAGCTAGTTGTGCATTTCTGCACTCTGCTTTTTCTGTACAGGAAACTGTCTTAGGATTTGTAAGAAAAAGGAAGAAAGGTCTATGGCGTGTTCTGTAGTTAAGGGCTTTACATGTTCTCCATTGTAATCCTTTACTCTTGGAGCAGGGGGCTCTGTTAAAGGACAGTAAGTACAGAGCAGTGTGCAAATGCAGCCCTTCTATACTGGCAATAAAATTTATGTTCCTTTCTAAACCTGATTTCCATGATCACCAACCAGCAGCTTGAATTTAGAGGAGTTTTTTCATTTCTAATTCTCAAGGAACTGTTTTCTTGTATTTTCTGTCTACACAAGTAGAAACCGTTTCCAGTGCTAATTCTGTGCTAGTCTTGCTCATTTAGAGACAAGCCAAGCTCAAAAGCAGCATGCAGCTGCAGTGATAAAACAAAACTGCAGCCTCTGTTCTGATCTTGGTAGAGCAAATAGGAATCCATTATTCCAAAAGTCTTTCTCTACATGAAACAGTTTTAAGGACTTCATATTAGCCAAAGCAAAATCTGTCTGGCATTCAGGTGCATCCTGCCTCTTTCCAAAGGACAAGTTGTTCCCACAACAGCCAAACCCATTTCTTCTTACTCTACCTGTGCCATACGAGCAAGAGAAAGTGCACCGCTGTCAAGCAACCCCATCACTGGCAGCTGAGTGGCACCCAGGAAGGTACAGTACCTCTGCAGCTGGGGCACGTTCTGAGCTTGGAAAAGAGCAAGAGCACAGTGATATAATGCAGGCTACACTCTGACTCTCTTCTGAGAGTCCCTGAGGACACCAAGAAATGAAAAGGTCTTTGTGTCTGTACCACCTCCACTTTATGAAGTACAATAGTACATGACATGTTACTCCCACTTTCACTTCTCACAGCAGAGACTAATTTTTTATGCTTCTTTTTGCTACAAACCACTGTGGTATTCTCTATTAAAAAGGCATTCAGACTTTGTGACTTATCAGTCTGCAGTTCAGAAGGGCCCAGGCTGCAACTTTTGGGCTATTATTCTGTCCAAAAGTGCAACATAATGCCTTTAAATCTGTACATTCCCTCTCTTCTGCTACAGAACAAGCAAGGTGACAAATGGTTCTGAATGTCAATACATTACAGAGAAGGGTATGCTAAGTGTAGCTGGGACAGTTAAAGCAGAACCTCTGATTATCATATTTGCTACCAGATCTAGTGGGCTTTGTGTGCTTGAGTGCATGAATACTGAATAGTATAATCTTTGCAGAAAAAGAAAAATCCACACAAAACAGAAGCAGACCAGGTGTCACTGGTATAAAAGTCAAAATCAGCAGTACATGAGATGTATTCTCTCATGTTCCCATGAGAAAGTTTTCAACATACATGCTCACTTTTCTAGTCACCCAGCAAAGTTAGTCTCAGTACCTCTTGAGACAAACAAGACTAAAGTAAATCTCTCACAGCAGTTATATTGCTTCAGCAAAGCTTCTGAGAACACCCTGTTTAATTTGAAGGATCAAATTAATAGTGAAAGAAAAAAATGGAGCTAACACTAAACTGCTGTTTAGGAAGTCGTTTCAGGCTGTTTATCTTCTGAAGAATATTGTTATTTATTACTAATGACAAATAGTAGATTCCCATCAGAATCTCCATTATATGTGTATTATATGCCTTTCTCTGGAGAATGAAGATCTGGCTGCATATAATTAGTCTTGAGAATTAGCTATTATTAACAATTGAATTAATACAGTCAGTCCTTCTAAAGGAGTTTCTCACTAAGGACATTTGTTTGCCAAAGTCAAACTAGAGAGGTCTATATAAACATTCTTGTGCCATTCCCAGAAAAATCAGTGCACCCAGAGAATTTATTGAATGCTGTGGAGGCAGAACATAATACCTCAGTTTTAACCACTAAGAATTCTAATACCAGCAGCCCAGTCACAGTGAATTGATCACAAACCATGGAGATGAGTTGCTTTCTTCACAATTATCTGTCTCCAGCAACAAGGGAGGAAAACAGCTAATATTCAGAAATAAGTAAAATTGGCAATCAGTAAGATATTTATTACATCACCAGTGTGGATAGACTGTTATGACTCATAAAAAGTTGTGAAGTCTATTGATTTTCTAAGATGCTGACTTAAAATTGAGCTATATTTTCAAATCACTGAGCTTACATGAAACTATAGTCATTATAACAGTGGGGTTTTTAGTCAATTTAAGAAGGTGCAACAATGTCAATACGTATTGAAGGCACAAATATATCTGGGTCCAGAATATAAAGCTGCATATGCTACTGTATCAGTTGTTATGCATGAAGGGGACTTATTGTTCTACGATAAGTAATATACTTGTTTACAAGCTTATTCAATATATTCCTCTGAAAGTTCATAAAAGCGTGATAAGCAATGGCCTAAAATTGAAATATTCAAGTTTTCCAAGTACAATAAAACTACTCCTATTGATTCTCACAAAGGCTCTTTACAATTGTATAGATAATTTGGCAAAGCAGAGAATGCTTGCTCAAATGAAAAAGCTGACATTTTTAATCTCCATGTAGCTCAACATGTTATTTCCAATAACAGTAAATCAGCAACTTGTCTACCTTTCCCAGAAGGAACACTTTATTCACTATAAGATTATGTTGTTCATTTAAATCTGCAGGGCAACAAGAACAACAAAAAAAAAATTATTCATTTGTTTTAATGACAAAATAATTAACTCTGAAAGTCATGCAAAATGTGTATTTCTCCATATATATAAAATCCTTTCCTTTCAAGCAGTTCTGCAGGGTAGGAAAGAAAAGTTAATTATCACATAACTGTATGACAGGAATTCATTAGAAGTATTACTGCTGTATTTCAACACTGTAGGTAGTTTTCCTGACAGGAAAATCTCCTTCCCAGGAATTAGTCATAAATGTATACCCACTTTTGATATGCATGTAGATCTGACCAAGCAGAGCAGCCTTCTTTCTTCTTCTGCAGGGTGTGTTGTGTTCCTCTTTAGAGGTTGTTGGTTGTAGGAGGAGCAAGAACTCCAAACAAACGTACAGATCTCCCACCTGCTATCCTGATCTCCCAGTGTGACTTAAGGAAGGTCCATTTCAGGTCAAGAGAGGGCACTTTTAGAGGTTTAGCTCTCTGTGGGTTCCTGCTACCCTCAAGCTTTCCTCCTGTTGAATCAGGAAGAGGTGGAGAGAGGTAGACATGTCTGGGGTGCTCACAAGATTCAGCAAGATTCTGGGTTTGATCCTTCCATGCTTTTCACTGCTCTGTCCTCAAGGCTCCCTAAAGATCAGGAAAAGGAGGAGAGGCAGCCTGGAGCTACAAAGCACATGGAAAGGATGCCAAAGAAAGCTCTTGCCCTGGTACTCAAGCAAGAGTGGGGCATGGTACAAATTCTCTGCAACTCAATCTCCCTGGCTCTCACACAGGACTATCTAAAAATGGAGGGTTTGACCACCACAGACACTTTACCAGACTCCAAAGAATACAAAGGAGAAAAAGGTAAGATTATCACAGCCAACAGTAAACAGAATCACAGAATCACCAGGTTGGAAGAGACCTTCAAGATCAGCGAGTCCAACCCACACTCTAACACCACCTCAACTAAACCATGGCACTGAGTGCCACATCCAATCTTTTTTTAAACACATCCAGGGTACGGTGACTGCACCACCTCCCTGGGCAGATGATTCCAGAACTTTATCACTCTTTCAGTACAAAACCTCTTCCTAACATCCAAGCTAAATTTCCCTTGGCACAGTTTAAGACTGTGTCCTCTCATTCTGTCATTTGCTGCCTGGAGAAAGAGACCAACCCCCACCTGGCTACAACCACCTTTCAGGGAGTTGTAGAGAGTGATAAGGTCACCTCTGAGTCTCCTTTTCACCAGGCTAAACAACCCCAGCTCCCTCAGTCATTCCTCACAGGGCTTGTGTTCCAAGCCCCTCCCCAGCCTTGTCACCCTCCTCTGGACACATTCAAGGGTCTCAACACCCTTCCTGAACTGAGGGGCCCAGAATGGGACACAGCACTCAAGGTGCGGCCTCACCAGTGCCGAGTAAAAGGGAAGAAAGAACAACACAGATCACTCTAGCTGCCCCTTTAAGAGATGTCATATTGGCTTTCTTAATGAAGGGTTTAACACTCAGAAATAAATTTTTCTGTTAGCTGGCACATGTGCCTTTACAGATTCTTATGTGCCACAATTTGTCTCTCACCCAGAACATTTTCCCAATGCCTTTTTTTTTAGTGTAAAAATAAATAGCCCCTTACCATTTTCACAAGTTTGCTTAAGTAACAAACACACTAGCAGTCTGAAATGTTTCCATGTATGGGTGGTAGAAAAGAGGGTACAAATGGATCCTAATTCATGCTTGGATAGCTCCATATTTGGAAGGGAAAATGAGATATGCAAAATTTCCAGAGGCAAGAAAGGCAGGTTTTTTAATACAAAAATCTGCTCTTATGAGAATAAAGAGAAAAAATTTTGATTTTATCAAGTATTATAAAGTAACTGAGCCATCTTCAGCATTTGTGGTCTATCGCTGCAGGTGGAGCGGGAGAAAAAGATTTTCCAATAACTTTAACAGCACTGGACTCGTTTGGATCATGACAACTCTACCTACCTACACCATCTGGACTGTGGCATCTCTTCTTCTTCAGTTATTAAACTCTCAGATAAAGGATTTTATTTGTTTATGCTTTGTTCCGCACAGGTAAATCTATTTTGATATGGAAGGATAATTTAAATCTGTTACAAAAGTGAAAAAGCAAATATCTTATGCATAAGTTACCAAGGGTTCTTTTCCCAGGGATCACACTCAGAAGTCAAAGTAAATAAAAACTGAATGGATTTAAGTATCCATACTTGTATCTCAAACATTGCCACAGGATCTCAAAAAAATGCTCTCTTTTCAGCAGGTCCTGAGATGCCCAAAATTTCTTTTAAATGAAAGAAACTACAAAGCCAAGCACTTCTGTAGGTTGGTGACTGGAAACAAGCTGGTTAGAGTGATACAAGGCTTTAACCTAAGGTGTCTCAGGGAACCAAGAACAATAAACTTTGAACATTACCTGTCCCTTTCTGAAAAATCAGCTCCAAAAGGCACTAAACCACAAATCAGATTGAAACAATATAAAAAAATCAGTCTTCCTCACTTACCGCCACCCTGGTGTGGGCCCTCATTCCCTTGGCCAAGACCTAATTAAAGAGGCCCTGTAGAATACTCACTGTAGGAGCAAATGCTGCAGTGTGAAAGGCTACTGCCCTTAGAGCTCCTTGTTCACACACACTGCAGAAAGGTACCAGCAACCACACGAAAACCAGCAGGACAGAGGGGCAGAGCCTCCTGTGCCTCCCCCAGGGCAAGGATGGAGCAATTGCCCAAAGCCCTGCAGCATATGATGGAAGAAACTGAATCCTGATAAGACTTGAAACAAAATAGCAAGAAACACAACTTAAAGTATGGAAACCAAAGAGCATCATTTTTAATATCAAGAAAAAAATAGTAATTTCTGAGCTGGGTAAGTCAAGCCTTTATTGCTAAACCAGCTTAAATTAAAGCAGGTGGCAAACTGCTATACTCTGTAACCAATGAAAGCATAAAAATCAGTTTCACAAATTACTCCTTAGCATTCCAGTTGTAGCAAGCAGGAGATTCAGGAAAGCTTATTTTAATTAAAAATTTTATTTTTCATTACAATTCACAGTTTATACATGGCAAGAAGAACCCTTGCCATGTGGACATTCAGAACACTGTGCTGGGGAGACAAGGGTCTTTGTTATAAGAGCATTGCTTGGTGCTGTGTCATGGAACTTTCTTAGTTTTAAAAGCGTACTCTCTGTAAATGTTAATTGACTGATATTTACACTGAATTTACATATTAACTTATATTTATTAGAAAACAAGCTAAGCATCCAAAAAACATGAACATTCATATCTTGCATGTTATCTAATGGTCAGAGATGCTGTAAGATTTGCCACTTGAATCATGCCCAATCAGCAAAGTCCCATTCTATTTAATTTACAGAGCCTAAATTTTTCTTTAAGGCCTGTTCTATTCCTTTTATGTACAGCCAGGTTACAACAGACTAACATAAGGAAAAAATTGCAAAATTATCCATTCCATCCTGCATTTCTTCTGAATCTCATGTACACCTATAAGCAAAACAGAAGGTACAAAATTAATGTGTTTTCTTAAAACCAATAAAGAAAACCCATAGTCTGGTTTAGATCTGCTTCTTGTCAGCCTATCCTGTCTGAACAATCATCTGTATTCAGATTGTGCTATTTATCAGCTCTTCTTCATGCCTGCACTGATATTCAGAGCCATCTCTATTTGAAATGTAGAAAGTCACAGTGTTACCAGTTTCAATTGCATTCCCACGTTAGCCACAGCTCTGGCACAGGCAGCCCGCGTGACATTCAGGAAAGCACTCCATCAGGATTCCTGGGTAAAATATCATGTAACCTCTGGGGTAACTTGACTTAAAAAGGAAATTAAGAATCCTTTTCATACCAAGTATCTGGCAGAAGGTTTATGCTTATTAAAAATAGCTGTATTCTTCTGCATTGTTTTTTGGATGTGATTATTAGAACACAGCAATTAAAAGCCTTCCCCTGTCTCTCATTAAAACAGTAATTTTTATTTGCTCTTGTCACCTACCAAATAATTTCGTGATAGATAAGCCGCAGATTTTTTTTGGTACATCTGATGCAGAGAAAAACAACTGCTGAACACTGCTTGGAAAACTAAGACCTGAAAAGGGTCTGCAAATCCTACAAGTCAGCATGAACAAGTATCAGCTGGACCTGAGTAAAACAAAATGCTTCTGGGGGATAGGTTTGCAACTTTTGAAACTGCAGTGCCTTTAAATTTGGAGCTAAGAACATCAATTGATGATTGTTGAGTTTTGGCATTCATTCGTGCTGGTTGGTATCTTCACAACAGACACCTTTGAAATACCATCATTTCAAGAAGAACAAAAGCTTAAAAGAAACACATTTCCCATGCAAAAAACCCAAACAAACAAAAGTTGTACAGGAACTGTAGAGGTTCTGGTTCTTCAAAAGATAAGGCACTGACCAAAATTTCTTAGGTAAAAGGCTGCATAAGTATTTCTTGCCATTTACAAATGTGTTGTAGTCCAGAAATGGTCCATTCCTAGGCTCAGTAAGGTAGACCCTGAAATTTTAAGGACTGATCCCTCAAAGCTACATTGTTACCATGAACAAGTGAGATTCATTCGTGAGGCCATATGGCACATTAGAAGTGAAAAACAGTCTGGGCAGATAAAGGCAGAAAACATTGCTTGTTCCAGCATCTTTCGGAAACAGCAGTGCCATTCGTCTTTTTGTCTCTGAAGAGATGCGATGGTAACTCGGGGCTGTAGTTTTTCTGTGGAACTCATGCACACATATAAAATGCTGCTAGCACTGGTCATCGACAGGGTGGAGAAAAAAAGGTGGATGGCTAGTCTAAGCCAAGAGCTTCCCAAGGAATGGGATCCAAAGTCATGGCTACTTAATGTTCTCGATCACGGCTATCTCCTCTGCTGCACAGTGTGGCGTCAACCCATTCATGTAAATGCTGTCCGTCTTTGTCAGAGCTGGCAAGAGGTCCTTCTCGCTGGTCAGGTGGTTCACTGACAGTGTTCTCTTGCAGGGGGTCAGGTCTTGGTTGTGGTTGACAGCGAGTTCTGCAGAGAGCTTCCTTTTGATGGAGGTGGCCCGCTGGAACTTGTCATAGATCTCCACGCTCAGGCGCCTTCGGGTCTCCTTGAACTCGGCAGTGACATTGGCTGTCCACTCTGCAGCGTGGGCTCTGAACTCCCCAACCTGCAGCAAGAATTAGAAATAAAATGGAGGCATTATGGCACCAAGGACTTCAGACACTATTTATCTTCAGGAGCCTGGTGAGAGTGCAGGGCTGCCAAAGAGCTGCCGCTGCTGCCAGCACAAATTTCTCATGCCAAAGACTCAGTCTTTTATTGACAGCAACTAAAGAAGAAATGTTGCACTAGTAAGAGTTAACAACAACTCCAAAAACACAAATAAAAATATTTTCTGCTGGGATTTTTTTGCTTTTCTTTTTTATGGTTATCATAGACAGCCAGCAATACAGGGAAGCTGCAGAGGCTTGACAGATGCACAATACCCAGCTGGTCAGGGGATGCTGAAATCCCAGCAATCCAGGCCATGTTATGTATTGTTACTAGGGTGAGGGTTATTTATGAGCACTTTTACTGTCTCTGGAAAGATCCTTGGGAGACTTCGCAAAGAATTTTCTAAATTTAGACAGAAGAGCATTTTTTAAAGGGAACCATCAGGTGTTTGCTTTCTCTTTTCTGTGCTAGCTCAGGCATAGCACCAACACAGCAACAGTTAAAAGTCACCTCGGTGGCATGTCTGCTTCCCACCCTGAGTCCCAAACCATCCTTATTTTTCCTCAGATATGGCATAAGGTAGACTGAGCAGGTCTACTCTGAAGTAAACTATGGTTTGTCATCTATTTACTATTTATATTTTTGCACTTGTATTTCAGTCAAACCACTGTTACACTAAGTTATGTAGGTAACTAAAAGAGGCACCTTTTGATGATATTATCTCATTACAACTACAAAGGAAATAGATTATTTCTCTTTAAATCTCTGCTCCCTAGTCAGGTTAATACTGGGAAGGTACAGCACAGGGAAGATAGACCACTCATAAACATAACTCCAAAGCAAAGCACTTCAGGAGAATTTAACCCCCATAAATAAATTAGTCTAATTGGTGCTGCTCAGTCCAGAATTTAAATCACTGGCAAGAAAACTCTGTGTTGGTAAGCACAGAAATGAAAAAAGAGTTTACGCAGAGAAATATGGGGGGGCTAACCATCAGAGAAAAAGCCACGAGCTTATTCATGCTTTGCAATGCAGTGGAAAACAGAAATATAATGAAGGTAAAAATTAATCAGCTCATCCAGGAGTGACAGGGTTCGGGAAAACGTTCCCCCTCCAGAAACGAAACAAAAAGATCTCTTTACCCAAGGGTCATTTTATTACATTCGTCTCCACTTCAGTGAAGATGACAAATGTGGACAAATGTGTATTTTCTAAAACAAGAGTAATTATCTGCAATACACAGAAGACTCACCTAGCTGAATGATTATTAGTATTTAATTTGTGCAGCTAGGATCAGACACACTGCACTTCAGATCTGAAAATAATGAAATCTGCAATGCTGAAACTTCTCAGCTGCTCCAATATTTTCACTTGTAGTAAACAAGTAATAAAAATATGATAAATAGTATCAGTGCACACCCTGGGGCAGTTTTCTCTTT
The DNA here is from genome assembly GCA_013398055.1 of Ifrita kowaldi. Classification (NCBI taxonomy): domain Eukaryota; kingdom Metazoa; phylum Chordata; class Aves; order Passeriformes; family Cinclosomatidae; genus Ifrita; species Ifrita kowaldi. The sequence goes on from VZRS01004831.1 coordinate 897,016, forward strand.
TTCCTATGCCTTACTAAATGTAGGTTGCTCAGGTTCTGAAGAATGGTTCTGTCTGGGGGAGTAAAGTGCCAGTACACAGGTTTCTATATTACTGCATATATTTATATGTACCCCTCACCAGCTGTGTAAGCATTTAACAGACCAGGTATTTTGCTCAGGCATGCATCCCTGGCATTGCATATGGTCACATTCAAGAGATGCTATCAGGCTTTTAAATTGTGTCTCAGCACAACTGAACTGTCTCCAGTTAATCTTTCAAAGTAATCTTTCAAAAAAATTTTTTTTTTTTGCAGTTCCTATGTGATTTCATGTCTGTTCAGGAAAGAAAATCAACTGGCCTTGCTTCTGAAGAAAACAAGTCTGTGTAACCTCTAGGATAGGCTCAGAATGTTCCTGGTGATGGTCCTGTCTCACACAGGGCAAGCTGCTCTTGGGCATGCAAGTTATCCAGGAGAATCTTGAAATTGTAGTTGTTGGGATATCCGATGACTGAATTCTAATCAGATTTCTTTGGGGAAGCAAGTTTATGCAGCCAGCCGAAGAGCATCAATAAATGTGCCTTTGGAGATAGGCTCATTCTAATTAAGGTGGTGTGGAACATTGGCATGGTGGACACAATTCTACCAGCCCATACACCAAAGTTGTGATGTTGGTTTATATTAAAATGGTAGGAAAAAATACAAGTTAAAACATGCTGTTAGTAATGCTGTGACTAAGTAGAATCAACACACGTTAGTAGCAAAACAGAGGGAATTGTCACACATTAGAAACCAAGAGTTCAGCGCTGTTTGAACTATACATGTCCCAAATCACTGCTCTCAGCCCCTACTTTTCATGTGAACTGAAATACGTTCAAAAACGTTACCTCTTCTAAATAAAGCTCTTAGTTCCATGGTACTTACAGACTCAAGCACAGTGGGTTATAAGAAAAGAAATGTGTAGTTTTAACTACCAGTGTACGTTAGTAATTTGCTTATATAATTTGATCCCTCCTTGATCCATAAGGACATATCTGTGTATGTTCAGGTTCTTTCTGTCCTTAGGTTATGACACTTCATCACACTGCATTACAGCTCCTCTTCATCTGGGTTCTGACAACCAAAAAAATGTCTTATGCAAAGCCACTGATATGCCAGTTGCCTGTGCTGCTCAAGAAAATGAAATTCTTCTCATACCTACCTACTGTAACAGCTAGTTACTTTTCTCCTGCTCTCTTGCCTCATTACAGCACAGCTCTGTAGACTCTACAGCTGTCATAGTTGGGGGCAGTGTGACATGAGAACAAGGCCTCTTAGTCACAGAAATTATTGACAACTACATACTTAACACAAGGCCGAATGCCACAAAATACTTCAGAAGCAACAGGAAAAACATGTCACAGTGATAGCACCTGACTCAGCCATACAAGAAGAAGCACTAATCTGGTGATGCTTCTCACTTTAACCTTCAGGGAAGAGAAATGCCACTAGTAATGGGGACATGGTCCCTATCCCAGCTCCCGAATTGACTTCCTCCACATCAAAATCCAAATTAGATTGCAAGGTGTTAGACATATTTCGCAAGGAGTATCAACCTAGCTACACTGAACATCAACAGCTAGTAACTTTATTATGTATTTAAGAAGCAGGAAGCAGCACCCTACTGCCTTATGATTCCAGGGAAGACAAGTCGACAAGTCTCAATAACAAGTTCTCAAGAATTATGGTATATAGTAACACAACTAAATATTCCACACAGAACACTTCACCACAAAACCAAACCAAACCAAACCAAACAAAAAACCCAAACAAACAAACAAACAAAGAAAAAACCAAAATCAAAAACAAACCAAAAAAGCCAAAACCCAAAAATCCTCAAACCCAAAAAATCCACCCCAAAAAACCACCCCAAAAACAACATCCACAACTCTTCTAAAAAATGAACAGCATTGGCTCAATTCCTTGCCCAGCACAGGTTCCCTGGCCTCCAGCTACCACTGCCAGGATATTCCACATGATCAGCACCATATCCAACAGCCCTATGGGGATGTCTCAAATACCACAGGTCACCTCCAGTAGCACTTTCAAATGTCTATGCCAGTATGTCTGTGCCCACCTATGGTGGAAATCTCACATTTACTCTAGTAGGATATAATGAGAAATTGCCTCTGAACCATTAGTGAAGAGTGTTCTACTCATTCTTGTTAAAGTCACTTTTGGGGTTTTTGGGGGCTTGTGTAGTGAAAAACAGACATCAGTAAAATACTGCATGAACTTCCTGACTGACCAAACAGTTCCCAGGCTGCACACATACACCACCACCAGTATAACTTCAAGACAGATGCACTAAATTTGACAGAACTAGGAAAAAAACATGGACTTTAAGCCATCATTCCTTCACCTACTCCTGTCAAAATCCATCTAAATGAATAATGTCCTAAAACTGGCTCTCAGTCAATATCTCTAGCAGGACCTAAAGTTCCTATTCAGTTTCGTTGCCACTGTGTTTTAGCTTTCTGTCGAGCTGGGCTCCACACTCAGCTAAAGGCGAGCAGCGTAGGCCAGAATGTAAGTATGTCCAAGGGGATGCTACTGTTTAAACCAAAAAAGCATTTGAATGTACTGAAGCATCTGCTTCATTCTCCACTACCTTTACTCTATTTTCTTATAATTGTCAAGAGTTTGAGAATCTTTCTGGACACTCACGAAATTATCCAAATACTTATACAAGCAAAACTTCCCTCCATTCAGGAAGACCACTCATCCTATTAAGTGTCTGGAAAGCACAAGCCATGTAGCCATACACAAGTAATCTGTATTTTGAATTAAGCCACATCTGTGGTCTAGCAGGAAAACAAACAAACAAAAGCATAATTAAGGACATACTTAAATAAAGCAAGACAAATGCACTTGCCTAACTTAACTTTGCCTTAGTTTTGCTCCTCTGTCTCAGGCATATTCTTGAAAAACCCCAACATTACAGTATAATCAGTTAATCCACTTCTATTTACAGAGTGGGAAGAAATATATCCTGCTTGGATGGAGCTCAGATATATGACATGAAAGTTATGATATACTTAGGAGGAGATAAACTACTGAGTAGCAAATAAGAAAAAAAAAATAGCATTATGTATATATGTCATGAAGGAAAATGAAAACATATATTTCTAAACAATGTGTGCAGCTTTTTCTGTCATAGCTGTGCTTTATGTTGTTTCCCTTTGGCATACAGAGCTCATACACTTTATGATGAGCATGTTAGTGCAAGCCAAAAAATTGAATTTAAAAAACAAGTAGATAAGCTGGAGGTATCCATTTTACTACATTTTAGGGTGAAAAAAATGTGCCCTTCCTTACAGATATTCTTAACAGTCTAGATGTTCCCCAGTATATAATGCCTAACATCCCTAATGCATTCTCCAAATTTTCATAGCTTCATTTTTCCTCTTCAGTGTACTTTATCCTGCTACTTAAAAATAACACATCCAATTAACCTCTCTATGATATGCTACTCAGACAAAACTAGAAAGTGCATTACATGTCAAATTATGCAGGCAGCAGAGTACAGAACATAACATTTTGTCTTAGTTCTCAGGAAACTCACCCAGCGTTCACAGAAATTGTTCACAAAGTTCCTTTAAAAAAAAAAATGTGGGTACAGAGAGGGGTGATGGGTTTAACAGCTCTGGATGGGTTTATCCCTGAGTGCATAAGGAGGGATTTCCTACCTGCCATCTCACCTTCCTGCCGTTCTGGGCAAACATATGCCACCCTTTCCCACCCAAGTTGCTGCTGGACACAAATTTCTATTCACTACCTCAGCTGGCTATAGGTTAGAGAAGACCAGAATGCAGAAGAGAAAAAGATAAACTTCACAAAAACTTTTAGTGAAACCTGTGCATTTGCTGCACGTTAAGGGACTCTGATTTATAGTCCACCTAAAATTCCCAACCCAGTGATCTGGCTTTCAGTATTTCTGCTTTTATAGTGTTATTAGTACATACCCAAAATTGCTATGGACAGGTGTTCAGAGAAGAGTGTGCTCTACTTGTCTTTAAAGGTAAACAGCCACAAAATGCAAAAAATACCACAGGCACTAAATGAGATATCTGTGCTGAGCTTTCTCAGGTGTTTAACAACCATTTTCTACTTGATCCCGTCAGGGCCTCAGTTCTGCAGCAGGGAACTCTTCTTCACCAGGTCTTTAAGGTACCAGACTTTAATTTCAAAGTGAATGGCACACATGAAGTGCCTGAAGCAATAAGTGATGCCTACTTTGGTTCCACTTCACTGGTATACACATCCCTCTGTTTTTCAGACAAATATCAGGGGGAAAAGGCTCTCTTTTGTGAAATTGTCGTCTTCTAGGGTAAGGTTTCAATTACAAAGACAATTGTGGTTTTGTTGCCATGACGGTCAGAAATGTTTTGGGAACAATGCTTTCCTGATGGAAACTGGATTATTCAGTCCTGTAATAAGCAATGCTTGCAAGTTCATTCTGGTGAGCAATGATTGTTTGGTTTCACCCACATAACTTCCATGAACACATCTGATGCCTTGGATGAAATAAACCACATTCTCTGGTGGGAATGCAGAGAGCCCACAAATTTTGATTATTTTATTTGTGGAGGAACATCTATGGTGGCAGCTGTGGGAATATCTTTTGTGGAGATGTGACAGATGGCAGATGCAAGAAACGGCCTTTTCCTCTATCATGGTTTTATTCAACAGAATAAAAACAGCCTAAAAAATATTATTAAAAAATCATGCCTACAAAACAGAACCAGATATACTAACAGTGAACACAGTTATTTTGTTTTACCTTTTGTTTTTCCATAAATATGAAGACTGCTGTGTTAGGTATTTCTTCAGAACTATTATTGAATAGTGCCCATCAGATACCTCTTTGCATAGAGCTCCATGTGTGTGTGCCTCAGTAGTGTAGACAAGTTATGGCCTGATTATCTCACTCTCTAACACTCTCCTTTGTGATTAACTTCCAAAGATAAAGATTAAAAAAAGAAGATGTTGACATTTTTCCTTTAGAAGTAATTTCTATTCAGTTGTTTCAACTGCCTCAGAGAGCCATCCAACCCCTCTTTCATCCTGGTGAGAGTGAATAACATGCACCTGTATGAGCCACAAGAAACTACTTAGGTTTGCACAAAGCTCTACCAGTTGAGCCTAAGGTGATTCTGGAGAACAATGTGTATCCTCTGCCTGTGCTATACAGCCAACAGCTTGGCTGCAGCCAGGAATAGCAAACATTTTGAGAACTATACTAGAAGCATAATGAAACCCAAGCCACAGGCAGTTGAAAGACTGCCTCAACTTTCTCCCAGAGGAAAGAGACAATAACTGTTTCACAAACTCACTGGACTTTTTTTAGCTTATGAAGATATTCTAAAGAAGAACAAACGTAAAAAAGGAATTATAATTTTTACTTGGTACTGAGTAAGGAATGATTATAGTAACTACATGGTCAAGTCCCTGCAAGAACTCTTTATTTCTTAACTTTCTAATGTCAATATCTGAAGTGATATTAAAGCTCCTCTTTGGCTGTTCAACACCAATATTACAACTGCACCGATCCCTAGTGAAAGGAAGTATTTCATAGCTTCTTCAGTCCCTTTTATCTGCAATTGCAAAGCATTTTCCTCAATGCCAACACACCTACTTGCAAGGGCATTCTGCTGAACTGGCTTTGTCTGGGGACACATCCTCAAGACAGCTATCAGATTCATATACTCAGCATTAGTAACATGTTCTGGAGTCTTTTCCTAACAATATCCAAGCACTGAGATGATCCTAAAAAAAAAGAGTAAAGTTTTCAGGAACGTTAATCATGAAGATGTCAGTGATATTTAATCTGGAACTTTTCAGCCCACAATAAAGTAAACCACAGATATATTTATTGCTGTCACAAAGGATCAATTACATCTTATCTCCAAAAGTTAAGATTTCTCAATGTAGACCATCATAACATGCATTCTGGGAATCATCATGGGTAATTAACTCCAAGAAATGCCGTTGATATAACTGATTTCTCTTTAAGCAATTTCTCCTATTAAGAAGTATAAGTCTCTTGCCCTAGTTTTATTTTTGCAAATTCAATAGTTCTTGCCATCACTCCCTTGCTGGATGCAGCCTTCACTGGAGTAATTTTCTCCTTCCCTGAGCACTGTGGGAGAGCAGGGCCAGGCACAGGGGCTGGCATGAGAGACACTGACAGTGTCCCCATGCCCCAGGCCATGCTGCTCCACATGGAAGTGTATTTGGCAACACATCTCTAGTAATCAGCACCCCAGCAGGACCTGGTGCTCAATATGCAATAACAAAACAGCAGTCTCTAAATGCCTGGTATGCCCAGCTAAGAGGCATGATACAAATATAAATATAACCACAGCAAAACTGTGTCGATGTTATCTGTGTGCGTGCTGAATCTGAAGTGAAGCAAGCATCACATGTCCAAAGTACACAAAACTACGAGGAAAGACCTCAAAAAAAGTGTCAAAAGCCATCAGCAGTTTAGTTTTCCTGGAATTCTCAGAACAAGATGTTCTTTCCTATTCATTATTGCACATATTACCACAGCAGACTTTTAAAAAACTGATCAATATAGAAACGCAGTATTACAGACTGTTGCTAGGGCAGATTCAAGAACATCACTAGGATAAGTTAAACTCGTGGAAAGGAAGAGATCAAACTGCATTCAGAACCAGGTCAGTCATTTCCATCTCCTCCTTACACCAATACCACTCTTTATACGTCCCTGAGACTCAGGGCTGTTGTAGAGAGGCTGTACTCCCACCTTTTATTTTGGGATTGTTTTGGTTGAGTTTTTTGTCCTGTTGTTAGTCAAATTTGACTGGAGACATGAGGTTGCTTTGACTGTAGAAGGATTTTATATTTCTCCCAATCTCATAGAAATTATTAAAAGCAATCACCTTCTGAATGTGGCTGTTCCTTCTCAAATAGACTTTTCTGCACATCTTGGATGCACAGGAAAAAACCCTCTTAATGCTAGACAGACTTCTCTTCCGATTTTTCCCTTGGCTTTTTTGTAGCTCTCAGCGCTCTTTCTGAAGTTTAGACCACAAATCCAGGGATTTTTTTCTGGTAACATACCTTTTAACAACATCTGCAGCAGGAGCACCACTTTCCTGCATAAACTCAATGATGCCCTGCTAGCACATCTTAGAATTGTTACCCTTATTAATCATTGCCTTGAAAAATTACTTTGCACGCCATGGCTTTCCCATTATACTTGTTTCCCACAAATATCTGCAATTCAGTGCTTTCTAGGAACAGACTTCCATCACATCAGCCTGACCAATCTAGTGAACTTGTGGATATAAAATTCTTTAACCTGCTGAAGTTGGGTTTGGTTTTTTGGGTTTTGATCGGTTGATGTTTTCTTGTCTTTTGGGGCTTTGTTTTGGTTTTTTGTTTGCTTGTTTTTCTTTTATGTTTTGGATTGCTTGTCTGTTTTCTTCTGCCAGGAGGTGGGGGGGTTGGTTGGAGTGGATGTAAGAAAAGCAAAAGCCCAAACGGTTGTTTTCTTCAGCAGAAGCTGACCCATCTCACTTGGAACAATGCAAAATGGACCAGCAAATGACCCACATCTCTGTTAGCAGCCTCTGATCACCAGACTGAAGAGTTATTCTCTACCATCTTCATTTCTAAGTAAATGGATTTTATTTCTTGAAACAGGGAGAGCCAGGTCAAAAGTTCATTGACCAACTGAACAACTTCTTCCTCATCTTTGGTTATACAGCCTCACTACACAGCCTCCGAGGACAATCAGTTTGCCTGGAGCATCGAAACCCTTCAAAATTGTTCCTCACTTGAGTCCACTAATTATTCCATCTTTTCATGCATACAGCCTACATCTAGGGTCCCTTTACAGGGGATATAGAAATGGGCTTAAGTTCTCTTTATGCTGAGACCCTTATGCTGGGTGAGCACCTTTAGCCTGAAGCTAATAAAAAGGCAGCAAAAAATATAGGGAGTGCAATAATCTCCATGGCATCATCATGACAAGTCTAATTCTGTTTTGACAGACTTGAGTGACAGCTCTGTCACTGGTGCCAAGAAGATTAAACTGGATGATGACTCAGATGAGTCAAGTTTGTTGAATTTGTTTATAAATATCAAATATAGCAACTGCCTCTTGAATTTCCACAAGAAGTGATTATGGTGTTTATCATGAAGTGTTAGGCTTGGTCTGTAATGCTGGATCCATGTTGCTCAATTCAAAAGACAGACATGCAGCATGAAAAAATCACTTGCCCAAACTGAGCTGATGTCTAACCTAAATCAGTCACCTGTACTCCTGATATTGAACAGAACTGGCTCCTCCAGGATCTATAGCCCAACAATCTTGCCTAGGGTTGTTGGTTGAGTAGGCATTTTTGCTGAAAATGCTGGAATTCAGAAGCTGCTGCAGACAGAAGTGAAAGAAAAAAATACAACAAGGAAAAAAATCCTGCTGAAAATTTACCTTTCAAAGAGACTAAAATGAGAAGTCTTTAAAAGTGCTCTGAGTAATCAGAGTGTAGAGAATAATGAAGAGGAGGGAGTTTAAGGCAAGCTAGTACAGCTGAAGCTGAACTTCAGAGACAGATCGCCTACTTAAGTTACAGCACACAGCATGTTCTAGTGACTTTCTGACACTTCATCTATCTTACTGTATGAACTGCTTCCAGATCTATCCTTCTAAAACTCCCACTTCTGTCTCTACTTGTCTTTCACTTCCCTCCCCATTTGATGCATTCAAAATTCTCCAGAGTGTTTCAGGAGACAAAAGCCACCTGAGCAACTGACTGACATTCTGGTTATCTGGATTTTAATATCAAAATACAGCAGTTTTGTGCATTAGAGCATATCTGATCAGATTTTTTTTTTGTCTCAGATCCACTTGCATATGGCAAGCTTTGCTGGTAGAATATTGAAAAAAATACATGTTTTATTTTGTTGAAACAGTGAAATGCATTATTACCTCAAAGCCTTATGTAAACTGCTTCTAAGAAAAATACAACTGCATTAAAAATATATACAAATAGAACTATAGATTTTAGGTAATATTAATTTTCAGCTGCTTCCTCTCTAGAATAAGAAGGACTTCCCTTCATACCCTAAATATGCTGATATTTATTGATAGTTTTTACCTCAGACTATAGGAAAAGGCAAAAAAAGTTTATGGCTGCCTGTCAAAAGAGATATACTTCTGGTGATATATAGTTTTGGTTATTGGGGGGAAGTAAAGAAGGTCTTTTCAACACTTGCAAGCTTTCTGCCTTCATTCTGGACTCAGGTAACATTCTGCAGAATTTCATGCTTGGTCTTAGACTGCTGAAACCAGCACAATTGATCACTACTGAATGATCTACTCCCTCCTGTATCTAAAACATGGTAGACTAATCTTTTTTTTTTTTTTTTGTGGAAAGTAGGATACAAATCCTATACAAAATCTTCTTTATTTGTATGTGTTGATTCCCATAACAATCCCCATAATTTTCAGAAAGGAAATCTTTCATCATCCTATTTCCTAGGAAATACATTAAACTGCTTCAGTATTCAGGGTGCATTAACCACAGTTCTGTAGATTTTATCATGGACTCTGTATCTCAATAGGTTTTGATATATAACATTGTTTCCAACTTCAAAGGCTACCTTTAGGTATAAGAGGCTATTTCCCCAAGGACTGACAGAACGCTTCCCTAAAACAGTGAAAAGAATACACCCCATACTTTGAACTAGGGTTTTTCATTGCACTCGTGTATATTGGAACTGCAGAGAGGTTCCTCTGCTATAATCTGCATCCATAGAAGCTGGAACAGTCCACTGTAAATTTAGGTTTAACTGGAAAAAAAGACAAGAAATCCAGTCTCATCTGGCTTCTTCTGGCACAGAAGAGACTTGATAACTACATTTCCACTGAACTTCTTCAGCATCTTCACTCAGATTTCCCCAGGCAGATAGCAAGAATGAGCAAAGAGCAGCAGTTTTTATCATTAAAGGAAACCTGTAAAAAGTGCATATTTCTAAAATACTTAAAGCCAATCTTATCCCAAAATGCAATATATTTGTATTACTTTCTTCCTACAAAGTTTCATTAGGATAGAAGAGAGAAAATAAAACAAAAAATTTCTAACCAACATACAGCTTAAGGTATATCATAATTCAATTCTCAAACTGGTCTCTGCCATTGTTAAAACTACAGAATCTTAAACTGCTAAAGCACTTTGTTTCTGTTATGAATTCACACACATGCCTGAGCAATGGGTTAAGAAACAGGGAGGGAGATTTCTGACTGTCAGAGATATCATTAATTGAGCAAATGGCACCAATCATGTTATGTCTGTCTTTAATCTAACCTAATACACAAGGCTTGTATGCAGCAGACTTCTCAATACCTGCTTCAGCCAAGACAATTTGGATATATCTGAAGAATGAGGTTTTCTTTGCTGTAGACAAAATGAATATGCTTGTTTAGGCTATAAAGGTGAGAAAGAATGAAAGGATTAACTAGGTTACACATTCCCAGTGCCTCGGAAAAGAAAGCTCGGCACTGCACCGCCCTGCACAACCTGGCAAACAGTTTTCCCTGATAAAAATAGGAATGTTTTTGATGTGTTAGAGGTATTCCTGAGTTTCATTAATTCATGTGTCTTTAAATATTTTCCAAAGTTAGTCTATCTTGAAATAGATATATTTCAAGATAGACTAATATACACAAGATTCTACAAATTTCAAACATTCTTAATATATTATCATCATTATAAGATTAAAACCTCAGTGTGCTATACAGTCAACATACTAAGATCTCTGGATAAGATGCTGGATAACAGAAATGAATATGAGAAAAATGAGGTTAAAGATCAAATTAATTCTAGGAAATAGTGTGAAGAACTAAAATGTGTCAGTGTCTGAGAAAATACAGCAAAAAGAAGCCCAGAGAATATTTTTGCATGGTCTGAGGTCATAGTGCCTCAGTCACACCATATTTTTTCCAAAACATCCAGACACAAGTAACCCAGGGAAACTAAAGACAGTTCAGAAAATGCCCCGAGTTGAGAACAGTTAGACAGCAGGAGACTGCCCAGAGGAAACACCACGCTAATGATCATAGAATATCCTGAGCTGGAAGGGACCCACAAGGATTGCCAAAGTCCAACGCTTGGTCCTGCACAAAAATTCCAACATGTGCCTGAGAACATTGTCCAAATGCTTCTTGAACTCTGGCAGGCTTGGTGCTGTGATCACTTCTCTGAGGAGCCTGTGCCAGTCTGCTTCTTCCTATTGCAGAAGGGAAAATGGGAGACCCCAACCTGATTCTGAAGTTCAAAATAACCCAACACAACTATGCAGGTTACCAGCATTTGAAGAGATGCACTGGTTTCCCTGCAGCTCGTATAAGCCGTGTAAGGCTGGCTGTTAAAAGTGCCCTCGGTGCTTTTCTAGAAAACAGAACTGCAATCCTGCAAGCTGCTGAACCTGCAAATGGGAGCACTCTTGGTATCTGCTGCTCCCTGTGTGTGGAGGGCACTAGTAAAGCTCCTTGTGGAAGGGAGGTCATAAATACCCTTTCAAATTTACAGCATGTGGCAAAAGATGATACTCTTGAACTGAAACTGTTCAAACAAATATTGCCCTCTGCTTCAGGGCTAAGTGGTTATAGATTGCCTGCTGAAAGTGTACTTACAGCAGACCTGTCACCGTGCTGTCTCTAACCACAGAGCCATGAGCACAGCAAGGGCAATGGAAAAGGGCTTCCTACCCCACATTCCTCACAAAGTGGGTTTAATCCTGCCCAGGAGCCCAGCTCCCACCCTCCTGCCTGCTGCCAGCAGCGCCCCTGTTCCTGCTCAGGAGGTGGCAGGCACCCTGAGGCACGGCAGTCAGTGAAAGCACACAGGGGTAAGCTACCCTTCAGAGCAAAGGCTTTGGGAACTCAAGGATTGCCAGGAATACATCTAGGCATCGATGCCATACCCTACAGCTAGGAAAACAATTTAAAACAATGTAAGTAGCAGGCCATTGCACAGTAGCCAACATATTCATTCCATGAAAAACAAATTAGAGTTTTTATGTTTGAGTAACATAGATCAACTGATGCGTGCAAAGGAACTCAAGCTAAATTAGAGGGAAATAATATGTTGCTTCAAACAAAATTAATTTCTCCGACTTCCAGTAAAACCTGAACTATGCACGCTACAATCGAAGGAAATTTTATTTACCCTCTAACATTTTCAAAACCAGGACATTTTCTTAAATGACAAAATTTAAAGTAAAATATTGTTGCATCATTGGAATAATAAATACACATTTACAAGTTAAAAGTATTTCAATTGAAAGCAATATACCTGACTACAAACACCAAGTAAATCCGTGGAAGATATTATGGTAATATACACCATGGGATATTTAAATAATTCATTCCAATATATTGCATGATATGAAAAATTTATTTTTTTACCACTATAAAACATAGTATCTCAAATATAACTACTTAAGTACTTTCTTTACATACCTACATCCCTTATAGAAACAAAGCAGAATGATTTTTGCCCTAAAAATTAAGGCCTACCTTCTACTGCCTAGAACAGTAGTTTAAGATTTTTTCCCCAATAAATCAAGTGCAACTGTTCATATACACATAATTTAGTAATACATTTAATCTAATTTTCTATTCAGACGTGAAAATAAAACACTGTGCGTTTGGGCTGCTACGTAGTTTCCTGCAATTTGAGCTGCAGCATTATGGTTCATACAGAAAGAGCTTTGACCAATGCACCCTAAGAGCAAAAGCAGCCATAAGTTCACCTGGCTTCTATTCAAAGTTTTTAAAAAGGAGTATTTCTTCAGCTTTCAAAATATTCTTACCTCTTCCTTTGTCTTTTTTGATATGACCCTTAACCAGTCTCCAATCATGCTGAGGACAGCTGCAAAGTAAGCAAGCCCAACAAGGATCCAGAACCACACCACTGGCTTATAAAAGTCTAGGTATTCAATATCTGATCCCCCTGAAAAACAATACAGTTAAAATTAAATCAGACTTAATAGTTATAGGTGCAAAGATGTTTTTTAAATTCATTTTCCTAGAAAAAAAAAGTTAAATGTCTTAAAACATCCGTATTTTTACCCATGCAAAAATTCCTAGCAAAATACTTTGTTGAATTTGAACTAATTATATAAATTACTTTCCTCTTGAAAGTAACATCTGGAGTATGCAAATTTTAGACAATGACTGCTAGCCATTCATAATAATTACTGAATGAACACAAGCTAATTCAACTTCTGATCATTTAAGACAGAGGTCATTGAAGACAGCTTGAATGAAATTACTTCCCACCTGCTCCAAAAAATGATGCTGTACCAGAGCTTTAAGTATTGTTCCAAAGCATGCAATGTGTTCATATCCTGAGAAATCTGTTTTTCAAGAACCTTAAAACATCTCAATACTTATACAAAACCTTTAGCCTCAATGAAGAAAGAGTAGCACATGCATTAACAAGTGTCCCTGGCAGGTAGGCAAACATTATCATCTCCATTTTGCGTAAGGAAACCAGGGTACAGGGACTTGAGTGGAACTGATCATACTCCCCCCCCAAAAAAGTGGATAAAAGAGAAGTCAGCTGAAGGCAGCTTATTTGAATCCCAGTGCCATAAGCACCAGTCACTTCTTTTCAGTGTTAAAGTAAAAAGGATAAATTTCAGAGATGTTGGTAATACAGCTTTCAGGTGTAATACAGCTATAAAGAACAGATGTCTGATTTCCACACAAAAAAGTTATGTTCATCCAGAGCTCTTGACAACACCAAATAATTCACATTTCACATCTTGCCATGCAATAAAACAGAAGCCTTAAACTTGTAATTCAGCTATGTTACAACAAGTAAAACCAGACTTCTAGTTTGGGCTGTTGTGAGAATTTCGATGTGTGTACCTGCCCACAGTTGAAGAGACTCTACAGTAAAACCTTCTCAGGCACATTAAAGTAGTCTGCACGGGTACATAATACTTTGCTTTATGTATCTGCATCCTATACTAAAACAAATGAAAGGAAAATTGGCCCGAAAATATCAAGCACCTTGTTACAGTACCGAGATTAACTCTCATGGAGAATAACGTTTTTACTCAGCTGTATTATCACAGAGATTACATGCAAATAACAAAGACTTTTAGCGATGGCTAGCTTTGTATGGAAGCCCTCACAGACAGAAATTTTGTTTTTCTCATGTCAATTACATCTTTTCATAAAAAAAAAAAAAATGCATTGAGCTGCAATGGTTTACTTAATTACCCAAGAGATGAATCCACATCATGCAAGTGGATATAATTTGATGCCTTTGTAGTCCCAAGCAGAGGTAGAAGACAGGGTTCTGTTTGGAACAGAAGACATCCAGCCACCAAAGGGCTGAGTTTATCACAGCACAAGAAAAAACATCAAAATATTTGTTAACAGTATCCATCTCATGTCAACCTAGTAAAACGGAATTTTAAGGATGATTCACCGAAAATCTTTTGTAATTCAAAAAATGGTTGATTACCACCATGTCTTTGCTCTAGTAATGGGCCACATTTGGTGGTTCATCCTCTTCTTCAGCTGCTCATACAATGCACAAGAAAGTATCATAGAGCACATCCACATAGTTGGTTTTTAATTTTTGGCATATTATGTTTATAAACTGAAACTGGAACCTAACTCTGCCAGTTTGCAGGAAGCACTTCCTTCACAGTTTATACTCATTTTATTTACAGCAAAGTTAATCACCGGGGCAGGAGATACGACATATTCATGTTCAACCAAGTTTTCCATGCTGTCTGGCCAGGAGGTGGCTCCATCTAGCCATGCCCAAAGGAGTTCAGTTTTCCTAAAGTTAAAGGGACAAAAGGTATCCAAGGAAATACTCTAGGATAAGGTTTCACAATTAAAACCTTTATTAGCTGTTGAGCTTCTGAATTTCAAGGACTCCTTGAGTGATTTCGCAATTTAATCAAATCTCAGGGAGAGAGAGACATACCTGAGGATGTTTGTCCTGACATAACTACTGTCTCCTGCAATGCTCAAACTGCCATAACGCAGTTACCTGGGAATGTCATTAAATAGAATTTCATAGAGAAATGTGATCACAACTCAGCGGTACTGAATTTAAACTGAAAGAATTAATTAACTACCAAATTCACTTAAATGGGTATGAATGCATTTGTGTATGAGTACGCATAGCTAAATGTACTGAAGTATATGAGATAATCTAATGAATTTATGGGCAACACGGTAAAAACCATATCAATATGATATACCATCATGTTTCTTTTGCAAAGCAAATTGGTTTATGCGGCCCTCTAGGAAGCAAAATACTGAGAAGGCAGAAGCTGAATTCTGTTGCTTGTTTGGCAAACCCAATTTTGTGGGCTGAGGGACAAAACTTTTCCCAGCTTTCTTTAGCCTCTACCCAAAATAGGTTAAAACCGCAATGAAGAAGAAATCTAGCAGTCTCACTGCCATAATCAGTTACACCAAGAGCAGCCACAGTTTATTGCCAAGATGTTTTCTGGTAATGATTCGTTCTAAAGTAGCTTGAGGTCTATGAGAAATCAGAGTTTTCCCATCCATCTTCATCAAAGGCTATTGCATCGCTGCTGCCACCATTCTTACATCTGCCAAATAACTTTTATTTGGCATTTTCAACACTTTGGAAAGCATAAGTTGTTCTATGGCCCAAACATATTCTGCACTAAGGTTGAGAACTCTGTTTCAGTGAAGAAAGGCATTAGAGAATATTTCAGGAGTGCTTTAGAACAGATTCTGGTTCTCAGGTAAGAGATCAGGGTTACAAATATATCTTTTTTATTTATTTATGTAAAAAAAGTACATTTAAAGTAAATAATTTTCTTCATTGTTGCCGTTCTTTTTCCCCTTTTTATCTACAGCTAAGCAGCTCAAAATAGAAAGATGTTATTATTTCTGTTAAGTTGGTTGGCTTTGCATTTTTACTTCAAAATTAGAAGGAGAGAATAGAAAGTGCTGTCAACATTGAATACCTTAATTCCATACCAGCAAAAATTTCTAGGTTATGCAAAAGTTGGCACTGCAAACAAGGAAATATCTATGATTTTTCATCAGCAGTAAAAATTACTCTGGATATAGACATATGATATAATCTAGTTTTAATTGCAGAATAACAAGTAGCTGTCCACCATCCCTGTTGCGACAAACCTGATGAACATACTTAACCCGGAAATGTCATTTGTCTCACTTCAAAGAAATATGGAGGTTCAGCCCTGCAGCTTGAAAGGAATTACCTCTGAGGACTGCAAAAACAAGGGGACAGAGAAAGACTAGCTCATGTGGAGATGTAGAAACGTAGAAGGCTGGGGACAAGATATTGCACTGTCAGAGATGGAATGTAAGTAGGCCACACGAGCCACTTGATGCCACTCAGTGGAAAATGGAGAGCTACTTCAGATTACAAAGCACGTATCTAAAACACTCCTCACATGCTGTCCCTACACAGATAGAAAGCAAGACAGTGCTCCAACTTCACCTTAAAGCATGGCTCACAACAGAGAGCCCCTATAACAGACACCAAGTCCTGAGGGGGCAGAGAGCTCCTCCAAATGCCAAAAGAAGGCACGGAGCCTGTGGGAGAGCATGCAGCTCTCCTCCAGGATGCTGGACACACCCCTGGCTCAGCATGACAGTGATTTCTCTCTGCTGGTGCGTGGTAGTGACAGCAGATCAACTGGGCAGCTATGACCACCAGGTCAAGTGCCCTCGTTTGGTGACATTAAATGAGACTAAAATATCTCAGTTCTCTACAAACTGGGTCTCAGGCCAAGCAACACAGTGCAGAGCCAGGTATGTGTACTGCAGTGGCAATACATCAGTGAGTTACAGAATGAAACAGTGAAAAAGTAGTAAGTTAAAAATCGGGGCTCAAAAATGGAAAATAAACCAAGCAAAAAAACCCCAAAAAACAAACAAACAAACAAACCCACCAAAAAACCCCCCACCTACCACAAAAGTAACAAAAGAGTTGGAATATGTTTTTAAAGTAACACTTGCAGAATTCTGTGATCTGTTTCACTAAAACAGTTGAGACAATCTTATATCATCATTATGCCCCGCTGTGAAATAGACTACTATTACGCTATTTATATTTTTGCCTTCTACTTAATTTAGCCAAGTTTTGGACATGTCACCTAATTTATTTTTAATCCCCTTTGATTAATGCCATTAGAAATATTTGACTATGCCTTCCAAACTGCACTGCAAGTTAAAGAATTTCGCAAACAATATATTGCCAATTATACATACATCCATTCGCGTGCCTCAGTACCAACCTTAGTATCCAGAAATACATTTCATCGTACTAAAATCATGGCACATTCAACATGAGAAGATTTCTTTTTCTCTTTCACAAGATTATTAATAGTTTTGATTGGGTTTTCTTCTGTCACATTAAAGTCAATATTTTCTCTTGAAAACAAGAAAAGGGATGTTTGACTATGTCCTGATATTCATAAGGCAGTGCAGGCTGTAGTACAATTTTTCTTCTTCGTTTTTGTGAAAAGCTACAATAATCTTTCTTCAAATAAAAGAATTGTTTCTCTCCCTCCAAAAAAATGCAACCATTCCAAAAATCAGAAAATCAAGTCCTTTCATAAGACAGAAGCAGTCAAGTTTTTCAAATACAATTCATATATTTTCTTGAACATGCATTACAAGGGCTTTTCATCTTTTCCTTCCTTGCATGCACCAGGAGTGATCAGTATTTTATGTTTGTCTTAAGGCTTCTCATGCTGATGGAATCCTCAGCTGAAATTTCCACAGGCTCCAAATAACTTAGACTCTGACTACCAAAGGGAATGTTTCCTCCCTCTGGTTTCTGGGAATAGAGTATATGGTCTCCAGTACAAAAAAGAAGAAAGTTCTAAAAAAAATCCTAAATGAAATTCTAATATGACAGCCTGTAATACAGCCAAGGATACCACTATGTTCCTGAATCCCAGGTTCTTCTGTTGGCTCCCTTTTGCTACAGCTATTGAGTAACACAAGGAGTCCTTTACCTCCTGAAAGTTCTTCAGGGCTTCTTTTCAGCTCTTACTTGCAGTGGCACCAGAAAGCAGAGAGTTTCGTGTTAGTGAAAAATGATAGGTATTTCAGAAATATTTCCCTACACACTAACACATATGTTAACACAACCATGGGATTTGTATGTAGGGATTGTAAATTTATGGGGTTTTTTTCTCTGAGATGACAGTTCCCAGAAAAAAAAGATTTGAAAGTTTTCAGATATATAGGAATCTGGGGGTTTTGAGGGAACTTTATGGGCCAAAACAGACACGTTTATGGATTATCACAAGGGCCTCCAAGTGCTATAAGAATCATCAATTTGACTTCTATTGCAAAAAGTACACTCTGATATAATTGCAAATCAGAGCATCACTGCCCGCCATTATGCTTTGACTATAATGCTAAGTGGAAGAAGGCAATTTTTACTGTAAGTATTATTTAAGGAAAAAATATTCAGAAAAATGAATAAATTAATGCCACGGTGAGGATTTTTCCAAATGCATTGCATCTAGACACTAAGTGGACTGGAGCACCATTCTGTTTGCTGCTTTTTGCCTCACCATGGCAAACCAGAACCAAGACCAGCATGCTCTAGCGCCACAATATTCTATCATGACCACTTCTTTTACAGCCTTATACAGCATTACATGCCTTAACTCTTCATGTTTCTGCCTTGTTTGTGATAGCTTTCCTAAACTTCAAGAAGATTTCTCCAGACAAAGCCTACCACAAAAATATCAGTGGCCCTTAGTGTCCACTCTGTAGTTATGACTTGCCTAAAAGAAAAACAAGTAAACCAAAAAATCATGAAGAAAAGTTACTAATTTGTTAGGGTGCAAAAAATTCTGCACACTTCCTCAAAATTAATAAGGAAGCCTAGCTCTTAGGACAAATTCTATCAGCTCCACTGAGAACTTGCAATGTCAGTTTCCATCAAATAATTTCATTCTTATATATACACCGATGACTGCAAACTTCCACAATGCAAAGCTCAGTCAATTAATACCTTACCTATTTTTCAAAACTTTTATTTAACCAGCCAATTATGTACTGCAAAAGAAACAAATGGACATTTCTGAAAAATCCTTCAAGTCACCTGCCAAAACCAGAGTATTTTAGTTCACCCAAAGATGATAGTATTATCGACTTCATCTCTGCCAAAATATAGTCCCATGGGAATGTTAACCTCCCAGTTATGATGGAGGTACCCATCTAACCCTGTTCTCTTGAGCATTCTCTCTGCAATTACAAATCCCATTCCTCCTTTAAGTCAATAACATACTGCAGTTCAAATACAAGTCTTATGCATGTTGCTCAAAGAAACTAGAAAACATTTCTGATACTTTGAAATAATGGATTTACAGTAGGATTTTAAATAAAAGAAAGAACATCTATCAAGTGAACTATAAAAGGCCATCAGCTATAGAACAATATAATTTAAGGACATTCTGTAGAAAGAGAAAGTGTTTCCTGGTAAAATTAAAAAGGAGATGATGTAGGAAAAAATTATGATATCAAATGGTCTACAAATAGAAAAGTCTGTGGAAATTTATAATGGGAGTAATGATGAATGTACTCAGTGTTCTAGTTAGAGCCAAGTGGGCCATTTCACATAATGCTTTACAGTAAATATAACCAGGCCTTTATACACTATCATTTTTATTCCCTGGCATACACGTACCCTTCAGGAATGAAAGTCTAAAACATGCAGACTCTTGACTTGGAAAAAGCATAAATTTTTATTTCATGCTAGTTGTTATCTGACCAGAATCACGAATTATGAAGACGAAATGAAAAGAAGAAAAAGAATACGGGAAAGAAAATGGAAAGGCAGAAGTCAAGACACATACAGAGACATTTGGAAACATCACAAATAACTATGTAAAAGTCAGAAGAAACTTGATCTGCTATTTTACAGCTCTGTACTGTAATATACAAGAATCTTTGGCAACTTTGCAAGCAATCTAAAAATGAAGTCTCCCTGAATAGCTTAGTATCTTCAACAACAACTAAATTTACCCCCATTTTACCGAGATCGTTTACAAATATGCCAAGCAGTTCTCACATTTTAGAGGTCCTTGTTGGACCTCACCAACCTGAAAACCTTTTGCCAGTGAAAAGACCCATTACTGCCATCAGGGCAAAACTTCCAGCACATCTACAAGAGGAGATACCCAACCTGAGAGCCTTGGCTTGGCACACGTGGACTCACACAGCAGCCATGGGCACAGACAAGGCACAGGAGGAGCTCACAGCATGTGTGTGTCTAATAAAAGCAGTTCCCTCCAGCAGAGTAGCTCACTGAGAGCAGACCAGCACAAAGGTCCTTGTCAGCCAACTCTGCCTTGCGCAGAGTTCAGGGGTGGGAGAGAGGCGTTTCATGAGAGAGATGATGGAGCTGCATCAGCAGAAGCATCAGATCAGGCCAAGGAAAGCAAATGTCAGGCTCAGGGCACAAAGCTCTGAACTCCTGATCCTCACCCTCTGCACATCACTGACTCAGATCGACATGCTTTCTCAGCACAGACAGCATATACTTACTCAAATCTAAGAAGTGAACTAACACTTCTGACACCTTTTCAAGAAAAAAAGTTGACATAGAACTGGCCCAGACTTTTTTTAGCTCAGTATATCAAAGTGTCTTGAGGTGACAACTTTTGCAACTTATTTGCAACAACTATTTGCAACTAATTCAGCTTAATGGAACCATAAAAATTGGACATGGTATCTACAGGTTGTGCTAAAACTTTTCATGACATTATAAGAAACACCTGGGCAAATGTGTACTGACAACCAAGAATCCCAGAAGTAGGATCCAGCAGGTCCTACAGAAAGCAGATATTTCAATGGCAGAAAGAGAATTCTGGAATATTTTGAAAGTAAGGGATGCACACAAAACTTATATAACTTCACAGGGTGAGGTATTTTAAACAAGTCCAGCTGAAAAGATATATTCAGATTAAAATGCTCTATTACTGCTTGCACTTCATAACCTGTAAGAAAAATAAAACAAAACCCCTACCTAAATGATATTCTACTTAATTTTTAATAGCACAGGAAGAGAAAAAACAGTAAGTAGAGACATGCATCATGAATTTCACTGTCCCAACTCCTGTCTCCACCACTGTCACATCAACCAAAAGAGCAGGCTCCATCACATGAATGATGAAGGATAAAACTGGGAGAGAGGCACCACAAGAGAGATTCATCTGTCTCAAAAATAAGAAAAAATGCAGAATAAATATCACTGTGCAAAACATTATAAGAAAAAGGGTTATGAAAAAAAATCTTACCTGCAACATAGTCACCAAATCCAATGGTAGTTAAAGTGATAACCACAAAGTAAATTGCATCGAGTGTATTCCAGCCTTCTATGTGCTTGAATATAACTGCAGGAAGAGCAACAAACAGCACGCAGCCAAACAGTATGAATATTATTGTTGAAATGATGCGAATCTTTGTCTGACTCACATTCCATTTCTGGAAAGGGAAGGGGAAAGAGAGGAAACTCAACGTTAATAAAACTGCACCGGTGCACATCAGCACCCATCACCCCCCCAATGTGCACTACACAGCTCTAGAGAGCAGTGCATTATAATTCTCAAACAAACAGGAAAATTCAAGCAGGATTTAATTCTGAAAGGGGTTTCAAAGCAAACATGAATATCCTAGGAAACATTTGCCAGCAGTAAATGCAGAGCAGGGCTGGACTCTTCGTGGTAGAGCAGCACGTGCAGCATTCACTAATGTTAACAGCTGATGATGTGAAAGTTTTGAGGGCTGTCTAGATATTCAAGTGACTTGCAAGTAGTGCATGCACCTGTAATTTCTCTAATTTTGTACATCCACAAATAACTAAATAAATAAGGTGAATTTTAATCATACAGTTCTCTGTAATCAAATAATCAGCTAAACAAAATCCTACAAAACAGAGCTGGAAGGGACATAAGAGATCCCCTTTTCCAAACCTGCCCAAAGACAAAATCCCACCTAGGCCACTACAGATACTTTACTTGTGATCACACTCTTTTCATCAGATAATTTTCCTAATGCTTTACCTATATCTCAGCTCCTTCAGTTTAAGTGTACTTTCTATGGTCTTATCCAAGACAAAAAAAGAAATTGTTAGTGTTCTCTTTCCAGCAAACTTTCACGGGTGTTCTCTTTTAGTTACATGTTCTTTAAACCAAATAAATTAATTTCCTTTTCTTCGCCTTCCTATTTTTCTTGCTGTCCCTTGGCACCAGCAAACTAGCCCATGCTTCGTTAAGTATTGTACTCAAAAGTAGATCCAAAAAAATAGCACAAAACAGAATGGAATAACCATTTCTCATGCTTTGCCTGTTTACAGTTTTACCTATGATGCATGCTTTTCCATGGCAGTATGACATTAACCCATGTTAGCACGCTAACCTCTAGAGCCCACAGAACATTTCTATAAAATTGCACCTTGACAGCTGTCTCCTGACATGCAGCTGCATATTTTATTATTCCATCGTATATTACTTTGAATTTGTCCTGCTTGAATTTAAACTTATCTAGTCAGACTGCTTTTCAAAAATTTTAAGATCATTTTGATCCTCCAAGTTTTAGTTCTCTCCCCAGCTTGAGACCAACTGCAGACTTAATGAACCACGTCATTTAGCTGTTGTGTATGCTATTAACATTTTTTCTAAACTGTACTAAAGCTAGAACAGACTCCTGCAAAGTCCCATTTTGCATGCCCAGCCAATTTGACTTTTTCCATCCACCCAATGCATATTGGTTCAACCTAAAAGAAGGAATTATACAAGAAACTTTCATAGAAATCGACTGAGAATGAAATCATGTTGTTCACAATGAACATTTTCTTGTTTTTAAGTTTCAGTGGGAACTGATTGTGTTTACAGTCAGCATGACCAAGGTCGAGTTTTGTAACCCAAATCAGAGTAACAGCATGTGTTACGGGAACATAAAAATCCCTGCTCTGACCCATCAGTTCTTTAGGCAAACTAATAAACAGAATTAGGGGGTGTTCCAGAGTGCAACATATAGATCAGTGTTTTCACTCAGGTGTTGTCAAAAGGGGGCAAGGTACTGCTTTTTATGTTGGGGCATTCTTCTTGTAGGGATACATCCATTATAAAAAAAAAAAGGAAAACCATTCTCTCTATGAGCAAGAGAAACACAAATTGATCTCAGAACTACTTTACTTTTAAGAAAAAAAAGAAATCAGTTATGAAAACCCAGAAAATATAAAATGTTCTTATGGAATGTTCTTGCTTTTTTTAGACAAATCTCAATGGAAATCTATGTTATTCACCAGCACCTTGTCTGGACATGAACTGATGTTTCAAAGCCAAAAATGCATGCTTTTTTTTAAAAAAGCTTTCAAGTTTCTGTTTGTCTATTGCATAAGACTACTCAGCACAGGCCCAGTTAGCTTTGCATCAAAAATAAAGCCATGTCAGACCCTTTCTATATAGAAAAGGTGTCCTGCATGCAAGGGTAGGGCTTGATGTGGAAAACCAGTCCTAACATTTGCAGTGCTGATGCAAACAGCTACAAAGTTGGTTACTAAGCTTTCACTGCTTCAAAAATCTCAGTGAATACATTTCTTATCACAATCTGTATAAAAACCTTTGAGGTTAAGCATCACAGCAAACTTACGAGTAACAAGGGCAGAGCAAAAATAAAATTCTTTGGATCTTATTCCTCTTCTCAACCATAGTCATGGTAGGGAATGTGTCTTCACCCAATTCTCAGAGGTGTTCATTTGCAAGCTCAGGCTGTGCCAAGTCCTGCCTACCTTTTCCTGTACGTCTGATTGCAACAATGAGCTATACCCTGTTTTTCGGGCTTTTCATTTCACTTGTGAAATTCAGAACAAGCAGCAAAAAAACCCAAACGAGGCAGTCAGCATACTCACAACAAAGGTATCTTCTACTTTGGCAATTCCTTTTCCAAAGATTGTCCCTAGTTGATCTCCAACACCAGCCAACAGAAAACCAAACAGAGGAATTCCCAATAAGGCATAGATGATACAGAATATCTTTCCGCCTTGTGTGCGTGGGGAGATGTTTCCGAAGCCTAAATTACAAACAACTTGAGATGTTTCAGAGGTTACACACAATACATTATCAGTTTTAAAAGAACTGCAGGAGCAGAACAGTTAAAAACAGGCTAACCAGGCTAACCATATTACACAGCAAACATTGTGAGAAATTAAATGAAAATGTAGGTCATACCATCCTCACTGAGCTACTCATGTCATCTATTACATGTTGTGAATAGCAATTGGTTTATCTGTGCCTTAAGCCTGCCAGTGTCTGTCACTGGCTGCAGCACCTGTAAACAACACACAATTTTCCTTCAGATGGGCCAAGTTTCAAAGTGAAGCAGCTTAAAAAAAAACCCCAAATCACTTTGATGAGCAAAACAGGGGTTTCTACCATAAATAGGACTGCCTAGATTCTTCATTATTAAAGGTTTTGGTTCCTTCGAACAAAGCTTAGAGTAACAGTTCACATCTCTGTCCCTTTGAAAGTGGAAATCATTTTGTGTTCACAAGCTTGTGTAAAAGAGCACCCCAGATTCCTCTGATGGCTCAATTGCTGCGGGTCCACTTAGAACAGAGTAAGTGAAATACAAAGAGCACAGGCCCCAGCACCTGTGGAATGCCCTCAAGTGCATCTCCCAGGACCAGTATTTAATGATTTGAACAAGGTCACATAGGCAGAGCCCTACAGACAAGTTTCATGAGCTTAAGTCCTGAGTTTTAATTCAGAAGATTTTCCCCTCCAAAGGATCACTAATGTTTTGAGGGAGCAGTAGCTGTAACACCCCAGAATTGCTGACATTCTTTCACTTTTTAGCAGAACAACATGCCCTTCAAAGGAGGCAAGGGGGAAAACTTGTCATAAAAAGGCTTATCTTTAGAAATTTAACAAAAGTTTCTTTTAACATTACCTCTTTGTTAGAAAAATAACTTGCAAATAAATAGCAAAGTGTTTTAGCATGTAATTGAGAAATTTTTCTTAGTGTCTAAAACTATTCATAAGAAAAAAATCATACGCACAGAAACCCCTCTAAGAAAATCCAATTTTCCTGAGAACGATCAACATTTTATTTTTAAAGTAGCTTAATATTTTTTCACTATGTGACTAAATTCCTACAATATAGAGCATATTTAATGAATGTCTTAGCTATTTATCAGAATTTGTATTTAAATATTCAGAGCATGTTTGTTTAACATATAGATTTTCTTTATGAAATCTATTATCTTAATTTTTGGTTCTGCTTTCATGTAGGTAAGCTACACCAAAGTTCTGTTGCCAAAACTACTTTTTACTTTCAGAACACACAAGACAAAGCTGTCCCTCACTTAACTTGGAACAGGTTGCTCAGAGAAGTGGTGGATGCCCCATTCCTGGAAGTATCCAAGGCCAGGTTGGATAGGGCTCTGAAAAATCTGGTCTAGTGGAAGGTGTCCCTGCCCATGACAGGGAAGTAAGAACTGGATGGTCTTTAAGGTCCCTTCCAACCCAAGCCATTCTATGATTCATTAAAATAAAAATAAATCCCACTGGGAATATATTTTACTCCTAGATCATTTGCTCTAATATCAGTTTTCAGATTGCAATCATGTAAACAACAAATGCAATGTTGATAGAATTCAGTTAGAGAAAAGAAAGCTGATATTAAAGTTTTGCCCAAATCTTGACTAATAAACCGTGTCAAACAAAAAAAAAAGGAACAAAATCAATTACAGATTGCAGAGTCCTACAACTTTGTAAATGTTCCCTGCACCAGCATAATGAAAAAAGTCTGAGTCAGAAAACTGGAAAAAGAGTCACAGCAACTTTAGACCAACCGAACATACTTCTCTGTAATTCAGAGTCAGGGCTAAAATTACAATTCAGGAAATTTCAGCTCCACTGAGTTCCCTCTGTCCCTTTGTGCACCGAGGAGTAAAGACTCGTGTTTTAAAATAAAATTTGCTCATCACCAATCAAAAAGGGACAAACAGATCCAAGCTGCTCTGTTTTCATAAACATGCCTGTTTATGCATCAACAGAATCTTGAATTGTTCCAGGTTATAATTCCTGGGAGGTCTTAATGCAATTCAGAATCAGGGGTCTGGATACACCAGATTTAGAAAACTCATGCTAGGGGATTTGGCAATCACTTTTTATTTACTTCTCTACAAAAGCGATGTCTCACAATGGTGACAAGACACCAGCCCAGTGGAGCACATGCCAAGCAGGCAGTTATGCTTGGCTGGCCCCATAAAACAAGCAGGCACTCTGTGAGCATCCCACAGCTCTTAGAGAGGCTGTTGCTCTGCAGCATGCTCCTCATCTGCTGCTAATTGATATGAGGACACCAAGTTCTCATTCAGCTTTGGGTACTCTCCCTAAATCAGACTTACGTCTTCCTTGAAGGAAGGATGGTACTTCACTTTTACACTCAAATTCTTGTGTTTCATCCTAAAAACTGTCAAATGCTTTTCTTCCATAAACAACAGAAAAGGTATTGTGTGATTAATTGTATGATTAAATCTCACACATTACTGGATAAAACAACCCTCCACCAGGTAGCAGTTTGTTTCTGTCCAGATGGTCACTGAACATAATACAAACCGTGAGTAGAGTACCTACTTTAGTGACCTGATCTACAAAGGTGTTTCCATCACACATTAATCACATTTCCTACTGTGTCATGTTTTATAACAGTCTGCTGCTGTACACCACAGCCTACTTTGTGAGTTACACAAGTTGTCCTTAAATCCTACTCTCAGCTTCTCCAGTGAAAACCTAATCCATTATTTATACAACAGGAGAGGAAACATATTTATATTTCATAGGATTGATGTAATTCCCGAGAGGTTTGTGTCAGAAAAGTATTCTTCCTTTAAATAATTATAATAAAAACAAAAAAGAAGAATTCTGTTGCTAGGTAAAAACCAATGAAACCTTCATTTTGGGCACTGTGCTGGGAGAAGAGAACATGGTCATAGGAATGCCGCTGCATATCCCTCCATACCACAGAGCTCTCCTCTATGTGGAGGGCAGGAATGTCTGGCCCCACTGCAGTAGCTCCCCTGGCATATTTTCACTTCTGAGCTCCCCCTTCCACTCAAGAGGCAGCATAAGGTCTGGCTAGGACTGCCTTGCCCACAGAGAAACCTCACGGAGTCAGCCACATGACAATACAGTCTGCTGCCTTTTCCCTGCCTCAGGATCTGCTTGCCTGGATGGGATGGGAATAGGATGTGAACACTGCAACTGCACAGGCAGCCTCAGTACCTTGCTTATTTGTCACACTTTCAGTCCTGTGCAGCTCATCCCTTCCTCTATTTCTACTGAGGGGGATGTTCCTAGAACCAGTTTATTCCCCACTTGAACCACTTGGGTTGTGCTTGGGTTTAATTGTGGAAATTAACAAGTTCATTGGAAAACTTCCCTCAAAGCTTTTAACCAATGCTATCTGCCATGAACAGTACAGAGTACAAAATTCAACTTGCCAAATGGGGTCAAATTTAATCCAAGACACTGTCAGCATCCTTTTCAGACTGTTCTTCCCCAATGCACTCTCCCCACTTCACTTTCATAACCAGGAGGATGATTTGCCTCCTAATTTCACCAAATCCCTTTCATGTCCTGCTGAATTCTTAGTGTGCCTTTAATGGACAAAGGACTTGTCTCTGACAAGCAGCTGTGAACAAGAAATGCATCTTAGAAGGAGCTTCCAGTAACCCGAGTGAATTAGGAATAAAAGGCCATTGTAAGTAGATTGTAAGTAACTGCTCCGCTCAACAAAATAATTCCATAGTTTCAACTCCAAACTCTTAAGAGTGTCTGAGATTCAAATCAGATTCAAAGGGAATCTAAACCCCCTTGGTCAGAAATAGAGGTGGAAGCAGGGGTATGCAAAATGAAAAGGGAAAAAAACCAAAAAAACAAACAAAAAAATCAAAATGAGATTTTATAGGATTCTTTACTTTCACTTTGTCTTTTTTGACATATTTCTGGGAGAATGAAAGCATCTGTAACTTTCCCATGAGAAGCAGATTCGCTGTTAAGCAGATATTAGTAACTTAAATAACTATGTATGACCGCTTTTGAGCAAAACAATGTCTGAAGTTTCAAATTCTAGCTCAGTCTTCCCCCTCATGACAAACAATACATTATATTGCAAATATGTAAAATCTTGAAGTGCTGTAAATTCTTATACAATTGACATGACACTTGTGTTTGGATGACAAGCATCCTTGTATTCATACCTTCATAAAAAGGAAGACTGAAAACTAATCTAAATTTTTTCCGTTTTAACTAGAGAAAGAGATCCTTTTGCTTTCTAGCTAACCAATACCTTCACAAAATTCTTGTAGATACACATTTACAAGTGGAGTTAGAAATATAAATACTCCAAATGAGCATGTTTTTTACATAAAATTCCCAGACAAAGCAGAGCATCTACTGAAACTATCTAGCATCAATAAAGTATTTCTCATGTGAGAGATTATAGGTGCTTTTGAGAATTCTAAGACTAGATTTTACTTGCTAAATTGACTGGAAGAGAGTGCTACCACCTATGATTCATTTATTTCAAATACCTCATGGGGGATTGAAAGTTCTAGGGAAGTTCTGAAGCATTTTCATTCTATACAAGGAAATGCAAATTCAAACACAAGTAAATGCTTTCTCTGTGTTTTTGACAAACCTCAGGTTACACAAGGCATCATTCATGAGGTATCAAAAAAGTGAAAATGATTCCAAATTAATGTCATATATTTTGAGGTATGTGAAACTACTCTCAGCAGTAGGTTTGGCTATGCAGTCCATTGATGGAACAGCTCAACACTGTGGGATAAACTATTTGGTGAACAGGCACACTCTTAATTACATAAAAGTGAATTACAGAAAGTTGATACCGAGAATTCATAGAGTCAGAGAAAAGGCAGAGCTCCTGGCTGCTGACTCCCAGGAGACTGGAGCCAGGGGAAGCAGCTGCCACGGGCTTGGCCTCAGCCACCCAACTCTGTGTGCCACTGACAGCGGTGTAGCCATGGGTTCACTTCAACCCTGACCACCCAGCTCAATTACAATGATTACCCTTTTCAAAGGACACACATGTGTTTTGATACTGAATGTCAAATTGATTTTAAGATATCAAAAGATGCTCTTTCCAGGCCCTGAGGAGCTATCTGAAAAAAATCTTTATAAAAGGTAGCTCATTGAATTTCTAGAAGATAAAATGCTTTTTTCCCTTTGGATCACTGCTTCGGCTCAGGAGATGAACATTAAATACATCCCTGCCCAACAGTGCCAAAGCAGAGATATGCACTTAATCACAGATGAAGAAGATATCCCTTTTAGCATAAATAATGGTCTAGACATAACCATTAAACACAAAGACAATGTTTGCACCCACACTGGCTATGGGGAAATCCCTTCACACACTGCAGAAACAGTAAAACTTCCATGTTTATGTTTGTTGTGTGAAAAAAAAAACCCCACATTTTTACATTGATCTCTTTTCCTTTCCTTTTCTTTACTCTGTCCTATACTCCCAGTTTGACATGCTTGTGTATGTCAGTGTTATGTATTTGTGTATTTACAAACACATATTCCATGAGGTTTTATGGCTTTGTATAGTACAAGAGCTTTTTCACTTCTCTGCATGACTTCCCTCCCAATATGTCAAAGTAGCTAGAAAATTCCTATTCCCTTTTTTACAGGCAGGTAGCTGAAGCACAGTGGGAAGGAAAGCCCTGTATTATTCTCTCTATATAAAATTCTCTGTATTATTTAGGTCCATAGCTCACACCAGAGCAGTGGCTGAGGACTGTGCATTACACTGACCCTTAACTAGTGGAAGTTTGTCATCTGAAGCCTTTAAAGACCCTCAGTCAGTCTTGCTCAAGACAGAGGTACACAGACATATATGTTGCCAAT
The DNA here is from genome assembly GCA_013398055.1 of Ifrita kowaldi. Lineage (NCBI taxonomy): Eukaryota > Metazoa > Chordata > Aves > Passeriformes > Cinclosomatidae > Ifrita > Ifrita kowaldi. The sequence continues at coordinate 927,018 of VZRS01004831.1, forward strand.
ATTTACAAACTCTTTGGACTCCCCTTCTGTCAGGACCAACACATGTGCACGCACATACATTCCTAAACATAAAGCAAGAGAATTTGAAGGTTGAATAAGTCCAAGGATTACTTTAAAAACTAAATCCCCAAATGAATTGAATACAGATACCCTTGCTTTGAAAGTACAACGTTTCTGTGCTATATATACACAAGAATTCTTTCACCCATGCACATACTACGTGTTACAGCCCTCGCTCACAAGCTGTTGCCTGTGGATCCCACCATGAGTATGTAGATAGTGTTCTTCCTTCAAGTTAATTCACCAATTGCACATACAGAAAATAATTTAACTTTTAAATTTAGGAAATTCCTGCATGAATCCTGCTGAAGGAAGAGCCCTGTGCAATAACAGAGATGAAGCTCTCTCTGTTTTAGACCATGGCCTGCTGTGAAACTAAGAATCTCTACTTTACAGAAGTTTGGCATAATTTCTTCATAGAATTGTTTAACGTGTGAAAGACCTTTAAAGACTGAGTCCAACCATTGACACAACACTGCCAAGCCCACCATTAAACCCTAGGTGCCACGTCTACACATCATTTTTATGCCTCCAGGGTTGGTGACTCAACCTTTTCACTCACCTACTCCAGCTTCTAGAAGCCAATTCTCACAGTTTTAGTCAGTGATTTGGGAACCATGTTGTCACAAATTACTGTTGTTTATTGAGTGTTTGGTATTCTCTGGGTTCCAAACTACAAGATTCTGATTTTTAGCACTAGCCCATTATTCTGTGTCACAAAACTGCAAATAGATTATTTAGATGGTTATTAAGTTCTGTCTCAAGCCTGAAAAAAGACATTACCAATACTTCTCTTCTAACCAGGAGTAATAACAGGAAAGCCTAGACTGACATTAATAAAGTATGCAATATTCAAGAACTGACAAGACAGAAGTTGATCTCCTTTCAGTGGTTTCTTTTCATCTGTGTTCTGTGGGAGCACTAATCGAATCAATAAAACGTCTTGTAAAAGAACAGGCTATAAATATTCATAGAAAGTAAGTTTCCTTCAAGTCAAAGTGCTGTACTGGAGAGGTGAAAGAGTATTCCAAGAAAGGTCTCTGTATGAATATGGCAGTATTCAATAGCTCACACTGAGTTGCTAAGGCAATTTCTAAAGGAACTGGGTAATGATTGTTAAAATACTCTTAGAAGATTACACATCTACTCAGATGGCTCTGCCTCCCAGCACAGATTCTGCATTTCATTCAGCTGTCACCAGTAAAAAGTATCTGCATCTCATCGGTAGTAGAACTTCTGTGCTTTTTCAATTATTTCCTTTTAGTTGTTGTTATTGCTTGCATTAATTTTACTTCTAATTCTTATTCTAGCAAAGTTGAATCAGCTCCAAAACCCAAAAACTCCCACTTACTCATTTCCTCTAAGTGGAATTGTTTCATGGGAGCAAGATGTCAGGCTAACACAGCTAGCAAAATCATGATGTACTTTAAAGTAAAAAGTTAATATTTCACCATTTCATGAAGCTTTTACCAGCCACATATTCTTATCAAGTGTAAGCACATATCAAATATGACAAAGCAACACTCATTCTGCAAAAGAATACATTAGCAATATACCAAAATGTGGATAAAATACTTTGTTCCAGGTGATCCACAGAAAAACAAAAATGGTGAATTTTAGATGTACTGACAGAAACAACCTGATGCTACAACTTTAATGGAAATCTGAAATAATTTTTTCTAGAGTTTAGTGGCTTTCTTTCAATACCATTCCTTTTTGTTCCCTAGAAGTAATTGAAGAAACAGGTTTGCATTTTGGCTTACAAATAAATTAATTCTAAGGGTAAAACAGGCTTTTGCAGACCTCTCCATCCTAGGAGAAAGCAATCCATATGCTTTCCTGCAGAGTGGAAAACTGCCTGTATCTGTTTCTCTCTTCTCTATGAAAAATAAAATGTGGCAAAAGTTCTCGCAAATTGAAGCTATGCCAGACTTAGAGCAACAAACTGTAAACACAACTCAGTATCAGTGAAGTCACGGATTTAAAATAAGAACTGAAAATTCCATAATCCTGCACTCAGCAGATCTGGACCTCAGATCATGACAAGCTGATACAAGTGGCCAAAATGAGGGCAGGTGCCCTGAACTGTTAGGGAAGCTACAATCCTCTTTCTGGTTTTAAACTTTTCTTCACACAACCAATTTCACTTCAAGGGGCCTTTCCCCAGGTCAGTATTCAAAAATGAATTATTTGCCTCATCAGTTTTTTCTTCCTGTATCTATTCTTCCTTGTAAGCTACACATATCCAGCCTGTGTATCCAGGGAAATCCTGGCAAAGAGAGCAGTCCAGGGGAGATGGGCAGCAAGGAGACTGCCAGGATAGAGAAACTCCTCATTTGCACATATTTAAATACACACTTGCTTAATCTTTGTAAGACAAGTGGGAAGAAGAAAGAGAATATATGTCTTCAAGAGGAAAAATATACAAGCACATTATTTTGCACGTAATGTCAAATAGCTGAGTATTTTATTACTAATAAAAATGCTTCTCTATGCAGTCCTACCAGCATATTACAAAACCAAAATTTTAAGGTTAAAAAAGAAGGCATACTACTAAGTTTCTAAAATAAAATGCTCTGAAGATTTTTATTCATACTATGATTTTCTTTAAAAAGATAATTAATTTTTTTGTCAGTGAGGTTCAGCAAGTACATGAAAGTGTGAAGGAGTCTCCTATTTCTTGTTATTCTCTTTTTTCCCCTCCAGTAATCTTTGGAATTAAGACTAATACAGACTCTTACAAGCAGAAAAAAAATGAACAACCACGCACAAATAACTTCCACTGAATTCCCCCTTTAACTTCTAACTACTTATGTGTTACATGCCTGATTCAGCCAAGCAAGTAACATGTTTAACTTTAAAAAGGTTTAAATTGATCTCTGTTTAGGTAACATTTAAATAACTGAGTATGAGTATACTCATTCTTTCAGCATATATATCTGCAATGATGAACAGGCACATACTTTGTCAAAGGAAATTCTTAGCAGATTTTCAACTGATTTTTCAACACTGTCATGATAGAACTCGCTCTGTCACCAGCCCTTTAATTTCACAGAATTCCACACCATGTAACAAAAGATTTTGATAAAATGTCATTATCCAAGCAATTCAAGAAAGTGCAATTACAAGACTGCAGAAATATTCTGAGGAACAAGAATTAATTTCTGCTTCCACAGTTTTCGGTTTTTAGCGACTTTAAACGATGCAGGTGTGTGGGTTTTTCCTCTGCAGTGAGAGTGCTTCAGAAGACAGTGGAAGATAAGCCCTCTGTGGCTCACCAGCATCCTACCAATGCCTTTTTCATTGAGACAAAGGTCTTACCACACCTGCTCCATGCCTTCATCCAAGCCACTTAGTGATCTGTCACTCTAGACATTCTCACTTCATTCTTTGGCAAAGAGAGCAGTCTAAAGATGGGGATCTACAGAAAAGAGGTTTCTTATAAAAGTTTGTATATCTAAACAGAAGCTCCTAACAGAGCAGTAATTGAACATAAAATTATCTCTGTGCATGCTGTAAAGCCATTAAAATTTTTATTGTCAGGCAGTGTAAAATAAATTCCAAATTATTTGCTTTTAGTACACTGAAGTATTTTGTTTCTATTCCCAGCCTGCTTTTGAAAAAAAGGCAGTGTGATTTACAGTAGAGAGGAATTTCAACACATAGCAAAATTGTGAGCAATTATTTCCTTCACACTTTTTTTTAAGTATATAGGCTATGATTTTTCTTTTACAAAGCAAGTGGAATCTTTTAGAAGTCTCTAATCACCTCACCTGCACATATGAAAGTAATTCAAACTGGGATAGAATGCTTCATGAGACAGACAATAAGTCTTTCAGCTAAAGATCTTATATTTATGTAGTCTTGTATTTCGGCTCACAGGGGGAAAGAAACACTAAAACAAAAAATATATAAAAATTAGCTACACATATCAATACTTCTCAAGCATTATTTCACGTCTTTTCCTACCCTCCAAAGCCCTGAGCTGGAGTACAAACAGCTAAGCTAGTGTAGACTGAGCCATCTGCCTCTACAAACACAGCTCTGAGGCTTGCTTGGACAACGGGATGTGTATATACCCTCCTCTAGTCAGGTGTGAAATATGGTCTCAGACCAATCACACCAACCTAGAGTAAAAAAAATATTTATTAAGCAAAAGGAAAACAACTTGAGCATTTGACCTCAGATCATCAGCTCGCACATTTAATGCTTCTCACCCTCATGTCTGTGGGGCACAACCTGTCTCTTCCCTGGTCTTCCCAAAAGACCCCCAGGTATTCCCCCCAACTTTAGATACCAGTGGAGATTATCAGCCTTCTGCCCTATTTAAATCTAAAGTACTTGAAGGCATTTCACACCCTGCAGAGTCTGACTGCCCACATGAAACAAATGATGACCCAGGCAAGACACCAGAAGTACACAAAGCCCTGGATTGCACTACCCCTGACAAACAGTAAAATGAAGGCAGAAAAGGGAGGGAATGGCCTTGGAGGAGTGCACATGGATGTCATTCAGTATAAAAGTTTTAAGTTTAACAGATGAAGGTTTGATCTAGTTCCTGCTTTGAATGAATAGCTTTGCCAAGTTTAAATCACAAAAGCCTCCGTTTACTTTTTCCCCCCCGTCTCTCCTTAAGTGTCAGTACATGTTCTGAAAGCCACAGTTCCCTTCTCATCAAAAGCACAATATCTCTTTGAACTGAAAGACAAGTAAAACTTTCTCCTGAATATAAAATAATATTGTTTCTTTTCTCCTAAAACAGGAAAGCGTATAGAGATATGGAGAGCACAGCAGTTATGCAAGCTAAGGACAATAAGTCTTAATGACTTTTAAATAGAACTGTCCCTGCACTGAGAAGACAGATTAATTAAAGCATACCCCATGCTCTTATTCAGTCTTTTAAGGTGAATTAAAAGAGGGAGGTAAGAACAGTAATATTTATATGTATATTCTTATAAGAAGAATAATACTATTAATAGCATTTTCAGCAGATAGCATATCAATGTTAATTTTTCTGCTGTTATTATCACATTCTGAAATGCACTACAGAAAATAACATCTGCCGATTAGCCCCACTGAAGGTCACTACTACTCCATTACTACCAGGATAAGCAAATAGTAGCTCAGGTTCATCCTTAATTATAAGGAAAGTGTCATCAACATTTTAGCTGCTGCGAATTTCATATTAGGTCAGTTTAGAAAAGAAAATGCATAGAATTTAAAATTCCCCAGGCTACATTTCAGGAAAAAATCCTATATAGAGAAAGAAATCTGCACTCATTTTCTTTAAACGCATTTTGTACTTTCACACAGAAAATAATATTTGCCAGAAAAAAATTTCAGATGTCATCTTCTTCCTCCAAAGATTTCCATTTTTATTTAGGACTATGTGATCCTGAAAATCATACCAACATAAGCAAGAATATCTACCCTGAAGAGTTTCTAAGAAGGCAAATGCTGCAAATTAGTTTCTTCAATTTTTTTGGCAAATAGTAACAGCTGATTTTGCAGAAGCCTACATAACAATTGCAAACAGAGAAAACAATGCAATATATACTTCCTCAATCTTACTTGCTTTATATTCAGCTTGAACAAGGAAGTTAGGTTTACTAGTTTGTGTCCAAATATGAAAACAAAAATTGTCTCCTGTTTTATTTGAATGGAATTAGCATGGAAAGATATTACTCAAAACATTTTGCAACTCCAGCTGCTTTTGCTTACAGGATGTCGTTTTCCTGAAGCAATCAGAATGGAACCTAACTGGTATAAATGGGAAAACAGTGGCTGTTTTAAAATATCCCACCCAAAGCCTACATTAATTTGTTTACGCTGCAATTGTCTGATTCTACTGGAGACTTTTCATCAAGAGAACACCATAATCCTCAGATTGTAAGAATTAATTTTCCAGCAAGGAATTAAGAATTGAACTGAAGCCTAACAATTTTTAGCTTGCTTTAACCAGGACATTTTTGGGACCAGAAATATTTGTAAGAGCATCTTTTGTCAGTTTGGTATATCTTGCAGCTTCATCTGTCAACACAAAAATGGGAGAAAAAAAATGTTTGTTGCCATTTTGCTCTGTGACTCTTGGTAGAAAAAAGAGCCATCGAATGAATTATTTATGCATACACACCAACAGGCAAAAGCTAAATGACCCAGCAAAGTGTTCTGGCAGCCCAGAAAGCCAGCCATATCCTGGGCTGCATCAAAAGAAGTGTGACCAGCACCAGAGTGATTCTCCCCCTCTACTCTGCTCTGGTGAGACCCTACCTGGGGTGCTGCATCCAGCTCTGGGGTCTCCGACAGGGGGATGGGAACTTGCTGGTGCAAGTGTAGAGCAGGCCAGGCTCAGAGGCCTGGAGCACCTCTCCTGTACAAACAGGCTGAGAGAGTTGGGGCTGTTCAGCCTGGAGAAGGCCTGAGGAGACCTTACAGTGATGTCTTGAGGTGGCCGCTTAAAAACAGAGGCTAGACAAAAATAAGAGAATAAAAGTAGGTGTTTATTTGGAGGGCCTTCAAAGGTACACCCTGGGCAAAGCCTCCAAGGGGCTCCACCCAAGATGGATGCTGAGTCACGGGGGGTTCTTCACATTTTTGTAAGTTTGGTCCATTTGCTTATCAGGGTTAATTCTCCAGTTATAACCTCAGTTAATGATGTAATTACCCCAAGTTTGCCCCCCGCCCTTTTCAAAGGCTTTTAGTTTACACATTTTGGGGCCTGGTGTCCTTGAAGAGCAAGCCTAGAGAGGTTTGTTATGTCTAACCAGCATGAGAGAACAGCAGCTAACAGGCCACACAAAACTTCAGAGTTACACACTAGGCAGTACAGGGTTTGAAAAATATAAAAGTTAAAACCTAAGACATCAACAGCACCTTCTGGTACCTAAAGGGAGTCTACAGAGATGGAGAGTGACTTTTTACAAGGGCGTGTAGGAAGAGGACAGGAGAGAATGGGTTTAAGCTGACAGAGGGCAGGTTTAGATTGGATATCAGGAAGATTCTTTTTGCCATGAGGTTGGTGAGACACTGGCACAGGCTGCCCAGAGAAGCTGCGGGTGCCCCATCCCTGGAAATTTCCATGGCCAGGCTGGATGGAGTTCTGAGCAGCGTGGTCTAGTGGAAGGTGTCTCTGCCTATGGTGGTGGTGGTCGGAATCAGATGACCTTTAAGGTCCCTTCCAACCCAAGCAATTCTATGATTCTATAAATTATGAGTCTATTCATTTCCCAAAGTGGGATTCCATAGTGTAAATCTGATTCCTTTCAAGTGATCATGTACAAATGTTACAGTATTTATCATCTGTCATTTTAAATTTCTCTACACCAAAAAAAAAAAATATCTTGAGGCTCTCAGCTGGCTACCAAGACATGAATCAAAACCATACTGCATCCCACGTGTTTAAGTATTTAAGCAGCAAATTTTTCTCCCCAAAATAAGGCCACAAAGTTGCTGGCATGTGTTTCTGTGGTCCAATGTACACTAGCTCCAATCAAAAGGATGAAACTCTGGGACCTAAGGGTTTTCCATACTGTAGTTTCTAAAATCAACCTAAAGTAGTATTTTTGTATTCATAACATAACAAAAAGATAAAAAAGAGAAGAATATCCCACTCTACAAGAATTATAAGTGCATGAATGGTTGTAACAGTTCTTCCAGAAGGGACTGCTGGTATTTTGGGTTACTGGGTAGCTGAAGCCTAGAACAGCACATGCATTAAAATTATGAACAATCAGACTAGAAATATTTTTTCTAAACAATTCCACATACATTTAATTCATACTTAGTTCTACAATTCAGAAGGGTCAAAATAGATAAGTTTTGAACCTAAACAAATGCTTAATGAAATGCCTACAGGTGGAACCTATTCTCAAAAGAAATACCATTCCCAAATTCATCCTTCAGTAGAATAAAGTGGTTATAGACACCTCCTAGAGGAAGGCACACAAGTGAAGCTGAATGATCCTAAGCTGCCTCCAAATGAAATAGCCATTATGAGAACAAGTAGACATAGGACTCGCATACAACCACGCTCAGGAAACAGAGAGAATATAAAAAGATTCTACATCATAGTATCATATTCTTTTCATGTCTTCAATTATACTAATGTAGCATACACACACAGAAATTAATTAGGTGCAACAGATGTGCCTCTCCTTCTTGTTACTCGCATCAAGAAAATTGCTTCAGAAATTAGCTCATGCTAAATCAAAGTGTTCCAGAAATACAGTAACAGTAGCTCTTATGAATCCATATTGCTGCATTTATTGAAGAAAACAAGTGTCCTTCCAAAAAGATAGTAAGACTAAGCTTTGAACACTCTTGCCTTCAGTATTTACATATACAGGTTTCAAATACATGCAGACAATAATGAAAATAGACCAAATCATGCGTCTCCGTTAAAAGTCAATCTCTTATCTCTTGAAGTGAAAAAGAAGAATCAAATTTAAAAATCAGAATCTTCAATGGTATATAAAACTCCTCAAAAAATATACAGTGTGTACTGGACACAGCTCTGAAAGTGAAATTTCAGGTTTCCTGTGCTGATGAGATGCCTCAGAACCTGGACATCACAAAATGTTGTCCGTGAAACACAAACTACTTTCCTTATCTTGAGAAGGTTTTTGCCAATTAAAATGCAAATCAACTACCAGAGCAATATAACCATTTTCAACAAACATCTCTAGAAAAATAATCTGCCTTGAAGGTTAAATATGTTTTCCGGTATGTATTGACAAAAAAAGCAAAGTTAGAACCATTTTAATTATATGTTTAACTATTTCCAAACAGGCAATGCCTCTTCCAATTCTTCTCCAAGCAAAGAACACTGTGACCTGAAAATAAGTGTATGCAATGCTACAGAGAGAGTAACTGGCTCTATATACCAAAATTATTTCCCTGCACATCTTTAAAAAGGCTACTGGATATGACTAAGCCACTTGATGCTACCTCCTCTATCCTGAACAATAGCCTCCAGATGCTCATTTTCATATATCAGTAGAACCGGAGGGAAAAAAAAAAATCTAAATCATAAATGTGATGTCTGCAGCGGAGAAACACAGTGGCTGGAACAGAGCTTTCCAGTGCAGCCCTCTTCAGCTGAAAACTCCATGGTGTGCCTCAGCTGTGTCATTCAACCCTGTGCCCATAAACCCTTGGTAAGCACTACAGAGTCCTAACAAACATCCAGTGCATTGCCAGTCTTCCCTACTGCTGCCCGCTCTTAACCATCACTTTGATCAACTGAGAATCTATAAACTACCACACAGACTGAACAATTGAACAAGTTAGACTAGAAAACGCAGGTTTCCACATAAAAAATAACCCCAAACCCAAAGTTTTCTCCAGTCAGTATATAATCTTTGCACATGGTAGCACTTGTCCAACAAATAATTAATTTCTTACTTGGCGTCAGTGTTGCTGGATGCAGGCTTGACTGTAAAAATGGTGCAAGACCAGGAGAAACTGGGGAAGCTTTGTTCTCAAATCAGCTTGAGAGAGAAGGAACTTCAAATCAATTTTTTTAGGTTTGAAGAGCTACACACTTCTTTAAGTGGCTAATGTTTCCCTTCTTCTATCACTCATTTTAAGTCCTACCACTCTCAAGATCAAGAACAAATATCACTCAGCAAAGTTGATGTCATGAATATGAAAAACACAGAGCTTGAAACTGAATATATACCCTGGCCTTTTGACTGTCATGTAATAAAATTAAGAATATAAATTACAATTCATCTTCTTCCTGTAAGAGCTCCCTGATGAAAAAAATTCAGCTATTCAAAATTTCTCCACATTGTCAATGACAAAAAGTAAGCCAGACATGCTGCTTACTCAGTTCCTCTTTTTCAGGGAAGCCACATGAGTGGTGTCCTTTTACCCCACTGCATTTCTAAGCTGGTACAAAGGTTATATCTGCTCACTCACCATCCTCAGATGTTATGCTCCACAACTGTTTCTGGCCTCAACTACCAGCTACCCCTGTGCTGCTTGTTATCCTCTATAACATGGAGGAGGAATTGCATCTTTTATAGAAGTGACATGAGATGTCCCACCTGAAAAGCTTTGAAACCTCAGAGCACAAAGAGCGGGAAAAAAAAGACAAAGTTCTTGCTCACCTACAGTTACTGAGTTAATTTTCTTGTATTTTCTCCCACACTTCTTTCATAACACCCTCTGCAGAGAAGTCTGACATACTCCTGAACCCCACAGAATTTAGCTCCAATAAAACCTCCCTGACCAAAACCAAGACCAGGATCCAAGGCTCAACCAGAGGCTGTGACCACAGTATGAATCCTCAGCAAAGTTGCTAAGACAGTACCTTCTAGAAGAGGAATATATTTAGTTTTTCTACCAGAGATTAGACCTGCATAAACTACATCCTTGCTAGGCCTCTCAAAACTCTTGAAAAATCCCTTAGAGACATTGCATAACACTACGCTATTCTCAAAGGGACCGATTACATGCATCCAAGATCACTGCTGCTATCACTCAAAACCACAAATCAGAAACTCAAGCTTAGCTGTCAGCCAAGAGCTTCAGAAGGACAAAACTGCAGAGCATGAAGTGCTCTCACTCTCCCACCACTCAGGGAAGCATCAGGGCAAAGAGAAGAAGACCAGAATGTCACCACATCAACACCACAAGTTACGGGTCAGCATTGCTGCAGCCATTTGGCTGTGAAAACATCTGTTACCCCAGTTCAGACTGGAACTTCAGATACCAGAGGTTTCAAGTCAGTGTCTACTTATATATACACCAGCTGAGGGGATCATTTGCATCCTAGAGATAAATACATTCAACAGATTTTATACAGCAATTACCAAGGTGTATCAGGTGCATGTAAACTACCACTTAAAACACCATCCAGAACACATTAGGCACAAAGTATGTATGGGAGAGCTCTGATTTTTCACAGCTGGTCAGCCTCTCTTCTGCTTGCATCAATTTGAAGAGAAATTTCTGTAGGAACAGAAGTTGTTAACATACACATATTTGTCTGGAGGTGGCAAAAATAAGTGACTACTAAAAGGTAAAGCAATATACTTCTTGTAGAGATGACAACACATACATATATATTTAAAAGACCTTGGTGCAAACACATATGTGTAAACATATGCTCATAACTTTAAATATACATTATTTGAGCAGTCAGGGAATAAAGAATTTTATTGCACACAGATTGTGTCATACTGTTCTTCCTATGGCATGGCTGAGCCATGTTATTGCAGACAAATACCAGGAAGTCTTCATATTGTTACATTTAAGAGGACATTTTTCTGAAGGTCTTTCACTGTTCCACTTAAGTTATTTTAAACTCCATTAGCTCTGAGGAAGCTGAGGTAGGTTATGGGAACATCTGCAGCTGCCCTACAGCACAGCTACCCTGTTAGAACAGGGAAGAGAATCTCCAAAAGCTGTCAGTGCGGAAGTACCTTACCAGGTTGGGCTTGAAACCATTCTATATGAAAGAACAAGGATTTAGCAGCATCAAAATAAACTCATTAAAATCTAAAGTGTAAACAACAGAAAACTAGAATGGCAAAAATTTGAAGAATATCTAATATAATAGAATTATAGACTATATAAGAATATATATATAGCCAAGAAACCCTAAGAAGTAGTTTCAGTAAAATACATTTACACTGGACCCTGGTGGTATTCCCCAGATTGAAGGAAAAAAATAATACTATTTTTTCCAGCATATTTGAATTAATTTGTATTAATATTACCATAGCGCCTCACAGCAAGAACAAAATGTCATGACTACAGAAAGACTTGAAAAGCATATGTCTCTACCACAGATGAAATAGAAGAGTGAAAAACTCTGGGGTTAGGCATCACTGAACTCACAAATACTGAATCCAGGTGTACTTCCACGCACGTGCTGTCTTCTAGCCTCAAAATCATCCCTTTTCCACAGGAGTCCTCCAAGGCCATGATTCACAGAGAACTCCCTCATGCCTCTCAAACCAGGCATACCCACAGATGTTTGTAGGCTCAGGACCCAGCATTTTAACTACACCACATGTCACACAGGCATTGTTTTTAAATTTCCATGGTTGGATATGGTTCCATCTGACTCATGTTTAGATTTACTAGCTGCATGTATCAATATTGCCAAATGTTAAATCTGCTTTTTTCTCTGGAATCTTTAGATTTTAATTTCTCTAGAAATTTCTTTGTGATTTAGTATTTGGCTATATTTAATGATAGTGCCATATACAATGTATTATGTGGCAGATTTATTACTAGGCACTCATCATCAGACTAGCCCAAAAAGTAGGTGATAAAAGGGATAAAAAGCAGCATCTCCAAATGGTGACCTTGCTGTCTCAACGTCCCTTCCTCACTCAGATGTAGGCTGCAGTCTTTCCTGGTAAGGTGGTTCTGTTAGTTCTGTGGTTATTTTTCCAGGTGAGTTCAGAGGGAGGGCAGATGGAAAAGGAGACAAGGTGGGTGTAGATGAACCAACACAAAAAGCATGTTATCACGTTATACGCTATTAGAAGGCAGGGAGAGAAGGAAAGAGACTGGAATAAGCAGCCAGCACAGGATGATGAACACCCACTTGGGCTTCCAGATAACTCAGAGGAGCATCCCAGCTACGTACGTGTATCCTCCCTACAATTTTTCCAGAAGCCATATGCCAGACAGAGGCATAACATCCCCAGAGACAGAACACACTTTGCGCTACTCTGTGTCCAATGGTCCCTTATCAATGAAGCATTCACCATCCCGGCTGCTTTCTCAGCTTCCCTTGCTATGAATTTTTGGTGTTAGTTAATAAGCAGATCTCTGTGGGAGCATTTTCACAGAGGGCTGCAGTTGAAGTTTCCATCCTCTCTCTATGTCCCTACTTAGCAACATGCTGCTCTAGCAGGCATCTGGCAATCTTTCACGTCTTCCAACAGCTTTCAGTACTTCCTTCCTCCATCCCATCATTAAACAGGTGCTTTAAGTAGATCACACAAATTTATCTTTTGGAAAACCTTGAACTCTCTGGATGAGGGTGAGAATGAAGTAGCTTAATCTTTGCATCCAGTGAATGAACCATCTTAGAACCGCGGGAGTGCATGGGCAGTCAGGGGCAAGCTGCCGTGACGTATTTATCACTCGTCTGAAACACAGCACAGTGTGTGTCCTCAGCAAAGACATGCTGCTCACTGCTGCGAGCATCTCTGCTGGCAGGGAACATGCCATGCCCAAGACTGACAGGCCACTTCCACAATGGATAACTTTATTTATTCATATACATGCACATGCATTCAGATGTCTGTCAAACGTAGGGTTTACAGAGCATCTCAGTGTAAAGCCTCCCACTCCCACCAACTCATGAGGGGTTGGTTTCTCTAAAAGTCAAATACAAAATTTCTCAATGCTAATGAGAGCTGAATATGGCTCTCATCATATCATCAACATCTTATTGCTAGTTCTAGGGGAATGTCTCTGTATTTCTTCCTTTGATTCCCACCTCTATTGCCCTCTCAAGGCTGCAGAGCACTGGACAGGACTTGTTCAGCCAGGCAGAGCCTGGAGAGAGGATCTCTCTAACATGAAACCAACGTATTATAAATTATTTTCTTGACTAAGAAGTAATTTTGACTGCTTCATTACCTACCATATCTCCAAATTCATTTATTTTAAATTTGATCTCTTATTTTCAGTAAATTACAGGAAGGACGATTGCTTTTAATTAGTCTCCATGAGTTACCACTAGACAATTAATATATAAGGTTGGGGTGCTCTAAATATCAAATATAAAACATGGTGGGAGAAAGAAAATGACTAGCACAGATGGGTCTTTACACTTCCACTGTCAGTTCTGTACTTGCTATTTTTATGATAATCCAGTAGCATGCCATTATGGAAATCTGATTTTAAAAATTAAGTGAGAACAACACACATTTTAAAATGTTTTGTTGTGAGAGTGGAGGCATAAGTCTCTCAATACCTGCAAGATGGTTCAAACAATTCATGGGGAGCCCTCTTATAATCAGGATGGTAAAAGAACATAAGTGGAATAAAATGATAGGAAAGCAAAGTGTCTTTGAGTAGAACATTGGATACAATTAGAAAAACAACAGTATTTTGGGTAAATTAGGCCTTCCTCAGCCAAGCCCAAAAAGCTTATCTGTTCTTCCAGCTGTTTTGAGTGGCTCTAGCAAAAGATAGTCCTTTTTTCCTACAAATCATACTTCTTCTGACAAAATAATCACCTGCTAGTGAATTCTAGTCATATTACAGCCATTTTTCTCAATCATAATTTGCTGTGGTTTTTATCAGTATGTAGTAAGACTTCCTCATAACAGCACAAATTCCAAAAAAATACATTCTTCCAAGCTCTTAATACATCTCAGAGTAATAGTGATCTTTCCCTACTGCAATCTACTCCTGCATAGCTTTCACATGTTTATGAACTGCCTTCACTAGACTCATCTAAGTCTCCTTATTTAAAAGATAATTTTAAAAATTAATTTAAAAATAATTCTTAAAATTAACAGTTTCTTTCCTGTCTATGTCTCCTTTCCTATTATTGTCATTGATCTCCAAGGGTGTTTTAAACTCTGTAAATCTCTCTAGTGTACAGGATTGAACAGTCTCTATATTAAATTATCATGTAGGTTCATCAGGCTCACTACCACTGGGTGACTGTCACTAGCAACTGCCAGGGCTAGTTAACCTGAAGGGTGGCGGAACGTGACATAACATGCAGAGCACAATCCTTGGTCCCTGCAGGACACTGATGTTCTTTCATGCAAAAAAACCCTTCTGCACCAAGCCCCAGACAAACTGACAATGTACACTTGGACATGAAAGCAGTTCAGGTTTCTCACCACAGCAGTGGGGTACCCTATGCAAACATTTCTCTCTCAAAATAATTCAAAGAAAAATGAAAACCAAGAAGGAAAAGTTGGATTCTTACCCTGTACACCAACCTAAAAATCAACACGGATACCAGCATTTTTTCCTATTTATGCAAGACCTACAAAACCACTCTGCAGCTTCAGAGTTACCTGTGAATCTACATATATAACAAGACACCAAGCAATGAAATATTTAATTCTTGCATTTCAGTGTCTTCCCTCCCATCTGACACTATCTTGATCTTAATATTCTACTTGCAGCAATTGCTCAGCTATAATGTGTGTGCATTTCTGATAGCACTGACTCATTTCTTCTCTAATTATTGCTGCAGAACCACACTGGCTACTGCTCCTTTTACCCCAGTCATAACTAAAGCACAGCTTGAAAATCGCAAGACAAAACCACAGAGCTAAGAGTACCAAATAATAGCCTCTCCAAGTCTTCACTGACCTATAGTGGACAAAGGGTCTATGGGTTTAGTTGTACAATCAAATCTATTTGTCTGTAGATGTGAAAATTCTGAACAATTTGACAGCAATGACTAATTAGCAGTCAAAAGTTCAGACAACAGCATGAAATGCTTGCAAGTACAGATTTGAAAGCTATTTACTAGGGTAATAAACATATATTAATAGGAATCCGTCATAAGTCATTACAAATTTATAGATGTCTCTTCACACAGATGATCTACAAACCATCTCACAGCAAAATAAGGCATTTTAGGCAAGTGCAAACCTAAATTACATTTTGATGTAGCCTAAGAAAACATCACTTCAGAGCTCAGACGAAGCTCAATAAATCCCATAATGAGACAAAAAAAATTAAAAATTTCTCAATCTGGGTGATCTATAATGGAGCAGTGAATCAGATAATGGATTCTTGTTCTGGTAAGCACATTTTCTCTGGCCAGTTCTTAACTAGACAGCAGACAGATAGGTGGTCAGAGAAGTTCTTTCTCAGGCTGTTGAATTATACTTTCCAATTGCACTGTCCAAGGCACGGAGCACAGTTTACAGCCCCTAATACATGTCCTTTCATACCTACCATCCTTTCTTCCCCCAGGGAAAAACCACAGCAAACCAGAGAGAAAAAGTTTCTTGGCCTTCACCAGGATCACTGCCATGACTCTTTAGTGCCCTAACACTTGCCAAATTCCAAGAAATGTATCTCCATGCACCCATTTCTCCAAGTAGCAACCATGGTTGTTCAACAAGCTCAAGTGCTGGGCTTTCTGCAAATAATCTCTTTTCCTGACCAGAGTGAAGTTATCAATCTGTGGTGCAATAAAAGCATGAATTGGTGTCTGCAGGCCAGTTTGAAGAGAAGAAACAGTTTAACCCAACAATGATGCTGGCAGATTTCTGAAATCATTTGATGATATCAGATGGGTTTCAACATGTTCCAGTAAAGAACTGAAACAGGCTGCCCAGAGAAAACACTGTCCCTGGAAGCGTTTAAAAAACATGTAAATGTGGCACTTGAGGACACAGTTTAGTTGGTTAACAGTTGAACTACATCTTTTCCAACCTTAACTGCTCTATAAATCTATGATTCTATATTTATGTCCAAATCTAAGACTATATTCAGACTGCCAACAGAACTTTAGAGTGGGTGCCAAAAATGTATAATCAAAGAACTTTTTAAGCCATTAAAATCAACAGAGTTATTGCCCACAGAGGATGTTACCTACTTAAAAATTGAAATGAGAAGCTCTAATAGCCCCTGACATTACTTTATCTTATTTAACTGAAAGATTATAGAGTAAGAATAAAAGTATTGCCACTACAGTGGGGGAAAAAAAAAAGTTCCAGTCTTTTTAAGTTAGTTTGTTGTGGAATTTTTAAAATAGTATTCAAATATCTCATAAAAATAGATTATGTAAATTAGAAGTAGTACATATCCTTAATCTGAGAGAACTTTGATGCCAAAATATTCTGTGATTGCAGAGCTAGGAAATAAAAAATTAGCAGTTTAAACTGTGTAATACAAGATACCTCCCTAATATGTCATCAGTTAAAGTGAGCAATACAGAAATTTGGGATGCTTGCCTCTGCTGTTACCCTTATGACCCAAAATAATTGCTTCCAAGAGTTTGTTGTCAAAATAAAAGAGACAGAAAACAATACAACAACACAGAGACCAGCACAGTGGATGGCAACATCATGCATCACACAGCAAAAAAACCTCAAGGACCTGTGAGCCAAAGCCATCCATCCATCCACGTTTTCCCTGATACCTGTTTTGTGCCACACTATCCAAAGAGTGAAGCTAAACTGAGCAAGTCACCACTAATACACGATCCAATAACATGACTTCAGAATCAAACTCTGCAAAAATTACAGGTGAATGAATAATCCTCACTATGGCTAATTCTGGTGGTTGAAAAGCTAAAAAGATAACTAAAATATTCTGAACTTGGGAAAGTAATTGCAGAAAAGAGGAGAGAATTTCTTTCCTATGCAGCCTCTTCAGAGAGAAGTTTTCATAGATTGACAAAGTGTACTAAAAGCAACCTGATCCTTCAAGTATCTATCTTCACCAAAAAGAAAAATCCTTCCTGAACTAAAATAAACTGCACAACTAATCCCACTGACAGAGAAGTGTTTATTTGATAGGCCCACAAGTAGAAAGTGTTGTCAATCCATTCTGGAGAGGTATTTAATTCAGATTATATGCCTGGAGAAAGGAAGTGAGATGAAAAATCTATGCAGGAACAGGTGATGACAGCAGGGAAGCAATTATTCAGAAGTCACAGTTGGAGCCTGGCTATCAGAAACAAGAAAGGACTAAGTCAACATACTTAATTCTTCCTTTTGGTTACAATTTCAGAAATCTCCATGACATTCTGGCAGATACAAAACACCACCAGTGTTTTCAAATCATATCATCTTCAACCAGACGTAGGTTTAAAACTGGATACGAGAACTTAAAACGTACGTTTTATAAAGAGTACCGAGTTCTGTGGAATGAAAACTGTGCTTACATTCAAAGCATTAAAAGCCACCTCAGCATAGATAGGTTTTGTAAAGTGTTTAAATTTTCAAGACTGCAATTATTTTTCCTGCTTACAGTGCTAAATACTTCCCTTATTATCCCCCTAGACATCAGAGGGATACTCCCATACCCACAGTATCTGTGCATATCAAATTACTGATTTCAGATGGACAACTGGTTTTGAGTAAGGATCCCTGCAGGTAAGGTAGACTCACTGAAAACATTATCAAATTTTTGTCCAGAGAGACTTGAATTTATAGAGTTTGTCTTGTTGCTATGAAGAAATCACAGCAAAGATGTCCAAATGAAGTAGTGTCTTGTCTTTAATTACACTTGGCTTTCTCCATGCTCTGGTTACTGATGCAGCAAAACTCATCAGAATCCCACACAAGTGCATAATAGGGAGGGAATCACATCTCCAGTGAAGCCGTGAAGGAGAAACAATCTGCAGATTTGTCCCCACAGAACCAAAAATCAAAATACTTAAGATGCTAATTTCATGGAAACACCAAGGAGTATTTTTAACTGCTCTTAAAAAACCCCAACAAAACAAAAACAAATTTAAAAAAATATCAGAGACTATCTCACCTAGAAGAGGATGATTTTCACAAAATAAATTCGCTAGAAGGAAAAACATGTTATTCTCCCCAGTCCTGCTGTGCAAGCCCAGGCTAAAATTTTAACCACTAGTACTTCATATAAGAACACCTTAAGTAAGACAGTAACTCATCATACATTTTACAGGCTAATAACTGTGCTACCACACATTTATTATATTTACCACAGCAAATTTATTTGCTTTTAGCTAGTATGTAGTAGACAATTACCCTCCCTTTGGCTTACATCGCATTTTTTTCACACCTGGAAAAGTATCTATTCATTGGTGAAACTCAGCATGACCAGAAGGTAGGTAATGCACATACAGGACTTTTCTACACTATCGCCTAAATTATGCATCCCCCAAGTCTTCCTTACTGCCTATCTTACTCTTAATTTGCAATTAATGTATGTCTTCTGTAACTGCCTGCTTCTGCCAAATGAAAAATTGAAGTCATCAAACTGTAATATTGTACTGAACAATTATATTTGTACTACCAGTTCAAATTTGTATTTATCAATTTTTATCCTCTTGATCTTGTGCATATATCTGCATATGCAGTGCTTGTTACTGTAGAAATAAACTGGTACTCTTGAAAAATATGGATTTTTAACACACACTGAGATGCAAACTGCAACTTTGCTTGCAGTCATACCAACTCATACAGCTCTTGAAAAAAGGATGACACCAGAGGGTGAGATTTTCCAAAGCACAAGAGGATTCAATACAGACAAAATCACAGAAAAAAAGTTAATGGATTTTGTTAATTTCCCCTTTGCCTGTATTTCTACCCAGCTTCCCTTCTGGTTTTCAGGGGTTTTTTTTAATGGAATCAAGCTTCTGGCAGTAATGAGAAATCTATAAAATACAGAGAGCTCTCATTGTATAAAAAAGAAACACTTTCATAAAATGCTAACGGATATTCCCATTTGCTGTAGTGATACTTGAATGATATTTTACTCCATAATGCTGGTGGCACAAGGCAGCAGATTTTACACTGGCAGCAGTTCACGTCAAGAAATCCTTAAGGTCTTTGTAGCTACCTGTGTAGCATCCTTTCTATATTCTTTGGAGAAAAAAAGAAAAATGTTATCTTTCTGATATCATTGAAATAGAATGAACTGGTAATTCCAGCTGTTAGGAATGGTACAGCCAAATCTGCATAAAAACATTTGGGTAAATATGGGGCAAAGAGTCTACCTAGGTCAACTGACCCCGTTCTTAAGCAGATTTTAGCTCTCCAATTCAGCACACCACTGGAATATTGAGGCCCAGCTGTGCCCCATGAGCACTAGTGCCCGCCCTGCTCCAACCAGCCAGCATGCCAAGGGGCATTCGTGGGACTTGGGAGATGCACAGGCTATGTGTACATCAACCAAAGCCTCGATACGACACAAGCAACCTTCTTCAGATCTTAGTTCCCAGGAAGAAAAACCACCTCCTCCTACATTCAGATCAACATGACAGGCAAAGAGAGTTTGATTTATATTAGGCGGGCTCTTACCTGGTATAAAAACCACATGCTATTCAGTCAGATCTGCAAAAACTGCTCAAGAAGAGGTCTTTAAAATCCAGAACTTGTGCTAAAAGTACCTAAAAAAAGTGCCTACTTTCTATAGTGATCAGTAGGCAGGAATTCCAGCTGATAGTCAGGTACGCTCTCAAAAGAGGTTACATGCCCCCATGCTAGTCTTATATTGTCAGTCCCCACCCAAAACCAAAAAAAAAAACCCCACAAAACCAACAAAACAAAAAACTGTGATGGATTACAGCTGCCATTCCCTCTTGAAAAGCTGCTTCTGCTTAGCAGCCCAAGTAAACAAACTGGAAACTGCTGTGAACAAAGCAGCACATAAAGATAAACAGCTTAATATGGTCAAAACTTACTAACAGAGTGTCCTGAGGGGGATGCACACTGTGAACAGGTGCTTTTATTTTGGCCTCCAAACCTTACCCACTCGGTGACCCCGATGTAGAAGCAAAGCAAAAAATATTCACTTTTTTCTCTCTTCTCCAAAATCCTGTGCCTCTGTTTGCTTATAGGATTTGAGATTTACATGGTTGGTTGCATCACTGCTTATTCAATTGCAAAAATAAACAAAAAGGGAGCAGGACATAATTCCATTCATCCTAGCATTCTGCACACAGCCTAACCCCACTTGGCAATTCTTTCTCCTTTATTGATAACATCAAGATTTATAACACGGAAATGGAAATGGACATGATCAGGAGCCTCAGAAAACCGGTTCTGATCAGCCAGTGATGAGATATCTGAATAAAGAAAACGAAATCCAGTTTCATTAGCATACTGGCATTAACAGAGTAAGCTATGAAAACTTCACTGCTCATTTGCAGTGTAAACTGGGGACTGTCACAACTGACAAATTGACATTTTCCCTCCCCAGCACAACTTGAAGCTCCAAGCAGAACTGCGTTAAACAGAGTCTGTTGTTCAGGAAATTACCAAAGGTAATGGAGTGATGGAAAGCTGCAAACCGGGCAATTTGTTTTAACACAACTATTTTCAGGTTTTGAGAAAAAAAGAGGATAAAAGCGCCAAAAGTGCAAGTACATCAAACTGCAAAAATGGTGTGTCTTCTTTCTTGCTTTGCAAGATCCAGCAATAAATAGACACCACACCAAAATAAAATGTCAGTGCTGCCTAGCAGGAAGTTTATCAAAGACATTTTTTAAAGGCTTTTTTATGAAAAAGCAATTTTAATGAAGTCACATCAGTTCAGAAAAACATTCCAGGTGGTCAGAAAAAATATTCCAGAACATAAATGCAGTCAGAAACTCAGTGTTCCAAGCAAAGTAAGTAGTTGGGAGAGCTCTGAATCTAAATTCTAAAGGAATAAAAATGTGTAAAAAGAAAGATCAGGGCAAAAAGATACGAAAAGTGGTATGAAATGTCACTGATGCCACCTCTTTCCCTAAAGAGACAGCATCCCTTCATACCATACATTGCCAAATTCCTTGTCCAGAATTCAGAATTTACCAGATAAACAAAATTTCCCTTATACATTCACACAGCTAAGAGACTACATCACCCTAACCTTTTCTAATATAGCTGATAACTTAAAGTAACAATATCACCAGAAATATCAGACCCTGAATATGGCCCACAGAACATGCAAGTGCTTGCACTTTACCATGTAACTGCACATCAGATTCCTGTGTATCAAAACAGACTCAGCAGAAAAAAAAATCACTTCTCTCTATAATTAACACTGTGTATCATCCCATAAACTTGCACTTCTTCAATTTCAGAGCTACCCTTGGCATTGTTTTTTTCTTTGTTTCAATCATTTCGGTCAGTGAGGCTCAATTTTTTTTCTGTGATTAGTTCATTCAATTTAATTCAATTTTTCTGATATACAAGCCCTCAATGTCTCTAACTGAGCTCTTCATCTAATATAATTTCCTTTCAGCTCCTCACCATCGTCTTTCCTCCACCACTGTCCCAGGTTCCCTAGTTCTCAGCAGTCTAATCCTAATTATTGCTCCTGTATCTTGTACAGTCCAAGTATTATTTCTTCGGCATTCAAGTCAGATAAGCCCTCTTTCTCACTGCCCGAGCAAATGCAGGAGAAAATTGAGGGCATAGTGGTAATACACTTTCAACTCACTGTTCCTGGGAGAAATAATTACAGAGGAAATCTTGTTTAGTCACTACTGCCCTGGGAGACAGTATGCTCAGTTCAGATGAAATATTTGGAGAATTGCGTTGCCAAATCCTAACAGGTCTCTCCAGAGCACAATTGAAGCACTATTTGTCAACAGCCAACAACTGGGTCAAATTCAGGCACTTTTTCAAAAGTGCAACAAAAGAAGCAAAGGAAATAAATTGGAATGGAGCAAACAGAGACTAAAAACCTAATTTAGTTCCAACAACTATTAAGGACAGCAGCACAGGGACGGGAAGGTAGGCACAACACTAACCTGGAGGAAAGACTGAATTCTGAAGAGATCTCGGGGGGATTTTTTTTTAAACTAAAAATTCTTTCTGTTGACATCTTATCAGATGAGATATACATGTTTAACACACTTTGAGAGTCAATGTGACTCTCAGGAGAGCAGCAGGAGTTTTCAATGGAGTCCTCTGCAGAGTAAGAGATGGAAGGAGCATTTCCACTTCACTCCCCAGTGACCTCTGCAGCATGTCTCTTACTACCACATTTTCACAGACCATAAATTTTAACCACTTTTTTTCTGCATTGCTCTGCAGCTGGTCTTATCAGCTGGTTATATTCAGCCTTGCCTCACACATACCCCTGCTAGAAGCTCTATGAAATCTGGGCACATGCAGCCAGGCTATCAATGGAGGCTGAGATCCTCAATCTTGCCTTGATGAAGATTATTTCTAGTAGAGGAGCTCTGAAAGAAACAGGTCCTTGGGAGCCCTGTATTCCAGTGTCCACCAAGTAGTCGAGTTCATTTAAGTAATGGACCCAAATGCAGATTTGATTGCTAATATGATGGAGGAAAGTCACATGTCAGAATATTTTTCAGGCAAATGTATTTTATGTTTTTTTTAATTTCAGGAGTTTTTCTCCAATCCCCTCCTCAATCAGCTTGGCATTTGCACTTCACTTTCTTTTGCTTGCTTCTTCTCTCTTCCCTTACAAATATGCAAACAGAAATCCAAGTACTTATACTCTGATAAGCTGCAATCTTTTAAAATGAAACTTTCACGCTCATCCTCCAAAGCTTTGTTTCTTCTTTGGTGTCACAAACAAACAATAAACCAAACATGTTCTAATACAAGTATGTGATATTTCTTACTTTTCTGAACAAGGAGAACAAATTTTTCAGTGTCATTTGCACTTTTTTATCATTATGATTATCTGACATAATAGGTAATACATCTGATTATGGACAATATTTGTCTTTTTATAATGTCAAAAGTATTTTGTATATTTTAGTTGTCAGCACATTATTCTGCTACCTTTTATTTAAAAAATGCAGTGGAATGGTGCCAGAAGGGACAGTTTTAGCAGCAGGATTTTATTATTGTTTCAAATCAACAAGCAATGTAGCAACACTTTTTAAAATACCCTGCCTTCACAAGCAAACCTTGTGTCCAGGCAGTGGGAAAATGACATAAGGAATGAAGGAATGACTCCTTACACTGAAATTGCATTTGAAGCTACATAACTAATTGCAGCTTTAAAAATGACAAATCAGGTTGAAATTTCTAGCCAAAAATGTAAATCTCTTTTTCAGCATCTTAGCTCTTTGCTAGTCACATCTGTTCCCTAAAGTGTAAATATTTACAATTTTTTTTTCTTTTCTTTTTTTTTTTCTTTTCTTTTTTTTTCTTTTTTTTTTAAGTATTCACATTCCTTTGCACACTTTAATAATGGTTGCTAGGCTTTTGGACCCCAAGCCCTCATGTTCCCATAGCTAGCTGCATGAACCCAAATTAAAGGCTTAGTCATGAATTAACTTCTCAAGAGGTTCAGTTTCCAGTGAACATGAGAAGTTTGCATTCAAAAATCAAGGGCTGGTGACAACAAAAAGTGGAAAAGGACAAAAATAAATGATGTGTCCTTTCTTTTTGGGTTTGTAGACCCAATTTTTAGCAGGTGATGGATTTGGACATCAGTAGGGCTGCAATGCATCCTCGAGTGCTAAGGCATTAAAGGAGCTCTGTTTGAAAGGATGTGCTCTGGCAAACCACAACTCCCTGCGAGGTTGCTGGCGCTCCCACTGTCCTCTCAGCTGCCATCCAAGACGCTCTATCTTCCAGGAGGCTGAATAAATACTCTTCCCATATGTCTACCTTGCAGTGCTTGAAAAAATCGTTACAGACTGGCTGGAATAACAGTGGAAATAAGGCAGCTCTTTTAGATGAAGGCCCATAGCAGACTAGTAGAGGTTCTCCTTATACAGTTTCTGCTATTACAGAGGACTCTACATTTTTTATGTGCTGACAAACCAGACATTTGGGAAAACAACTGCAGAGCTCAAGGCTTTGGCATGTCTTCTTTGTTTTTTCATTTCTCTAGGTACAGGTCTCAAGCTTCAAGATGACAGGTCTGCTTTTCTACCCTGCTGCCAATGTAAAACTTTCCCCGCCCCTAAAATACAAGTCTGGGGGGAAGCAGGGGTTGTACAGGTTATGTTTAGGCCAATTTCTGAGTTCAGCTACCTATTGAAGGAAATGATCCAGGGGTTACAAATCATGCACAGTGCCAGCAATGAGCTCTCAGAATAAAAAGAGGAGACATAAAGGTTATTTTTCCCTCCTCCTCAGCACTATCTCCAGCTTTATGATTAAGTTACCATTTTTCTTGCTTTTCCCTCAACACTCTGTTTTTATTTTCTTTGGTCATGTCGTCTTAGAAGAGGGCTGACTGGATAATGACATTTTCAGGTAGACAAAAAAGAGGTTCTTTTGTACTTTGCAGCATGCACAGTATCCCAGGGAACAATGCAACAATATTTTTCATAGATAATTTCATATTACTATTTCCCTCCACTACTCTTTTCCCTCTTAGAGACAGTCTGAAACCATTCCATATGCACAGACTAATAATCATGTAATTTCACATTTCTTTGTTGAGATGAGATATATTTGTTCTGGAAACATATTGACAAGCAAGAGCACCTAACTGAGACAGTCAAAGCTACAACCCTTCCTGAAACAAGTTCTGTGCTGTAGCACAGTAGTAAACGCAAAGCTAAACCCAAGGATCTGTTCTAAAGAAAGCCTTGTGAAATTGTTTGATTATGACTCTCAACTAAATCCACTTTTTAGAAAAGACCTAGTAGCAGTACCACATCATATTCCATGAAGCTCATTTTGCTCATTTTATATTACGCACTGTAACGTTTATTGGGTAGCATGAAGGATTATAACAGACTTCAAAAAATCTCACATAAATACTAAGCCATGTTTTCTGTACTGTTGCCTCTGTTTTTGTGAGCTGGCTTTGGAACTCTACAGAGGTAATGGCACCACCAGAGTGCCTTTCAGAAACCTACAGGAGATCCAGAAGATGGTTCTAGTCTGCTGCCAGCAGCCACCAAAACAGACAGTCAATATTTTTCATGTCGATGTTCGACACTACTGGGATACAACAATAACAGTAACTGCAAAACAATAACTTATTGCTTAGGCAGATGCTAAAGGCTTTATTTATTATCCTCTCTCCCCAGAAACCAAATATTTGTGGGATGCAAGTGCTACTGCCAATAAAAAAAAGGCTTTGCTTTCATTAAAGGAAAGATTGAGAAATTCTATTCATAGACCACTGGTTCCATTTGAATGTCTTAGATTCTGAGATATCACCAGGAAGAGTGTGGGCTAAGTGATATGGTAAAATTATAGCAATAAGAGGTTTGGAAAGCTACAAAATCTGCTGCAACACTGGAAAGCTATCATTGTCTCTAAATGGTAGTAATCCCTTTTCTCATCTGTGAGTACTTCTTAAGGTATACAGACTAAAGGACAAAATATTTACAAATTTTATTCATATTTATCAAACCTTGTTTGCAAATTATTTCTGTAAAGTTGTTCCATGAATTTATAAGGTCCTGTCTTTGCCCACAGAGGACATCTGTAGCGTTTCTCTGAAACCTATGGCAAATCCCTGGAGATGCTCATAGGCCACATTTTGACTCTCTTGAGAAATTGACTTATTATTACCATATGGCCCCTAACTGGAAGGAATGCCTTCACTTTCAAAAAGTTACTCATATACAAAAAGGTACTGTTCTGAACACAAAATCACTTGCTGGCACATAATAACACAAAGAATAAGGGAAAACACACCCAGCTGTTCCACTCACCACCATTTGTCCAGGTAATATGCTTTTCCAAGTGCTTTTCACCACAGCACCACCTTCTGTCACACCACAAGCCCTGTGAACCGTGGTTCACAGCATTAAGACAACGCCAACCACGCTACAGCTTTCATATAAACTTCTTGTCCCTGGATCCTGAGAAAAGCTCAAAAGTGTAACTGACTGGGAGCTTCCCATCAGAAAGGGTTCCTGATGAAAGATATCCAGTCACTCCAAACCCAAATATTTTATGGAAGACTTTCTTCACCCATTTTTTCTCAGGTTGCTATCACAAAACCTGAAACAAATATTTACTGTTGCCTAGTGTGACCTGCTTCTGACAACTCTGGTTTGCAGAAATGACCTGAAATATTAGTTTTCAAATGCATTTCCTATTGGGTTATCTTGCCTCTTGGGAACAGTGGATCAGAGGCCTGGATGCCTTTGCAGATCCGCTGCTCTCTTCTAAGCTGGACTCACACATGTTTTGATAGAATCAGGTCAATAAATTAAATCAGGAAACATTTTGATTTAGAAAAGCCTTAGTTTTACTTGGAAAAAAGATGGCGAGACAAAATGTTCCACTGCTTTAAAATAATTTTTGAACTTTTAATTCCTTGAGCACTTTTCACATGTTAACTTTTATCCTTATTAGGAAGTGAAACAATTATTATGCGCTTTCTACAGGACCATGGATGCTTACAACATAAAGTTTAGTGTTGTCCAAAGAAGATAACATAAGACTGATCACAAAGCTATCCTTTCAAAGTTCTTGCTTTTTTTGGTTATAATCCTTAATTTTAATTAGATTTTTCAATACTTGGGGTTTTTTATCACAGTGAGGAGGTACTACTATAAAATCAGTAAGTTTGCTACAAATCAGGAAGGTAAGAGTTTCACTGGTTGTTTTCACTAAACCTGTGTTTCAGTTACTCTAGACATGCAAAAACATTCTACAGGTACAATATTTATACATACACTTACAGATGTATATATTCAAACACACAAAAATATGCTACTTATGCACTTCTACATAATGAAAGAAAAAAGGTACAGACAGCACTTGAAAAGAACATCCTCTTCCATCACAATATGCATATAAACATTATGTAGTGGTAATTATTGCAACCATACTACAATTCCTTATACATTGCTCTCATAATGCATTTCTCTTTTTTTTTTCTCGTGATTTCATCTGCAAATTTCCATCCATCTTGGTGAATGCCCCTTTGTGAGCCATGAGCTACATTACATTTTTTAACTGCATACCATGTGTACAGTATTGTAGTCAAAGGGAAAAAATTGAAATACCAAAAGCTGCTTCTTTTTACACCTGCTCAGAGGGACAGTGGCTCTTTCAGAATTTAGATAAAATAACAATACCGAACAGGAGAACACAGACTTTAAATTCCGTACATCTCAGTCAAGGCTTAATGCACATGTGCTTTAAATCATGCCCTATTTAACACTTGTGACTGTACAGTTGACCAAATTCCCCCCAGAAAATATTACCACAACCTCTTCCAGTCACCTGACAGAAATACACAGCAACATTTTTTTTCTACTGAAAAATCACTCAGCTAGGGTTCCTTTACAGACAGCAATTATTTCTGTCCCTGCAGCTAGAAAGTAACTCTCTACTTAAAACAGAAGGTTTGGAAGATTAACCATTAACAAATATATGCAAACACTGGAAATCAAAAGAGTTTCAGCTCATTGACTATAAAAAGATGATAAGCTGTGTCCTACCTATGGTGGTAATAACAGTGCCAGCAAAGAAGAAGGAACTTCCCAAGTCCCAGTGGCTGATCTGAGCAGATGTGTTTCCTAAAGGTATGATTCCTGCATTTATTGCTGCCACTACTTGCTGCAAGTTTAAAAAGATTTTTGTCAATATTCATGAAACAATTGTATTCATATACATTACACAGTAAATTGATTAAATCACTTATTTGGTCCAAGCACTAAACCGGAAAACGATCTGTGTTGATTTGCTCGAGCTTTATCACTCAGTCAGGCTACAATTTATTCTTCAGCAGCCACTCCAGGCAATTCAGAAGAGCTGTAAAGTCCAGACCATTAGGGAGAATGCAAAATCCACAATATTTGTTACATTACTATCTTAGTTAGAAGGCAAACACAATTATTTTTACTGCTGCAAGTGTTTGGTGAAGAAAAACATGCATTAGACAAAATTTATGGTGAGAGTTTCCCACAATGTTCCTGTGTTGTGGTAGGCAAGCAAATGGACTTCTTAAAAACAGTCATTTTAAAACACCAAGAAAAAAATGCCCATGCACTCTTCTGTATCAGATTAATTCCAATTAAAGAAAACACTTTTGTATAACAGATAATCCAATAATTAAAACAATTACACATACAATTATAAAATTTTCACTATAGCAACAAAAAATTCAGTCAAATATCAAACGTATCTCTGTACAACTATGTACTTCAGAAATGTTGTTCTCGAAAAATTCAGTTCTAGCAACTAAAATCAACAGGCTTGCCACTAGTGACATTTTCGTAGTCTCAAGAAATACTAAAGGCTTCCTCTTTCAGCAGTGTCACCTACTGTAAATTCTTATTACAAAATATATTCCCGTTTTGTTATATCACGATTGCAGATATATACTGGTATTTGAGTTAAAGAGCACACACCAGGAAAAAGTATTTTCAGACCTGCAATAAATATTTCAAAGAATATAAGTCTTCATTTCATTCCGGAATTTTAAAACAGGATTTATTTCTAATCATGATTCTTATAAAAATTATTGGTGTCTAACAAAAGAACAACAGAGGAAGCAATACCACAAAATGAAAATGAGCATTTCAACTAACTAATAGTTCCTGTTTGGCAAGATGTCCAACAATCATTAGGTACATAAATATATTCAGCGATAGGACAGACCAGAAGCATCTTCCGCTTGGACAGTCTGTTGCAGAGGAACAGTGTTGTACAGTCCCAAAATAATTTGGAAATTAGAACATTTGTGTTACTAAACAGTTCCCGCACTGTTGATCTGGACAGAAATTATGAAGTAACAATGCTGGATTAACTAGGACATCTATTTTTAATTTTGGGACTTAAATCCAACATTAAATCCAGCTTAAATCCAACATTTCCAGTTTGTCATTTTCAAAGCTCAGATGCACAAAGTAACCATTTTGAAGTCCACTGCTGCACCTCTGCAGCCACAGGGATCTTGCTGCCAAACCTAAACCATTTCCACTATCCAGGGTTGTCAACAGAATGCCAGCTGGGGTATTTTTACACAGACTTTTAACTGCTTTCATTTTAACTTCTTTTTTTTTTAGGGCTTTTTAAAAAAAAAAATAACAGGCAGATATCAAAGAAGTGGAATTTTCAATCCTACTGAGAAAGGAGAAAGGATGGGAAAAGTGAGGGGGAAGACAGTTTAATTTTCCTTTGTGTTGGAAGGATAAATCTTCTGCATTTGTACATGATGTACAACTTGGCAGGAGCAAATACAGCAGCACTGGTACTGACAGGTGTTTCCATCAGTGTAGGAAGGGACACATCAGACTAGGGAGCGTATGAAAACCCTCTGTTGAATTGATTTTACAATTTACACAACACAGATATTCCTTTGATTTACAAAGCCCAGCGTGCTGCATTATACAGAGCGTGCTGAGTACACCCTGAGTACTTTCACATTTCGGGGGACTGAGAACTGCCATCACAAGTCCTGGTACCTGCACATGGGAACACGCTCTGCAGTGAGGACATCATATGATATAGCACAGGATCAATGTAACTTTTTGGAACCATCCTTGTTCCATTACAGTTTCTTGTACTGGGTGACGGCGCTACCCAGAGCAATGCACCTGTTTAGACAGTCTAGCAAGACCAAGTTTTATACAAATCCAGATGTAAAATGTTTTCAGGGCTTTTATCATCACTGCACATTTTTGAAGCCATATGTACCTCAAGGCCTTTTTTACGAAAGGTGTTCCAATCTAAAACGGTCAAAGATCCACTACAGCTACACGTTTCCTGACTTCATCTAACATACCTATATTTTCCAGGAAAAAAATAATACAACTTAACCCAAAACTGCCCAAAGCACAACAGATGGCTACAAAAGACAATTAGCTGCTATTATTATGTCTCTGATGTTATCCAACTGCTAATCAGGAAAATAATCAGGGCTGCTTTCAGAGATGCTTCCTTTTCGTACAGCCTCCTAAGTTCTGACTATGCACACTTTTAGGGACTTTCTGAGTAGGAGGTTGCATCTGCACCATGGTGTTCAGATTGGCTTGGGTGAATTGCTTTACCATTAATTTATCTAACTACTTTTGGAGCTCACTTGTATTTTGGGAGCCAAGTCATTCTGTGGCAGTGAGATCTGCAAATTACTTGTGGATCATTCAAAAAGCATTTCCTTTTTGAGAGTTCGTATGTACTTCAAAGTAATTTTGTAAGTTCTTATGTTATGAGGAACACTTGAATAGCAATTTCTAATTTGTCTCCTTCAAGAAATTAATGATCTTACAGACCCCTCAGCTTCCTCTTTCTTTCCAAATTGAAGACATTTTCTTATTAACAATATATTCACCTTTTTAAACAAATCTGTTGTATATCTCATATAAGTTGGAGTTTTTTTATTGCCAATATTTCTCATTGACTTTTTTCTCATTTGCATTTGTAAATTTATGGATTGTTTTAAGCATAGTGCATAAAGGCTAGGTGATGCCTTCATCATCACTGGGCTGTTGTTTTCAAGCACACAATGTTGTGCTTTCTCCTGGGCTGTGATGGGAGAAAGCCAGACTTAAATACTAACAAATCTGCTGCATTTTATTCCTTCAGAGTCATCTGTAAGAGTCTTCCTGACCAACAAATGTGACAGGTGGGTAAGGTTATTGCTTTACTGAGGTCAATGCTACTGTCTCATAAATTCTTCGAATGTTGCCTGAAGATTTTTCAGGAAGGGCGACTGCATTTTCAGTTCTTCGAATCAGAGGATGACTTTTCTTCTTAGTGTGGTCAGCTTTAGCCTTCTTTAGATAAGAAGATCCTCATCTAAGACTATTCCCAAGAAAAATTTCAGAAGAAAATAATTTATTGCATATCTCCTAACACTTGTACATTTCAGGGCACTAATTTCAGGGTAATTTCCTGCCTTATGTCCACCGCACAAACCTACCTGGAGGACTGGATATTAACACTTCACTAGCCCGGAATAAAAACCAAGCCTCCACTAACTTCACTGAGGGCCAGCATCTCAGCCTTAGCCCTCAAGTAACAGGCTTATTATTCCCTGTCAGAGCTGTCACATTCAGCCTCTTTTTTTGACTGATGACTTACTACTACAGCAAACTTCATTTGTCATGAGTTTGACATCTGTCCTTCCTTCCTTCCTTCCTTGCTCCCTCCCCTCCTCAATTCTTTCTGTCACTCAAGACCTTTGGCTTATCCTCACTGACACAGTAGTGACAGTAACTCTGTGCATTTGAATCTAAAAGCAGGATTATGAAAATTCTATATAATCTGTATATAATCTGTCATCATACGTTGCAGCGCTTAAACACTTTGTGTGATCTTAACATGGGAACTTCTTGACTTATCAAAATTATTTTCCAGTGTTAAAGTTAACTGACCTCCTCAGTGGCAATTTTTCTAGGTTTTTAATCCATATACAAAATGAATTGGTTTAAAAATCAGTTTGCTTCAACACAACAGAACCAGTCAGCATTAGAACAGGGATGTGGACAGATTAAATTCTTAAATTATGCAATATGTTTTTCTTCTTTAATTATCTTTATAATGGCAAAAAAAATCAGGCCTTTTTTTTTTTTTATAGTGAGGAGAATTGAGATAAAATTTTGAAAGATTTAAAAATTTTAGAAAATTCCCATTTTTTGAATTAGGTGAAGTCTTAGGCTGCCTCTGTACTATATCTTAGGACAGACATGAAGCATGTCTGAGATCAAGTCCTCACTTGTGCAACACCCACACATCCCAACTACTTGGCTTTGCAGCCACAATCGGGAGCAAGCTTTAGCAGAGTGTCAGAGAAAAGAGGCAGAGATAACTGAGTCCAGAGTGGACAGGCCAGGCACGACCAGAGCTCCAAAAGCACATAAACATTGCTTTCACACCATACTTTTTTTGCTTGAAATCAGAACACTGGGGAAAGGAGAGTGACAACACAAACCACATTTTAATTCAATGTCAGTTTTTCATTTCCTATATAATTTAGAAACATTTCCTGGTAAATAAATTGTGCAGTTTTGTGTTATTCCTGTGTTCACGCAGGCATCTCTCTGTAGAGGCCATGCTGAGCTTTGCTTTGCAGATTAAGACATAGAATACTGTGACTTTTCATCTGTCAAAACAAAAGAGAAAACAGTCTTTCAAACAGCACCGTCATTTTCTGAGGACAGAAGACAATTCTAGGTCAGGGATTTCATCCTCTGGCTCTCTGACCCTGCAAGGAGCCTATGGCATTGACTGACAAAAGCCAGCCTGCTGGCCAGAGAGCTACATCCACTGAGTGGGTCTGCAGAGACTCAGGAAAATAAAGAGAGGTTATAAAGTGTGAAGGCTGGCCTCTGGTAGTCAACTGTTGTCTCACATGGAAATCAGGCAGAAATAAGTATGTGTCAAACCAGTCACTCCAATGCTCATCTCCTTGCTCCACACCAGGCTCTGAATACATGTTTTTGTACCATCTTCCAGTCACTTCACTTCCATGAAATGATGTAACACAACAGTTAATTACTCTCAGCTCTTCTACTGGAAGATTAAAATAGAAGCATCTCAAATTATGCTTCTGATAAAATCCAGAGCGTGCTTTCTTTCGTTACCCTGCTTGTCAGGAGTTAGCTTGTGCTTCCTGGCAGTCACTTAACAAGTGATGTCAAAAAGTCAGATGTGTCTCAAAGTTTCTGAAAACCATTTTTCAGCCTGGATTTCATCCTTCACTGCCATAGTTCTGCTGCCATTTGACAAGGGCACTCTCCCTTTACAATACAAAGATACATCTCATATGGCCCAGCGACCGCTCAAGTCCTGTGTTTTTGTTTCAGCTTTGGTTTACAAGGAATGGCAATCCTAGTTCTCAGTTCAAAGGCACACCAGGATGCTTTTAACACTTAGCAAACAACTCTCCAGCCTCAAAACACACAGTTTTGGGCCTTGATGTTGAAAGAGATTGCAATAATATTTGTAGTATAGTTCTGTGATTCCTTGTTTTTTCTCTTTCGTTTTTATAACGTATGAGTGTACTCTATGCTGGAGACTAGTATCCCTCATGCTGAAGAACTGAAGGACTCTTTTCACCCTCTTTCACAGCTACTCAAACTAAAAACATGCAGAAACATAACGAAAAACATCTCTATTTCTAAATTTGTATTATAAACCCCATGGGTCTCTACGTATGTAAGTTTTCTGTGTGTACATACACATACATATGCATGTATATACACATGCACGTTCAGGGAAGAAGGCTTTTCTTTGCTTCTTGAGATTACAGACTGGAAGAATTATGCAAACAGCTGTTCAGCAGAACTGACTTACTAATGAGTCATATCTGCCACCCTTTCTAAGACAAAAGCTGGCATTCAGATGCAATCAGGCTAAGCTAAGTTCTAGGTCCTATAAAACCCTTCATCTGAAGGAAATGCAATCTTTACAGGTCTCAGCACCGGAAGCAGCAAAAAAAGTTTGAGACCAATCTGCTTGAACAAAGAAGTGACAAGGGCAGTTAGAACTTATTTGTTATTCTTCCCCCCGATAATACTTGCTAAGGATAAAAACTGCTTTACAAAAATCCTTTTGGTTTAACTAATATGTAGAAAATGACAACAGAAAAGGGAGCTGTCCTGTCCCTGGAGGAAATGCTCCCAAACAAGAGGAAGTTTGGCAAAAAAAAAGTCCCTCTTTCCAGGAGCTGAGTACAGAACCAGAAGAAGGAGAACAGCAGGAACCTGAGAAGCAGTACGCAGAACCCAGGGGCTTCCGCAACCCATCCAGATCCAACCACAGCAAGTGGGTGTCTGTCTGTAAGGAGGACAGGCCAGTGATCAAAGGTCTTTCACTGAGATCTTTCATTTAATAAATATTTCTCTGATCTGGGGATTCAGGTAGAATTGGGAAGGGGTTGTGGAAGGAGACAACTGCATTCGAACGTTTATTTCTGAGCAGAGTGAAGCAGAAAGGAGACACAGACACAGCAAGAGGAAAAGAGAAATCTGATGTTGCTCTAGGAGTTAGGACTGCCAGGACACTTAGAGTTACGAGTACATAAGCCAAGTGCTCTGATGGGCAGACACTGTACTAAGGACAACCACATGCACAGGCCAACAACTCAAACTACTCTTCCTGTGCCTCATGTTTTAACTGCTTTGAAAGTCCTTCATTTCTTTTTTCATTGCCTTGAAAACACCATCAACAGTCAGCTCTGCTACTGGTATCTGCAATTTGTCACAAGCTTCATAACTGAAATGCAGATGGCACATTAAAAAAACTGATGCAATGGTATTTGGGATCTTCAGAAAAATAAATAAAATATACTGCAGCCTCAATTTCTTCTATTCTGGGCTATCAATCTTTTCAAGGCTTTAAGTTTTACAAAGCATAAGTGATGCTTCCAGGCTAGGATCCTGACATGAGATGGTTCCTGTTTTCTTTTGGAGAGTCTGGAAGGAATTGCAAATGGAGAAACTAAGAATATTTAGGGTTTAAACTTGTACATTCAAACTACCTCAGAAAGCTCCTGCTTAGAGGACCCGTAAGCTACAGCTCGCAGGACTGAAAATGTCTACAAATCATGTGATTCAAAGAATTAATAAAATTTTATTTGAGCTTAATAGGTTTAGTAAACAAATTTTCACCTTGTCTAAATAAATGTTGGGTTTGTCTGAACGTTGTCTGAACAAGGTCTTTGCATTTCTGTGTTTTCCTATTTACAAAAATTATGCAGCATATTCAAATACTTTCTAATCTTTGGGAGAGAAAGGATTTACACTTCTTTATTATAACAGTTTTCTACATAATTTAGGCCTCAAGGAGCTTATCTCATTGAAATCAAACAGTATATTCCTGAAAAATTCTTTTCCTCCATGATAATTTTCTTGGGGCTACAATGCAAAATGTGAAGAAGCCAGTGAAAGAGACAAAATCAGCTACTGGTGGAGGTGCAACTGAATGTAGCTACCTACCTTTAACTACAAAAATGAAGCTGCAGCAAATACATACTTTAAAGTAAAATATTTTTACAAGAAATTAGTCACATAAGCCATGATGACTTCCTGGTGATGCCAGTTTGAAGAAAGAAACACTGCTCCTATGTCATTCATAATTATGTCAAGCTTCCCTCAAGAGAGAAAGAGGAAAAAAACACATTTGGCCTCAAGGGAGATTAAAAAAAAATCCCCATTTTGGTCTCATTCATGATCTGAGAAATGAATGGAAAGAAAAGGGGAAATACAGCTGACACAAATGTGAGATGAAAACAGGAATGGCACATGACTGTGGACCCCTGCACAGAGAGCTGTTCTCCCCACGTCAGCCACAAGCCCACACAGAACCCAAGGAGATCAACTTGTGGCTCATTAATTATTTCAGTTTGTTTATTTTAAAAGCAAGCACATTTTTGTGGGCATTCAGTTTTCAGAAGAAGCCACGTATCCTGAAAGGGGCTGGATTTAAAACTCTACGGAGGTATTACTGCTGAGACAGCTTGGTGCAGCACCCTGAAAACTTGTTCAGATTTCAACATGAAGGCTGTATAAAAGAAGAATTTCCACACACCGTGCTTGGAACACATTAAAAGAATGTGCTGTTTAGTGCAATAGTATTTTTTTCACTTGTTAGGGTTTCAAAATAAATATATTTGAAGGACCTTTCTGCTAAAGGAACAGGAAATTAACTATGTTCTATTATTAACTTATGTTCCATTGTACCTTTACTTGAAAACTCTTTATTAATTTTCAGAATTAACTCACTAAGATAACTATAATAATTCACACCAGCTTGCTGGGATATTCTAGATATTTAAAATAATATAACAGAATTTTTTCTTATTTTCCCTTTTTGTATGCAAAACAATTAATTAAAAAACTTGCTTGGATATTAAAAGGAATTTTTTTTCCATTTTAGTTTAAAAAGGTCAACATAAACAAACAACTGCTGAGCAACATACAATTAGGTGGTATTTACATAAAAAGCTCTTCTCTTTTTTTTTTTTTTAATCAGTTTTTTCCTTGGCAGGGAGACAAACCATTGCTTCTCATTGCCAAGACATCCCACAACACAAAATATTGGCCACGTCCTTATGTCCTAGGAACAACACGAGTTCTGGGCAAGGAGAAAGCAAATTCACTGTTTTTTCATGGGCCTTATTTCCTCCATAAGATCTTCAGGATCCTATTGAGGAATTGAGGTGTATGAAACAATACTGACAATTTTATGATGTTGCTGAATATCAAATTCAGTCAGGCTCACCTGCTCCCAGAGACAACCCCAGGAGATGTCAGGAAGGAAGACACAAGCATCTCGTGGCTGCACAGCACTGCATGAGTGCCACCTGAACATCACCAGAGTAACCTAAGCTCTCTTTACATTTGCTACCATGCACAGGTGCATAAATATAGCAGGAAATTTTCGTAGGTTCTTGGCAATACATTTTGTGCATCTGAGTTTGGAAGATGTCTCTAACATTTTAAATGCTTAGAGGCAAGCTTGCCATAGGAAACAGTCAACAAGCTAAAAGAAAATTAGAATTAGATTGAAATAATTAGATACAAGAGCTCCAGTTAGAGAATTATTTCATTCTTTAATGCTCATTGTTATTTGTGCATATAGCTGGATTACTCCCAGGTTTCTATCAGCTTCTACCAACAAAAAGCTCAGTGGAGAGGGAAAAATTGTTGGATGCAAGACATAAAAAATCCTTAGTGTAAAAGATCAGGTTTATATGTTTTGTCACATATACATTAAATTCACACAGTCTACATTTACTCTTTTATTCTGTCACCTGACAGTTACTTTGCATTGCATGGCAGGGCCAAGTTGAGAGCAGGCACAGACAGAGAAACCAAAACACAGTTTGTGATGAACCGTAGAGTGTTCTTCTTTCAAAAGAAGAAATTGTAGGAAAGAACCTGGCCACGTTCCTTTCTGCAGCTTTATAATGTATTGGATATCACACGTAACCTTTAACAAACCAAGGATTTCTCATCTGTTAATAAGTGAGATCCTTGCAAGACCTTCCAACTGAAACTTTTTAAAAGTGAAGTTTAACATCAGACCATGCACAGCTTGCTGCTCTGTTGTATTCTCATTACTCATCCAGGTAGTGTTTGTACTTTCACAAGCCTCTCTCCTGGGATATTTCTCTAGTTGTAAATTTAGATATTCCACCACTGAGTGCTCTGCACTGCCCACCTCAGCACCACTGGGGACAGCGTCCAGTGATCCACTTAATGCTGTTGTTAATGCTGGCTTCAGGCTACAGCAAAAGGAGCTGAAATTGCCTGGAAAAACTGGTCTCTTGGGTGCATAGATATGCTCTGCATGACTTCTGCACATTTTTAATATGGTACTAAATAGAAGTGCTCACAATTTATCAAAGGAATTATGTACCTGGATATACCTCCCAGGGTCATGCCTTGCTGTTGTTCATTGCAGGTGTGTTCTGCTACAGTGAGGCAACAAGCAACTGAACTGCTTTAGACTGAAAGAGATTTGCAACACTGGACCAGCAAAGTCAGAGACAGAGGAGGTCATGAAGACCATGTCCTTTTTTTGTCAGCACGGGGAAAACACTGCTGGACTGGGCTGAAAAGTTATGAGGAAAACACAGGTCCTTTTTCTGAGGCATCTGAATCTACCTCAGTGCCATCATCAGAGCACTCTCTTCCATTAACTTTGCACATTTTCTAGGCTGCATAGCAGCTCTCTGTTGCCCCATATTTTACATCTATATAAAATATATGATGTCTATAAAAGTATAATTCTCACCTAGTACACCCAGAGGAGCCACATGATCAATGTGACAATACAAAGTTTCAGGAACTCAAAACCCAGGGAATAAACCTGTGCCTGCCAAAAAGTTGGCAACAATATATATTGCTGTACCAGGAGAGGTTTTTGGGATTGGTGAGATAAAATAAGGATGGAGAATACAGGAACAGAAAAATCCCTATCCTGTGTGTATTTATTGAAACACACAACACTGTTTTAAATATCTTTGTGACAAGAGGAAGATTTCAGCCAAGATGTTGGAAACTCCATGACTCCTGGGTGCTGGCAAACTGGACTGTCATTCCACTTGTACTTTTTATAGCTGAATTTGTACTCTCCAAGAGGTCTCTGTAACGTGCTCACCTGAATAAGCTACCATATATTGTACTGCCAGTGGACAGTCTTGGGACAGTCTTGTCAAGCCTGCTTCAGAGTAAGGATTAAATTTCAGAGCAGAAGTTTATGAAGACTGAAAAAGCCTTGGCATGACAGCACCTTGAGCAATGACTAGCAGGAAAGAGCCAAAACAGTTTCTGGATTCCCAGAACACTAAGTTCAAAAAGAAAAGTTGCAATGAATTTCATTATAGTTTGATTCAAGGCAAATACTTGATTAAAGAAGACATTGCAGTCTGTAAGCTCTGTAATTTTCTTCACACAAACTAATAATTCCAGCTCCCTTCTACTTTAGTACATGTTAATTTTCAGTTTTATAGCTTTCAGTGAATTCTTAAATAACATTTAGTTTTTCCTTGCACGCACTATTTATTTTTATTCATACAGACATCCAACGAAAACTGAAGAAACACTGGATTATATTGTAATAGCAGTCAGACATAATCCCAGCGGGACAAAATGTATTTCACTAATTTAGCTTCTGTGACAAAGTTGCAACTAGGGAAGAAATATGACCCCACATGTAAGATAGCAGCCTAGACCTGGAAAAGTGAATTTGAGACTCTCTTTTACCATTGCTTTCCCATTCTACTTAGGGCAAGCAGAATTTCCCAACCCTTAAACAACGTGATGTCATTCACTAACACTTACTCTGCGTAAAGCAAGGCACCCCAATGGGCTCCCCGTGCCCCAACTCTGCTCCTATAAAAGGAGTGTAGCAGCACATTCCTACCTCCATGTTGTGGTGCTCTGTACAGAGAAGGAGAAGGGAACATGGGCAAATTAAGTTTTCCATTTAACCCAACAGCAAGCAGAGCAAACTCTTCCCACAATTCTCTCTCATCCGCGTGCTGTGGGAGGCTGTGTCACCTCCCCGCGGTTCACACGCCTGTGTTTTTCTGGTCGTGGCAAGATCATTAGTGGAGATGGAAGCTAATGCTGATATGGTTATCTGTGCTCTGATGATTGTACTGAAACTCATTTATTTTACACAGAACATCAAATGGGCGTTGAATGCTGATGAAGTGGTTTTTTATTATCAATCTGTGCTTCTGGGCAAAGAATCATAAATGCTAGAATATCTAAGTACTCCAGAGCAAACTTCAACAGTTTTTGCCTTAAGGTCCATCTCAGATGATGTAAGATAATATGGCTTCAAAATTTCTTTTTTTATCTTCACAAGTACAGTATCTGACCTAAAAATTTCATAGGAGGATATTTATAGTAGCTACAAGAGTTATTTTTCATCAGAATGTGCTTGTACATTTCTCTGAAAGATTATCTCACATTCTGCTGGTCAAACCACTGGAGCACAGTTATTACACAGCATCTAAATCACTATCAGCAGCATCTCCTCAGGCATGCCTGGTCGAGACTTATGGAGACAGGAACTGTCTGACAGGCTTTTAAAGGGCAGCAGTTTTGGAACACATTTTAGCAACAAGGCAGGGGAGAAATCACAAAATACAAGACATTTTCCCAGCTTACCTTTAAAATTCATAAGTAGTGTACCATAAAAATAACTCAGCACATCAGAACTCTATATTTAAAAACTGAAAAAAAAC
This sequence comes from Ifrita kowaldi, assembly GCA_013398055.1. NCBI lineage: Eukaryota > Metazoa > Chordata > Aves > Passeriformes > Cinclosomatidae > Ifrita > Ifrita kowaldi. The sequence goes on from VZRS01004831.1 coordinate 967,281, forward strand.
ATGTCCATGCTGATGCCCAAGGCATCCAGCTCAGTGTAGAGAGGTAAATTCAACTTCTAAACTCCCAGCCATATCTGCTGATAAAAAACACCCCCAGAAATCTTTGCTACCCACGCATCTGGCATACTCCAGAGTTCCTGCTCGCCGTGGTCTGGATGCCCAACACCCTCTCCTGCTCTCCCTGTCCCGTCTTGGGCTCTGTAGACCCAGACAGCCCCATGGCTACTGTTAAGGAAGGAGTCAATCCTTGCCAACTCTTGACTGTTCCCTCCAGTCTCCCATTTCATTGTCCCGGGCACAGAAATGATGTTATTTGGCAGCCCTCTGCTATTTGCTCCAGTGCCACTGGATATTCATAAGAAGGTGGGATTTAAGTTGGAAGGGGATTTATAAGGCTCCAGGTCTAGTTCTGTGCAACTGCAAATAAATATTTCCTGTGGTTCTGAGGCAGGTGACCTGCAAGGGTAAAGTCACGTTAGTAGGAACACATCAGTGTGCATCATTTGTGGATGCACCTTTAAGAAGCAGAGAAAATTGAGATTTAAGATCAAAGTAGGAAGTCCATGGTACTTTCCTGTACTTAAAACAAAATCAATATAAAGAAACATACAGCTGGAAGGAAAGCTAGCTTGATAAAATCACAGTAAATTAGGAGTCCTTTAAGGCAATGGATGGTGTAGCTTCTTCCTCAGAATTAGGCACTTCAAATATTGACAGAATTTGTAAGGCGCAATCAATATACCAATTCCTTTGTAAACTATTAATTATATATATTGCTGATGAATAATCATTTGATTAGCATAATGGGAGGCTTCAGTGAAAAGGCCGTCTACCAAGCATACTGGACCTAAAAATAGCAATAGCTTTCCAACCAGGAGGCTTTGCATGGAAATACAAATGCTCAACGTCTGGTCTTAACACTTGTTACATCACTCGGCCAGTACAGAGCTTTGCTTATAAAGGTTCTGCCCCTTATCACTGCAGTACTGCCATATATAATTTGTTCCTCTAAGGCAAGGCGACGAGGGGTTTGGTATGGATTACCTGAATCAGTTCATCAAGCTCTGTTGCATTCACACAGGAATGCTGAGATACAAACGTCTGCTTCTGAATCACAATGGTGGTTCTCTGGGAGGTCTCATGAGGCTGCTCCAGGGCTTTAAATACTGTTGCTCCAATTATTAAATACACGACTACCACCAGAAAAATTGTTGAGACTGTCTTCCATTTCATAACATTAATGGCCGAATCACTTTCCTCCCGTGAAGCGAGCACGGTAGGCTTGGTAGAAAACGATAATCTTGGTTTGGAGTTCTGAGTGGCCGATTTGGGATCCAGCAAGTCAGGTGCCGCCACTGGCAAAAACAGAAAAAGAAAGTTAATGTTTACAGTGCCACTCAGATTTCGTTAACTAAACTTCTTGCCAAGAGATTACATGAATTCTATTGCTTCCAAATGGAATACTTAAACTGCTGACTCTTTCTCTTAATGCCGTGACAGCTTACAACAGATCTGTTGCTCTGAATAGTATCCATTTTACATGCATATGCACATTTGCAACATTTTCTATGTCTGTCCCCTTATGATATTCCATCATTTCCAAAAGCAGATTTCCCCTACACCCTTGCATTTCATTAAATTACTCCAAGGTAGTATTTTGCTGCAGAGGTTCTTTACATCCACTGTTCTCTCCAAGCACTGCTAAGCAGCTTTCCAGCTGTGTTCTACCTCAGCGTTACAGAAGTATGAGGAAAATACAAAACCTCCTCTGTCTCACCTATTTTGTCCTATGCTCCAAAAAATGCTCTCAGAGAACAGTTGCGTGATCACTTCCAAACTCCCCAGACACAACCGTAAAAATGAGACATTGCTCATCATACCAGTCTAATTGAGTATCGATCACACCTTTCAGAAAACTCTGCTACAACACATGTGTGCTTACTGGAAGAGCCGTGCATTTGTTAGAGCAGGTATTTCTATTTACAGCTACAAAAACCCATCGGGTTAGGAAACGAGCAGCTGAGTGTGTTAATCAAGTACTTGGATAACTCATGTGACTACCAGTAACTACACTAAAAAAAATCCTCCACATCAAGTGCAGGTAAAGGTCTCCTGTGGGAAGATGGCCACAGCAGTGACCACACAAGCTATATTTAAATTGTTTTGAATAACCAGTATGTTTCAAATGGCCAAGACAGCTCTTTCAGCCGCTGGTGGGAAAACTCAGATCTAAATCTAGAGGAAAGTCTCCCACAGGACGGCGGAGATGGGATGCGTCCCTGCAGGGAAGGCGGTGGTACTTGACAGAGTCACCGCCTGGGAACCCGCCGGGCTCCGGCACACACCGCGGCTCCGGGAGAAGGGGTCGGGAGAAGAGTGGCAGCCCCAGCCCGGGCCGAGCGAGGACCCGGGGCACCCCTCACAGCCCGCGGGGTGGGCGCCAGGCGCTCCACGCTCGCCGCGGTCACGCCTCCCACTGCTCCGGCCCCCGCCCCACGGGCACCCGGGGGTCGGGCACAGCCCCTCGTCCCGCACCTTGGCGGGGGGAGCCCCTCTCCGGCCGCCTCCTTCTCTCCCGTGGCGGTCCCCGAGCCCCTCCGAGCCCCCAGGGCCGGTGCCGGGGAGCGCCCCCTTCGCGGCCGTGGCCGCCGAGCCCTC